>VZTB01004662.1:318038-364587 GCA_013397245.1 Thryothorus ludovicianus
CATGCATTGGAAACAAGTACAGTGTGATTGGGTGAGAAAGATGGAAAAGATTACAAAAGGCAGAAGTCACAACATTTTTTTCTTAAACTGTTAATAGATATTTAACTCTTCTCAGCAAGATAGAGTTTTCAACATATATATATATATTTATATATATATTTATAACTAGTGGCTCTAGTTTATCCATTACTTTTCTCCTTCTGCCAGCATCTTCAGATACACTGTGTGGTAAGAGGAATGAAAATCTTGTAAAACAAGTAATGTGGGGTAAATGGCACTCTGTATTTTATGAATTATTTCATTAGTTAAAAGAAAGCTGTATTCCAATCATTGCACACAATACAGAAAATTATCTGTGTTCCTGATAGTTGCTGTATTTTATCTGAACTTTTAGGTTTACTAAATAAATATAAAGAAGCATTTTTTTTTTCTGTATAAGTTGCAAGGTAGAAAGTGTTACAATAGCATTGCTACTCTGTTTCCCAGGTGACAATTCTTCAAGTTGATTAGAAGACAGTAGTTTCTCTGTAGCAGAAATTAGCAAACCTGCAAGTAACATGGTAAACGTTAGCTTTAAAAGTTGCCATTAAAATTGCACATGATTAGTATCCTTGGAAAATGCCATCTTCAACATAAAAGGTGAGTTATCTGAAATCATATAAATGAAATATTCTGTCCTGTAGTGAACAAGACAAAACAGAAATTTAAATTTAAATTATGCAAAATCATTATTAGGAAAAAAAAACAAATGCATCAAGAATATAAAAATACTTTGGTATTGGAAAAGAGGGGAAATTTATGTTTCTGAAGTTGACGTTACTAAGGGTTTAAGCTTGTAAAATTCTTTTAAAAACAATAGGGCAAAGTCATGACAAATATGGAAATTATGGTTGCCATAGTCATAAATTCTTGGCCATAAAAACTGCCCAGGATGATTTTATGCATTTATAAAGTAAATATATTGACCTGTTAGACAATCAAATAAGACATTAAGGATTTATATTACTGCAAAGGTTCCAAAGATCTCACTAATTCAGAGTGTTAAAAGGTATTTATATGGATTGATTAAAAATATATTAAGACATCAAGTGCTTTGTAACTATGGTGCCTAAAATTTGCTTCACAGATAGATGCTACAGTATTTAAGTTTAAATGCTGAAAGCAGAAAACTCTAGAGTAAAATGTGTTTAGTGTGCTATTGTTATTGATATTTCACCAGAATTCTTTTTTGTATTTTTTTTTTTTTTCAGATGGGGGAGGGCATATTTCACTCTTTTCCTTTCCTCTGTAATACTTCTATGATGACTCTGTGTTGTAGTCTACTGTAAACATTGATTTTAATAAACCAAAGCAGCCAAAAAACAGAGCCTTACTGATGTCTGAGAGCCTACACAAAGCCACTTCACACAGAGATACTGAGTACCAAAAGCAGTATGATGACATTAGCACTGTAACATGTAGGGCAGTCCTATTAAATCCACGCAGATCCTCATTCTGGAAGTAACTCAATTGCAGCTATTTCATTTTCTCCTGTAACGTGAGGAGATGGCCAGAACTTAAAGATGGCAAATAATATGTCTATATGTGCTGAAAGTAGCAGAAGAGATAGAGGAGAGAGAATGCCTGGGACAGAGAAGTAGCCCCAGACCATACATTTGCTTATGGAATTGCACCCACCCTTATGATCATGTGGCAGCTTCCAGCTTTATAATTCTTAGAATGCAATTCTTATGCCCTTTCTGGTTGCACTTTCTGAACTATAAGATTAAATTAATGACATGTACGTTAAGCATTTGGTTTCGTTTACTGATACTTCACAAATATATTCACCTTGTCAGATGATGTGTTTTTGATATTGCTTTAATCTTTTCCTAACTTCAAAGAAATTTAAAGAAAAAAAAAATAATGCCAACTGCTTTGCACATTTGGGGTTTTTTTCCTAACAGAAGATAGAAGTGACTGTGTTCACAGAACGTAATTGTTGTAGCAGTAAAAGACACATCTTTGGGTTGAGACAAAGGTTTGGTCTCCAAAATACAACAATGCATTCAGTATGAAATGGTGTCCTAAAAGTATTCATGTTCCCCGTGCAAGCATAGAATGAATGCAAAAATGCAAAAACAGGACTAAAAAGTCAGGAATGCAGAAGAGAGATACAGTTGATATCTGAAGCAACAATGTCACACTAACTGCTTAGCCATCAAAGGTTTCCTAGCAGTCATGAAAGATGTAATTTTGAGGTGACTAAGGATGCCAAGATTATTCTTTTGCAGGTGTTTTGGAACACTTTTTCCATGAAGGAAGAAGTCTTTTGATCTGATAATTTAAAACAAAATCTTGCTGAATACAACGAGATTGGAAAATCTAGCATACTTTCTCTCGGATAAGAGAGAATGAAGTATCTAGTTTTATTATTTGTTCAGATGACTCTGTACAAACACCATTTCCTTTTCGTCTAAAACTTACTGAAAATGTTTCACTATATTTTCTTCTTTCTTATTATATTTTCTAGTGAAAATGAGGGGGTTTAAAATGAAAGTGGATAAAATGGGCAGCCACATAGGCCAGTGAATAACATCACATGCTTCTTCTGTTAAACTATTTGAGGGGGTTGGGTTTTGGTTTTTGTTGTTTGGGGGTTTTTGGGGTCTTTGTTTGTTTTTAATGCCTCCATTGAATGTTAATGGTGGAAATTGGTTTGATTTGTTGTCTGGCATTTCTGGATTGTGACAGTTTGTTTGACAGCAGAGATTGATACAATCGACCTGTATCTGAATGGTATTGACTGATTGATGTATATACATATCCATGGACGCTTTTGCATTTCTGATTTATCAGACAAAAGATTGAACAGAACTCAAATCTCACAGAAAACTACTGGACTGCATGTTTAATATTCTTTGAGACCTTTTTGTTCTGCTCTTAATCAGATACATATAACTTCAGCATATTCCACATATGCACTCCACCAAGTATGCACACAATATAGTTTCAACTGTTTGGATTCTGTACAACATGTGGACGAAAAAATGATGAACACCAAAATGAATATGGAATGAGTTCAAGTGACTGAACCAATAAACAAGGCCACTGCAGTATGCAATCAAGTTTATTATGTACATGAACAATAAACCTGGCAAATGGAGTGCTGAGTAAGTAAAGTATTAGGAATCATTTGGCATTGCTTTGTATTTTGTGTTTATGTGTGTGAAACATATATTTCATTATCTGAAATCCCTTCTGAAGTGACCTGCTGTGCTGTCCAACTGGATAAGTGATTTATGTTAGTATATCAAACAGAGTAATGACATTTAGAGAGGAAGAAGGAACTCTGTGGCAGCAGTGCTTTACTCCCTCCTGGAGCCTCACAAAATGTCATTTGTGGCATGCTGAGTGCTGTTTATCTTAGAATAAGAGACATTTACAGGTTTGACTCCTAAAGTGCTCTGGAACAGCCTAATAAAAAGGCACAAACAAAAAATAAATAGAAGAATTGCCTGATTTTAATGCAGCACTACCAATTTCCAGCAGTGGCAGAACCAACCTATTTGTATTTCATAAGAGTAAAGGAGGCTGTCTCAGACCATAAGATGCTTTTCTATAGTTCAACATGTGGTTTCACTATAAGTTAAAGCAGAACTAATACTAACCCTTACCTAGAGAGCTGTCTTAGGTGCATGATGTAGCTGTTCTCCATGCATTTGTTCAAGCAATAGTGTATAGTAAGTAACTTTTTATCAGTGAACAGTAACTTTTTATCAGGAAAAAAGTTTTAGTTTTCAATGGGATCAATGTATTCAACTTCTTAGGCGACTGCAGAATCATAGAATGGTTTGGGTTCGGAGGGACCCTAAAGGCCATTGTATTCCAAGTCACACACCATGCTCAGGAACGCCTTCCACTAGACCAGGTTACATAAAGCCTCAATCCAACCTGGCCTAGAACTTTTCTAGGGATGAGGCATCCACAACTGCTCTGGTCAGTGTCTGTTCCAGTGCCTCACCATTCTCACAATAAAGAATTTCTTCCTAATGTCTAATCCAAATCTACCATCTTTCAGTTTAAAGCCATTTTCTTTATCCCATCACTGCATGCTCTTATAAAATATCTCCCCCTTGGTACTTGTATGCTCCCTTCAACTACTAGAAGGCTGCTATAAGGTCTCACTAGAGCCTTATTATCTCCAGAATAATTTCTTCTGCCCAATAGTTCATACCCTTAGTTACAACTTCCTAATCACTATTTATCTTTCAGGAGAAGGAGGAGTTTTCTTTGTTTTGTTTGGTCTGAATTTTTTTGGTATTTTTTTGGTTGATTCATTTTTACATTTTCAGTAAGAAATATTTTCTTTTTATATTGTTACTCCATAGTGATTTCAATTGGAAAAGGGATTAAACCAGGAGAGGCAACAGACTTGGTTCACATCCAGAAAATAATGCAGTCACAACACTATTTATACAGTCAATAAGTTCCTGAATCTCATGAGGCATATTTTTTCTCTCCTTTACAAGTCATACAAAATAGATCAGAGGACTTCCTCTGTTTTTAACATTCTACATAGAACAGAGTAAAGAATGAAAACACTGTGAAAGAGTTCACAGCCTTTCAGGAATGTTTCATAGAAATAATTTAATAGAGAATGAAATTTATCATCCTACATCAGTTCACAACTTACTTTAGATGTAAAAATTTCTATTAATATCTCACTGAGATTTAATTTTTTTAAACTTGTATGAATTCCCCTGAAATCTACCTGATCACTTTATTTCAAAGCAAAATTAGTTTGCTGCACATCTGTCTTTCTGGGACAACTCAGAAAAGCTGTGTTACCAGTGTGTTCTCTTTGTGTCTCTGTTAATTATTGGTTCTTGCTTGCTTAGCATGATGTGGAGGTGAAAGCATTAATTCAAAGCATCATAATAAATATTACAATTTTCAGCAGTGCTTGAAGTAAATATGATATGCAGTGTTGAAGTGAAAAGAGCTTGAAGGCAAACATGAGGTCTGTAATAGTCTGAATGTGAACAGGGAGAAGGGATTACTTAAATCCCTTAAAATGCTTGAGTGAAAATACTGCATACTTTTGAAGATCCATGCATGACCCTGACTCCATATCTCCTGCCTTCCATCCCTTCTCATCTCTGTGGTCAGCTTGAAGCACATTTCCACTGACCCATGATGTTGTATTCCGAATTTGAACAAATATGCTTATGTTAAAGAACCTTAATTTTTCACTGTTTATACTAAAAGAAGTAACACCTTCACCTCCAGACCGTTTTTGTCCCCTCATTATTCACTGGCTTTTGCCCTTTGACAGCATTACTATTGTGAGCAATGTGGGTGGAGAGACAGAACTGCTTCTTCAATTTACAAACCTGAGTTGTAATTCCCTGCAGACCTGTAAGGAATTTCCACATCCATGGTGCCTTTTAACTGAGATGTCTTGTGATCTATTAATGAAAGTTTAATCATGTGGGCCGTGTTCTGTTGCAAAGTATGTATGTCAGAATTTTAATAGGATTTGGAAATGCTTTGCTGTTGGTTTCCTACTGGAAGAATATTGACAATGCCAGAGGGATGACCATCACACAGCATTTTTTTTGCACTATATTTGGCAGAGCCCATAGGAAGAGTTCAGGGAGAGGAGCATTCATCATCTTAATTTTATTGGAGAATAACAGATTTATTTAAAAAACAGGTAAAAGATAAATATCTGCCTCTTTGCACATTATTTATTCCTATTTATCAAGGACTCACAGTTAGTACATGTAAATGATGCTGTGAGAAAAATGGCTATAAGTATGTTTCATTTATTTTAAAGCATACTTTGCTTTGATTACTTCAAATGGAAATTGTCATTAAGATGGGAAGGAGAAAGATGACTATATTACTTTCTATGTGCTGTCACAAGAGCCTTTGAAATAGCTAGAATATTTGAATTTCTAGACTTCAGTCATATTATGTATGTATAATTGTGGGGACAAACCAAGCATGATTTATTTTTTTTTTTAATGTGGATTATTACGCATCCCCTTACTCTCAAGAAATAGACTACTCTGTGGTTTCTCAAACACAAAATCAAACCCCTCTGAAAACAGGCAGGTAAAGTAAAGGCCAGGATAAGAAAGTGCTGTGATATGGAAGATTCATCAGTGGTTACTGGCAGTTGTGGGAAGGGACTTCCAACAGCAGTGGCCATCATAACATCCAAAACACTGGAAAAAAATGAGTACTAATGAGCATAAAATACCTCTGATAACTTTATTATATTCAGTGAGCATGGAAATCTGTCCTTGTAAAAATCCATCACAGGATTTCTGACAAACTGAGCACCAGACTTTCTCCATAACAAGTGACAGAAGATAAGCTCCACCATCAATAATTATCATGCAAGTAAATTAGGATTTTGCTCTCAGTCATACTGTGTAGTAACCTTCTTTCTTCTATTAACCTTGTAGTATCTTAATGTTTACCTCTCTCTCTTGACATTCACAGTGTCCAGAGATACACATTTGAGATTCTGCCTGTTTGTATTATTTCTACTAATCAGGGGATTGATTTTCATCTCCTCCATAATTCTCAATTTCAGAAACAGCAATTCAGATAAATATGTTGATATTTTCTTCATTATTTTCACAATAAGGATCAGTGTACATAAACAAACTTGAATGGGGGTTGCATGTGTGGACAATATATGCTGTGCGAATACATGTGTTTATAATATTCCAGCAATGAATTATGCATTTTGCCTAATTTAAAAGGCTGAAGTCTCCTGCACAACCCACTGAGAAATTCTTCTCTATTTAATGTACTTCTTGGGAGCAAAGACCACTGAGAAAGCAAATATATTGACTGCACACAGATTTTTCTCATTTAGATTTTTCATAATTTATATTAACTGTTCCAAGAATTTTCTTTTTTTCTTGGAAAAATGGTATATTGGCAGCTGAAACCACATTCATTGTTTGTGAAAGTTTCTAAGATCAGCGAATAAAATATTACTGCAACAAATTATCATATTTTACTTCTATTGACTGTGAGTGAATACGGATCCAAATATATTGCTGACATTTTGAGAATCAGAAGATGTCCCATAATATAGCTGCAGTGCTTAAATGAAAAGAAGAATATGTCTCTGATGGTTTTCAATGGCAAACAGTTGCCTAAGAAGACAATTTTTTTTTTCTCTGCGACAGTTCCTAAGTGATTTCAGATTCAGCCTCTAATAGACTGGCATTGATTTTTGCTGTGGGCAGTTTTTGAATTCAAAGCACAAGTCAGAAAGTAAGATGGAGATGCAAATTTTACAGAAATGCAAGAAATCAGCAGTCAGCAGAGACAGGAATGTTTGCAATGTGAGAGCTGGTTGCCTGCATCCTGGGGTAACCTGGCCTTCACCTTGTGCTTAAGCAGTGGTATTGATTGGTGAGCAGTGATCAGTGGTATTGCCTGGCTAGGCAGCCACCCTAAAGGAACAGTTGTGCTTGTGCTCAGAACAGTCATGTGTGTCCTAGTAAAAGGAAGAAGAAATACTCAGACATGTTGGTGGAGCTCATAGATCCCTAATCCATCTCATGCTCCTAAAGATCTCATGTCTGAAGTATTTGCTGACTGGTGGTGCATAACCTGGTCCCCTCAGAGGTGAGGTCAGTAGCACAGCTCGAGTGAAATGGGGCAGCTCATCACAGTCGTGCTCACCTGTAAGGCCCTGACTGTGCTGGAGCAGGTGGTCTGGGGTGGGAGCAGTCTGTCTCTTTTAATCCCTCTTCCAAAGAGATGCCTAGAGGCACTGCACTGAAGGACTCTTCTAAACTGACATATTTTCTCTTTCCCCTTCTGATAATTAACTTACGGAATAGGTTGTGTCAACATGCTCATACCTGGGGTATCTCTAAGAGAACAGTGTATTTGAGAATAGCTTGCATTTTTAATATATCTCTGTAAACATGGTATAGACTTCTACTCTTTAGCTATGTGAAAAAGTGTACAATCCTGTTGGAAAGCATGACTGTGCTTACAGTGTTACTCAGTCATACCCATAAAGAGGAATTTTTTAAATGATGGCCTAAAATTCTGTTTAAGAATTTGCTTTTTTGCTTCATAATTAGGAAATCTTGTCAAAATGAATAAAAAAATTCCATTACTCTTCAAACAACTATTTCTCTCATCAGGTATTCAATTAATAAAATGCTATGTCACTTTTGTCCCTTAATATTCTAAACGCTCTCAAATTCCTCAAACTCTGTAATGACTTTTATCAGTGTTTGTGGTCTTTCTTTTCTAAACTAATTAATCTTAAACCTACTAATATAAAATCTTCTATTATTTGTGATTTTAATATACTTTATAAATAAGATGAAGAAATTAATATAATTGCATGGAGGATAGTCTCAGCTTGTGATGCACTGCAAAACCTTTGTCCAAGTGAGTTTGAATTTTGCTTTTCCTCAATGAAGATAATAACACCTTTTCTTGCTCCTTTAAAATATATGCCATGCAAAGATTTGTACTGTCACTTCTCCTGGGGAATATGGTGCCATTATTTGGATCCAACTAGCTTATGTCTGGACCCGACATAAGAGATTTTGGTTGAAATTTGCTGTTCATTTAGCTGAACAAATGCCAAGTCATTGTTTTAAAAATATTGGAAGAGTATAATAGTGTAACTGCCTTGAGTATGGAGTGAAGAACATGAGAAAATATGGAAAAGTGGAATTGCTGTAGGAAAAATGAGAAGAGGAGAAGTTTGTTTAATAAAAAAGTATGTCTGTTACAGACTGAAAATATATTGTGCTGGGAAAAAGTTCTTCAGGAAATTATGCAGAGTTGTGGGCCTTAATATATATATAAGCCCTATCAATGAGTTTTCAATGTTATATTGCATTAAATTAAAAGCAATTTGAAATTTCTTGGGTCACATTTATTAAAACATTAGGCAGCTCATCCAAAACATAGCATAGCTACAAAAAAAGAAAAGGATATGTCTTGAAAATGTTAAAATAGTCTGGTTTAGTCTTGAATAAAGCAATTTTCAGTGTGAAATGTCTGATGAAACCTGAATAAATTGATGAAATATATTGGTATTATGAAGATAAGCTTTTCTTTAAAGCAGTGTTGGTTCATTTTTTCTAGTCCTTCCTTGTGACTTTGCTTTATGCACCCAGGATATTCTGCTAATGGTGCTTCAAAAACACTTTTATTTTAGTGCCCAAACATAACTTCAGGAAGAGAAAACATTATTAAGATAACATATGAAGAAAACACAGAAATGAATCTTGGAATATGCAGCTTTGGCTCCCCTTGTCTTGCGGCACCTTCCTGCAAAGTGAGTGAGTTTAAATATTTCTTTTTTTCAGTGAAGAGTATGTCTTTTCTAAGTACCTTTAAAATGTAATACATCATCACAAATTGCAGCTTCATAACAATTAATTTTCTCTTCCTCACCTCTGGTCTTAAATTAGAGACTGATAACACAAGAAAAGGTATTTTCATAGCTGTGCTTAGTTAAGTCAAAAAATTTTGTTTCAATTAATTACATCTATTGATGACATTAATATAAAAATAACTGGCTTGAGGAGATGGATTACTCTTGGCCTTATTTGATTTACTATAGCCAACCTAGAAATAAAATCACCAATTAAATCTCTTAAAGATGATTTCCAAAAAGATGATATATTCAGATTAAAAGGACAGACATGAGATTTAATTCAAGTATGTATTTTCATTTTCCAGCTGAAAGCCATGAGTTTATTCATTACATTCATTCAAATGGTACTTTATTTCAGGTTGCAGTTCCCTGCATGTACTGTTAGTTACACATTCACATCACTTTGCATTGTATTAACTAGAAGTTTTTTCTGATGAATTGGTAAGATATATCCTGTGATTATGAAACTGAAATATGGAAATATGTGTCAAAGTGATAAAACTGCCAAGCTGGAGAAGTTCACCTGATGTGGAACAGATGTACCTCTAAATTATAGAAGTAACACACAGGAATGGGTGAAATGGAATTATCATTTAATTAACAGGTCCTTCAAACCCATGTAAATAAATAAATGTCCCATCTTATCCAACTCTGTTACTCCCTTAGGAGCTTTCACATCAGATCCTGTCCTCCTTGGTAGAAGAGTGCATATGAATGGTGGTTATGTCATATAAGGCTTATTTTCCATCATCACTAGAGATGTTGCATCCTTTTGGGTTTGGAATACATGGATGAAAGATTAAAGACACCAGGAGATGATCCTCTATTGCCCACATTTTCTAGGTTTTATATTTCTGCTTAGAATAAGAACACAGCACAAAAAGATACTGATGTATGTAAGAAACAATCTGTGAGCATAAGGAAACTTAGAAGAGGTAGAATTAGAAGCAAAAGATAAAATAAAAAATTAAATTTTTTTGTCTGTGAGAAGACAAGGATAATGACAAAGAAAACTTGTATTCACCTAATTATGTTTCTTTTGGTAGAAATTTAAGAGATTTGTGGCAGAGATAAAAGTACCATTACTAGGAGAGAGTTTAGGTGGGAGAATATGTCTTCTACTGAAACTGCAGAGTCAGTGTAAATGGGAGTAGTCAAGTTCTTTAGCTGAGAGGGGAACATAAGGACAAAGAGACAAGATTTTGTTAGATAAATAATCCTGATGTCATGGTTTCTGTAGGAAAACTTTCAAAATGCAGACAGGAAGGAAACAGAAATTGTGGATCACAGGTCAGCCATTGAAAGGGCAGATAACATCTTAGGAGGGAGTAAAAAGTGGAAGGAAGCATCAAGAGTATCTTATCAGTCGCCATGGCAATGAAGAGATCAGGAATCTGATGGAAAATCATGTGCCCTGAAGCACTGAATGGAAGGGTTGGGTACAGGGAGAGGATGCTCAGTAACACCTGAGAGGAGCAGGGAGGAGGACAAGTAAAGTTTTTTGAAGATTGTGTAGATTAGGGTCCTAGCTGCTAACAGCAAACTGCTCACATCAGCATGTCCAGACCCGTGTTTCTTCAGGCTTGTGCTGAGATCACAAGCTGTCCACATTTGTGTTCCTGAGACCTCATGACCCAGCAATGCCTTTGGTTTTCTAAGCCAGTGAATACAGTTGGCACGGACAAAATAACAACTTTGTTCTTCTGGGAGGCAAATGTCAGCTATGTCTGGTTTGGAGGTAAACTACTATGAAGGCTTACGTAATTCAAGACTTAAACCAGGGAACAAATAAATTTTGTAGGATATGGTAGGGATGTAGGCAAATGACCTGTGGTCTGTCTGCCATAGATTTAACAAGGTGAAGAAAGGATTGTTATATACTCCTAGCAGGATGCTTAGTTAATTGCTGTCTCATTGAACTTTATAGTTACCCCTAATAAAGGGTAACAAGAAAACAGACCTCATTAGTGAAATTTGGATCTTTTCCACTCCCAGGCCATGTCTTTACTATTTATTTTGGGTATTGTACCAGATTAAGCCCTTTAGGAGGAATTTTACATCCTGTTTCTTTTACTGGAAGCAATATTACAAGGAATTATTTTATAATAATTTAATCTTAAAGGTGTAGATACTGAGCTTTGTGAAACTGGAGTTTTTATAGCAGTAGATAAAATTATGCTCACTGTTCTATTATAAACCTCATTTTGAAAAGACTTGTAAGTCTCCTACTATAATATACTCATTTAAGGGGAAAAAAAAGGGCTGGGGTACCAGAGAGTGATTATATTCATTAAACTTTTGCATTTGAGCTACCTGAAAGGCCCTTTTGCTCTAAAGGTTCTTGCTTAATTAGATAATTACACAGCAAACTGTAATGGTGTCTCTAATTTCATCGAGGATTAATATGCTGGGATTTGAAGCTATTCTTTGAATGTTGGAGACAATTCCTACAATCTAGCATAGTGACAAATGGGCAGGCTGGAAGGGAGATATTTGCAGTCCTGCTGCATGTACTCTGTCTCTCAAGTGAGTATATTTGTTCCCTTTTTTGTTGAAAAGGTGTTTCTTACGACAGACTGTGAGACCAATACCATTTGTACAGACTGGCCTTTGTGGGACACTGCACAGCCAGAGATCTTTTGGGAGAGGAGCCAGGATGCCTCATCCTGTTCTCTGGATGCAAACAGCAGTTCCTTTTGTACTGTCCTAAGGTGTGTGCTCCCCCTGTGCTCCAGAGCACAGAGCCCGTGGAGTTGTATGCAAGGCTGACCTCCTTTCCCCACTGCTCTCAAGCAACATTGTTTGACTAGACTGGTGAATTATATAGTAGTCACTGATGCACTGAGCATGAATAATTCAAGATAGATTGAATTTTAAACTACTGAGAGCACTCTTGGAAGATAGATGAGCAGAGGTGGGGTGCAAGTCAAACCCTTGGCACCAAAGTACCAAACCTGAGGCAAAGGGAATACCAAGCATTTAATTGCTTTTGCTGGGCTGGGTGTGATGTATGCCTTTAGCATATGGGCAAGAGCAACCAGGGGAAAGCAGATACAGGCACTATGGAAAAAGGCACATATGGTATACAGAACAAGCCATGCCTCAGCTCAGGGAGGCAAATACCTCCTATCTCATGGCAGATGTTTAGTTTGTCCCCTCAGTGATGCTTCTTCTAACAGATTCCAAAAACTGTACAGTGTTTCAAGGCTAAAGGGGGAGGCAATTTCTTCTTGACACTGTTCATTTGCCCTTGCCAGATAAAATATTTTCCGTGTTTTTCTCCAAGTGGAGGCCAAAACCAATTTTTTTTTTTCTCTCAAAGAAATTGAAAGTTTTGATAATAGTTACTTCTGACTCTCAATAAAAGGGATACAATACAATTTTTAAAAATAGACATATTGTCACCTTCTGGTATTCCTGTCTACTTAAATAGTATCAGTTTACTGCAGTTTATTTATCTTAAAAAGCAGGGTGAAGTATGTCAATATATCAAAACCAGAAATCATCACTAATAGTGCATTAATGTTCAATAGTGTATTTGTGTTTAAGAGCATACAATATGCTAGAGACTAGTCGCATTTTTTCCTTTCAACATATTCATTAGCAACTGTCAAATTAAATAAATAAAATAATAAAATACAGATGTCCCCTAAAGACCATAACAGATTCGAAATCTAAATCCATGCATATGCTTTTGAAAAACTTGGAGGCTGGGAGACCTTTGAGCATTGTGATACTTAGTATCTCTCATTTTATTGGAAGTATTGACTTTGGATTTTACTTATATCATCTTTTCTCCAGAAAGATACAATGCAAACAAGCCCCCCAACGCTGACACAGGAGGCTACAGAGATTTTTTTTTCTTTTGTAACCTGTTAGAATTCTGAAACATTTCAGTAATCTAAAACATCTAAGTCAGCCTGGATATTTTTCCTTCTACTAATCTTGAACTTCAGTGCAATCTGCCTTAGAAGTAGTGATACTATTTGCTATAATATGCTTTATGGCCAAATTTCTAAAAGACCTATTAGCCACACTTATAAAAGAACAAATACATTAATGTCAAATTAATAACAGCAGTTTTCTGGGTAGGTTCTTCAAATAAAATATTTTCTCATGGTTGCGAAAAAGAGGTGCACATTTTTACAAAATATATGTCTTAATTTAAACAATAAAACCTTAAATCAGTTCATGTATTCCCCCATGTATGTATTTTTAGCACGTAATTATAAAATTCCCTTTACTATTAGATAGTATTTAGGTTATTTTTATGTGTTCCAATACTTTGCAACCCTGACCTTTCAAATCCTTAGATTTTAAAGAGGCAGTAGACATAAGGTCTGTATTATTTAAACACTGTAGCCTTTGAGGCATCCATAGTACAACGGTGTTATATTCTTTGAGATCAAAAGGCCAGCAGTTCTGGAGTAAGCACATCCCTTGTGGATTAATTATAATGAAATTACTCATTTGGAACACTATGCCAGAGCTTTGCACTATCCAAGATTCAGTAAAAATTTCATGTGAATGTTCTTTACACTGGAAGAAATGCTGCAGTGGCAAAAGATGTTTTATTTATAGCAACCCGGTCTATAGAGGGGAGGGAAGAACTACTGTACATTTTGAGAGCCAATATTTTTACTGTAGCATGTACTTTTCCTTCAGCTATATTATAGCTTTGATGCTTAAAATAGATGAACATCATAAGAAGAATAAAAATGCACTTAGCTATTATCTTCATAGCTCTCAATTTTGAATTCTGGAAATACCCCTTCTAAAAACTATTAGAGACATTTTTACTTTGAACAAAATACCTGAAAATAAAAATGTCTGGGCTTTCTGAAACATACCTCAGAGAGCAGTGGCATTTTTGAAGCTTCATAAATCATCCCCAGTCTGGTGAAGTTGTTGGGAATTGCATCAGACCCAAATGTACTTATAAACAGGACTGGTAGGTCTGTAGGCTCACATGGGGGCTCCTCGTCTTTATGGCTTGGGTCTGTGCTCCTAATATCCAATCCAGGAGAGGTCCAGCTTAACCTGTTTTCTAAGTTGTTTATGCAACTCAGTAAAAGTTCAAGGCAAAAAGCAGAGCTTGTTCAAACTAATATACTGCCTTGTTAGGATAGTCCATGGATGGAACTGCTTCAAAGAGCTAAGGGGAGCATGGAACTTGAACTGAGTAGACCAAAAGTAGTGTGCTGGAAATAAGACTTGAAAAAGTATCTGAGCAAACTACTCTATTTTTCCATCCTTTAAATTCTCTTCTGCCGTGACTTGATTTTTGGTTTGAAAAGATTGATTCCTCTGCAATCTCTTGGACCATACAGCTGCCTGGGGTCTTATCGCACTCAACTGTGGATGATTATCATCAAGCTGGAATTAGGAACCATGTAATAATTCTTTCCAGTTAAAGAAGAAAAAATTTGAAGAACAGCTGATATATGAGAGCTTGACATAATGGTGTCTTCATTCTCACATTGTTTCTTGATTTTATTTTTAATGAGGGGAGAGTGCATGGTTTCTCTCTAACCATTAGGTCTAGGTTAAGTAATCAAAACAGCACCTTGTGACAGAGAGCAGTGTCAAGTGAGGGTCAAAGCAACCTTGACATTAGTGTAGATTTGTTATTTATGAACATGGCTGTGCTGTTCTATCCCTCCAACAGTGAGTTCTCACTGGAGGCCAGAGGCCACACCATGTCACTGACACCAGAGAATACCTTCATAATGTTTGACTCTTCTTTTCTTCTATTTAACAAATTTTCTCATATTTTTTTCTTATTTTCCTCAAAGGAAATAAGTGACTTTACAACAAGCATGATAGCTTATCCCAAACTCTCTAGAAATGGTAGTAAACTTTAAAGTTCTGTTTAAAGTCGCACTTGGGATTTTTCCTTAGATGAACCTTACAAAGCTATGCATTAAGATCAGCTAAAACAAACAAAAAAACAAAAGATTAAAAAAGTTAAATATGAAATTGATTTTTAAAAGATCTCTTTAGACAGTCTCTGTTAATAAAAACGCATTTTCTCTCTGTATTCTTTTGATCTATTTATTCTGTCCAGGCTAACACACATGAGATAGATCAGATTTCAGGTTCAGAGATCCTGAAGGGACAGTGAATCATTTTGTTAACATAAACCATTACATTAAAGTGAATGAAACACCTCTGATTCCCAAACATCTATAGAGTTTATCCCTATCAAAGGACTCCATGTAAGAAAATTGGCTTTTCTGAGAGCTAGGAGCAAGAGATGATTGGAGTGAAACTGTATTAAAAACTATATCTAGTAGACTGGTATTTCTAGTGATGAACTTAAAGGGTATCATAAAGCAGATTTTCACAGCTGGAAAGATTGAGGTGACAAATGCGAGGTAGAAACAGAATATTCTAATGGTGACCCTGCTGCTTGGATGGTTGTACCAGAACCTCTGAGAATCTCTATTTCATTTACAAGAATTTATAGGCTGATGGAAAGAGAGGTTGTACAATCTAGGTTCAGATTTCTTAGACTACTCATTTGAAAAATCAGCATGGAGCTTACAGCTGAATGGTAGGTACACCTATAGATGGAATAATTTCTTAAAATTGGAAATGAAAAATAAATTTCACTTAGATCAGGTTTGAATCTCTGTTTATATTGAATGATAATAGGGTATTTTAGGTAAACTAAAAAAGCAGTCCTAGAATTATGGATGACCTTCTAGAACTATAAGCATAGGTATATAGTGAATATGACACAGAAAATATAATTCATATTACAAAAATTTTAGAAGAGCTGAGTTTCCATAATTTCAGTTTAAAAACGAGAGGTCTGTATTCCTTCCAACCTCAATTCTGTCTATCTCACTGTTCTTAGTGGTACTTTTACCAATTTCTATCACTTTAAATCACTTCTCTCACACCAGCCACTTGTCTCTTAACCATGGGCAATGCAGTGTTTTCCTTCAGTGTTGTTATACTTGTGAGTATGTACTTTACAATATGAGGTATATTTTATGTAACATCAACTTCAGCAGTTTTGACAGAAATCCCAGCAGATTAACTGAATTATGTAGGAATAAAAATTCTATATAATCATGTAGGATTACTTGAGATGTACAAACAGATTTGACTTGTTTTGAAGTCCAAATGAACATACTCAACTGTGACTGAACCTTCATGAAACTTTCATCATCTTCCTCTTGGAAGTACCAATTATTCCATAGTTTAACTCAAGATTTCTGTGTAGCTTCTAAGACAGTGCTAATGCTTCAGTGAACCATCTATTATCATTTTACTTCAAAGCAGGGCAAAAAAAATAATTCCAGACTCTGGATCCTCTGATAGTCTAACAACCTCCTGCTGTACAAATGTATTGCCAAACCTATTATTAAAGTCTCCTTGGAAAATTGGTCTGTCGGAAACAGAATTTTGTTACAGAAGTTCAACTTAGTATATCATGATTCCTGTGATAAAGCCATCAATGGTTTATACCAGCAAAAATCCCTTGCTGGCTTGTCAAATGCCAAAATGCCAAGTTTTCTTGGTAATAAAACTAAGAAACCAACCCAGAACTGTTCTCCATACTGTTCTCTATAACATGCTTAGGAATCAATTTAAATCATTCTACCAGTATGATGGTTAAAAATATTGAGGTACAACTAAACTTAGAACAAGATTTATTTGTACACAGTGCTCCTGAGAGCAAACACATTATCCATTTGCTTTATTTAAAGTGGTCCTAAGCTTTTTTTAAAACAAAAAAATCTTGGTTTTCCCAGTGCTATCCACTGTTCCTCCCCATGAAACAGGACACGTTGGCCTAGGAGCTGCTGTTCAGGATTAAAACTTTATTTCTGTGGAATTTTGATAAGTAGATTGTAAGAGTTATGCAAAGAGGATTTTAAACCATTGTTTCATGAAGAGCAGTGTAGAAATGCCTCAGAAAAAAGTACTTGTGTTAGCACATTCATGGTGTAGTTACTCATGTTGCAGTATGAGAAAGAGGGGACTTGTTAATATCCAGAAGTAGTAGACTCATTACCACAGAAGTTTGTCTAAGTTTCGCCTGTTATACTCCTATCTTAAAAGGAGCTTAAAGTTCTTTACAGTCTGATCCAATGTATGGAGTGTCAGAGATTTTAACCCCACTCCAGCTGAAACCACTACAGCACTTGCACGAATAATTTTTATTTAAAATTCATTTAAGTCAATTAAACAAAAGAAGAAGATGTTATTTGTGCCATTACAATTGATTATCCTAAAACTTACTTAATATGTCTCAGTATTGTTGGTAAATTTGGTATTGTGGTACTTCGGAGGAAGAGTATAAAGGAGAAAACAGGCCTGGGAAAGCTAGTGGGAGCTTTGCATTGAGGGTGGCTTCAGGGTTTCAAGGAAGAGAAATTTTATTCTCTCCCTCAGTTGTTAGAATAGTTTCTTTTCAGGGTTCACTTTTCCTCTCTACTTTCCTTAAATCTATCTCCTTTTTCACATAGCAGTATTTGTTCACACCCTTCCAATTAATGAGTGAGAACAACCCATCAATTCTCTTTCATTTGCTTCCTAATTTGCTGTAAAGAGAGAGAGAAATTCTGTCTATCATCTTACTAGAGAGAAGGGACAAAATAAAACAGAAGAGAACACTGACATATTCCCTTGCTAACAGGTTAAGTAGAAATCTGGTTATGTGGCAGATTATAGGAGAATTAAAGTCAGCTTTTGTACACAAGCAAAAGCTGCCATGCCCTCCTGTCTTCTCTGTGCTGATGGATTGATGTTTGGTCATAAATGATCACAGTTTAGAAAGTGACTGATGAGTGAGATTCATAATTTAATGGATATTGCTTCTGTTTGAATGAAAGAAAACTGGTACCTCAGGAAAACTTGCAGCTGCTACTGCTTCTGACTAATGAGCCCTGGGGTAAAGGAGCATGAACAGTCATATCTGGCTTGGGGTGGGTGCAAAAGTTTGTTTTACTGCTATTCTCATTTTTGTACGGTAAGTAAAATAAATACATACATTTTTTCTAGAATAATTACATGCTTACTATCAGTTATATTGTACAGACAATTTTATCAAGCTATCCCCTTCATAGGCAGAACTGTGGCAATAGTACAGTGTAGCTAGAATAAGAATTTTTGCAAAGGATCTATCTGTAAGGAAATAATCTGCTTTATGCTTCTAAACAGCTCCTCTAGCATACTGACATCCCAGCCTCTAAGCAGTGTATTTAGCTGTCCTATTCAAACATGGAGTTTTTATCTCTATACAGGGCTTTGCAAAGGGAGTGGAATTGCAGTAGAGCCATACTGACACCAGGAGGTTAGCTGCATTACTGGTCAAAGGTAGATGAACACAGAAGTCTTAAAACAACTCAGAAAAACTTATTAAAATTTCAATCACTAAACAAAAATTGACAAAAATCACCAAACCCTTGAATTTCCACTTTCTTTGCAGATTTTTTTTTTTCTTTATGATGTTCTATTTTCAGGCTAGATATCCTCTTGTCCTTGGGCGTTTCAGACTTTTCCACTAACCCTGCATACCAATCGTGAGATGAGGGCTTTACTTTGATAGTCACAATAAGGTGCAAAGATATTAATAGAAAAATCTCTGCAGGAATAAATTTGAGGATCCATTCAAACAAAGGAAAGGTGGATGTCTGAAGTTACAAATAATATATATTACAGAGAGGTGATTCTCCTCACTTCCAGTGTTTTTCTTTCTCCAGTTTATTAAGATGTGCTGCAACTGGCTAACTTTTAGCACATCTGTTGAGGCATTGTTTTGACTGGTCCCTCTTGCAAAAGCAGGAAAGATCAGTTTGAAACTATTATGAAATTGGAGTTCTGTATCACTAAAACCCAGTTTTGGAAAAGAAGATTGCAGAGCTCATGCCTCTGTGGTGCACACTATCCAAAGTCAGCCCAGCAGAAAATACATGGCATTTGTAGAGGCAACTAGACAACTCTTCAGACCCCTTGAAGACTGAAGCAGCAATAATCATTCAAGAAAGTGAGAATAGAAAACAAAGTATACACATTTGTGAGATGGATAGAAGCCCTTGGAACTTAGAAGTTTATACTTCCTCTTAAATTTAGGCTTGAACACAACCAAAATGCCAGGAAATCATCCTGTATTTCTTTATTTATAGTCATAAGTATGAGGCTATGATATCTTCTTTAATATCAAGTCTGTCTAACTTTGTTATGATCAGTGATAATCTGGGCAGTGATTCTTAGTGCTTAAGCAGCAGAGAAGATGAAATTATGAATTTTAGGTCATGAAGTTTTATCTCAGCTAACCAGCTTAGCAAGGTAAATTAATATATATATATATATATATATTAGTTTTATATCTGTTCTTGGTGGGTAGAGGTTACTGGACTTAGTGATATGACCAAATATTGGTGTGATGCACCAAATCTGACTCTAAACTGATTAATGTGTGGTACAAGGATTAGAGTTATTTTCTCCATAACAAATTGGTTCTGTCTTTGAATACTGTTTTGTAAAAATATACCTTCCTTAGTGCTTCTCACTGCAAAGCATTGTTAGGCATTATGACCCCAGTCTTTTGGATGGATAAGTTGAAATGACTCTGTCACCTGAAGTTAAATTAGGGAATACAAATGAATGTCAAGCAGTTTTGTTGGTTTTTATAGGGAATAAATATAAACTATTAGTACCTGTCAAAGACATGAAGGATAGAGAAGGGCTAGACAAAATACAAACCCTCATTTCATTGAAATGTGGTACGTTTTTGGAGGGGTTTCCTGCCCTGAAGGGGAGACTGAGCAATTACGTGGCCCTAATTCCAGCACAGCATTATTTCGAAGAATTTGTGCTTCATAACAATTTAACACAGGGACTTAATTCCAAGCGCTTGCCTGAACCCTTCCACGGCATTGCCACTAGGTGGGGAGGTCGGCTAAGAGTTTGGAAAAATCTGTGCCTTTCCCTTCGTGGGGAGTTGCTGGATCCATGGCCCGGTGAGCCGGGAAGGGATCCCGAGGGTGTGGGGCTGGTTCTCCCGAAAGTTTAAGCCCACTCTGCATGTGAACCCAGCGTGAACCTGCTGCTTGGGTGGGCTTTAGCTGTGCAAAGTTATTCCAGCTTCAAGTTTATTCTGCCCTTTTTCACCACGAGTTGTGAGATTCTAAACCCCTTGCATGAAATTAATCACAATTTAGATTCTAGTAAAAAAATGAAAAGGAGATTTGAAGTAGGATTACTTTTCTGTTCCCGTGAAATCTCTCTTACATATAAAAACTCTACTGTATGATTCCTCCACACATTTTCATAAAAAAAAAATACAAATAAACAAGCAGAAGAATGGGATAATTCTACACACAAAACTAGATGCTAGCTGCCTTATCTAAATGTCTGATCTTAATAATTTTTACAGATAGCCAGACCTTCCATTATTCCCTTAATCCTCACTCCTTCCATCCATCCTTACTCTTTTATTTATCAAAAAGACATTTAGACACCACGTTTCCATTTCTCATTCCCAAGTACTTAAGGAAATAAATATTTATTTTAATTTTAAATCATAACTATAATGAGTATCCAAACTACAATTAGAACAAAAAAACATAAATGGAAAAACATAACATTGTTTAATAGGAAAAAATATGAAAATTCAAGTTCGGTTTTTCAAATGAGATGGAATGACTTAAATGTTGTCTAATAGCAGAAATATTTATATGACTGGGGGAACAGTGGCACAAAACATAAAACAAGGGGTTTTTTTTTCTGTCTAAATTATTGATACTATAAAACATGAGAACCTTGCAAGGAAAACAACAATATGGCAAAGCATCTGTATTTTAAGACTACATTATTTCTAAAGATTTCTTTATAAGTTATAGTTTTCTATACTTATTTGTCAAACTCACAGGACAAAGTCCTAATTGTAAACATTAATTCCCTCTCCTGTCTTACTTAATTAATGTCATTATATATATGTGTCGTGCCTTTTCCTATCTCAAGTGAAAAAGCTACAGCTTGTTTTCAAAGCTAAACTTTGCTTCTCTGCCAGAGAACAGCAGAGTGACATCTAATGTACAAGGTCCTGTGAGAACTGGGGGAAGAGGTGTGTGAGTGTATTCTGGATTTTTTTTTGTTTACTTGTTCAGCCTGTGTTTTATATATCTTAAAAGTGAATCAAAAAGAAAAAAACCAACATTGTTGGACTTCGGAGTTTTTAATTGGCCTAAAAATCATCATCAATAAACAGGGATTTACATATTAAAATACAGTAATTTTCAAATTCATTATATACTCTCTGAATAGATATAAAACTTATTGAAAAGAACCAAAAAATATCAGAGAAAGAGGTAAAACCAAATTCAAAACATGTAAACTATTGGGAGAGAAAGGGAAAGCATGATCTGGGGAAAGCACTGTGTGTTAAGGTCTGGTTGATGAGGTAGTGATTGGTCAAAAGTTGGACTTGATGCTGGCTTTTCCAGCCTAAATGATTCTGTGATTCTGTAATGCTGTGATGTCTAGTAAGAAGGAAATGAACTATGGTCAAGCTCATATTACATAAATATACAGTATTGATTTTTTTTTTAATTTATCTCTAATTTTTGAATTTGTTTTCTATCAAAAACACAGAGGCAGAGGCATATTTCACTGCTGCTGCTGTTAACTTAAAGAAGAAATGCAGTAAAGGGTTTCTGGTCTTACTGCTGTGGGAGACAGGAAGGCTGTCAAACTTTGTTATATGGAAAGCTGTCTGGCCCTGGCTGAAATTCAACCAAAATGGTTTTTACATTTGAGATAAGATATGGATAAAAATCAGGCAAAATACAAGAGCTTTTCCATGTGTCAGGTGTCTCTTCTCCAGCCTTCCCATCCAATGCTGCTTCCCAAATTTTTCTAAGTGACATGACCTTAAATCTGAATGACACTTGTGTGTTCTGGTGAAGGACACTCATATATCTAACAGATGAAACTTGTTTGCATTGGAGCCTGTACATTTTATAAGTGTAAAGAAATTTTTCTCAAGTGCTAAATTCCATTGTGTATAACTCTCAGGAAAACTTCACATTGTTGATGGCATGTTGGAAATGGAATCCTTGAGTTGCATTTCTGTGCTGAAGGCAAATGAGCAAACAAAATTCTCCCCACAGTTCTGAACCCATATTGATAAATTATTCTAAAATGTGGAGAATTTAGAGAATGTTACTGTAAGTTTACACATTTTGGAAGGGAGGGATAAAATCCACTGTATTTCTTTAGTCTATTTTTTTGTCATACATGACCTAAACACTGTGTTATATAGATTTCTTGGGTCCAAATGAAAGAAACATCTTTTTGCCTGTCTTCCTTTGAATCAAGTGAGCTATACATGCAAGATTTAGATCTCCATTTAGTATCATTCCGGAGATCATATCCTTACTCCTGTGAACATCAGCAGCCACTGGGTGGAGAACTTGTCTAACAAAATATCTCATTATGACAGAGTGAAAATCAATCCAACTGTACTTTGCTGGCTGGGCAAATTTGTCTAATACAGGTCATATATTAGGCTCTTCTTTTTCAGTGGTCAACGTGGTTCAATTTCCAGCTAGGACATAATTTGCACAATAACCTGAAGTTGAAATTAATACTCAGAAACAAGCTGTACTGGGCTTAGGAAAAATCCATTAAGCTGTCTGCATTAGAGGAAGAAGCTGACCAATGGAGTTAAAGCACATTTGTTATACTGTAAGAAGAAAGTTTCAGACAAATATCACAGGAACCAGGATGACACTCCAATAAGGTAACTTTAGGTTTAATCTCAACTGCAAATAATATTATTATGATGATTTATTTGTAGTACTGTCTTGTCTAAAGGAATCAAATGAGATCAGAGTCTCGCTGTGCTAAACACTCTGCTCTTGTCTCCAGCAGAAGACTGTACCTTCCCAGTGGAGTTTGTTTTTAAGTAGATAAAATTAGCATTATTTGGAAGGCCAAAGAACAAAGCAGAGCAGTCCAAAATCACAGAGCTGGTAAGGGGCAAAGCTGAGGACAGGATCCAGGTTTCTGAGCCTTCTGGTCTTGTCCTTTTTATAGAATCATAGAATGGTTTGGATTGGAAGTGACCCTAAACGTCATCTGCCGTGAGCAGGGTCAAGTTTCACTAGCCCAGGTTGCTCAAAGCCCCATCCTTCCTGGCCTGGAACAGCCCCAGGGATAGGACATTCACAGCCTCTCTAGGCATCCTGTTCCAGAGCCTCACTGTGAAGTGTTTCTTTTTATTATCAAATCTAAGCTGCTCTCTCTCAGTTTGAAACCATTCCCCCTTGTCCTGTGTGGCCTTGTGTTCTTGTTGCTCCCAACCTCCACGACACTATGACTTAACTGTCATTTTGTTAAATGAAATTTCAAACACAGCATGCAGTGTTTTAATATCTGATACAATACAGAGATTTTGTGAAACAGGGAGATCTGTGGGGCTCTGGTGGACCCTGTTAAGAACTAGATAACTTGAAAATTATTATTTTTTAAATATGGGTGACATGAAGCTCTCTGGATTTAAGCTAAAATTATCTCCTTTACATTTCTATCACAAAAATCTTTGTCACAAAAAGCCCCTATCATTTACTAGACTAAATTATTAATAATATTAGGATATTATTATTGATGTACTTTAATTTAGAAAAATGGAAATTATTCAGGGATAGATTGCACCAGCTTTACTTCTGTTTAACAGTAACTTCTCTTGCAAATCATCTCAGTGATAAACACAAGCAAAGTACCATATAAAAAAATATGGTCCTGGTAATAGTAGTGGCAAAAAACTTTGAAGAGAGTTTGAAGAACGGCAAATTTCATTATTCATTATAGATAAGATGAACTGGCTTCATGTGGGTGCCGAAGCAATATCTCTTGATGTCCTTGTATATGTGTATGCTCCAAAAGCAGCATTACCCAATTAACCAGTTACTTGCTACCCATCTTGCTGGACAAAATTCCTGTTCCTAATGATTATTCAAACAACGAGTTTGTGTAAGTAGTAAATAGACTGAATATTCAAACTATTTTGTGTCTCAATAAACCAACAAAAAAATCTTAATTGGTTCAGATCAAATAAAAGCGTCTCTGTTTTTGCTCATTCAAACCATAAACTAAATTATTTCATATTGTGCTAACCATGGTATTTGTATTAGGATAACCAAAGGGAAAAACATAGTTACAGATTTGATGTATTACTGGTAGAAATAATGTTGCCCTTTTACCTAACAGTCCAGGGAGATTAAATTAATTTTCCCAGAAGCTTGAAACCTAAATGCTTCTTTTTTTTCTGAGAGAAGTATCTGGTGTATTGTGCTGTATTCACCCATTTAATATGACACTCATATAAAAGGGGTTAAAGTTCCCAAATAGATATTTAAATATTCTTTGATCCTTGTATAAAATATATATATTTAATATCCAGTGGCCAGAATACTGATCCGAGCCTCAGGAAAGCTGCCCTAGGAATTAGTATAGCTCAGGAAAACTCCTGATAGGGTATTTAGAGCTCTGCCTTCCACCAAGTGGATTTGAATTTGGAGTTACTCCAAGAAACTGGGGTCTGCTGAAAACTGTTAGTAGATGAGAGCTGTCTTGGAGAAGCAGGATAGAAATAAGTCTCTTCCTACTGTCATCCCGATATATTCCCTAGGAGTTTAAGTTATGTGATTATAGAGAGTTTCTGTCCGCTAAAAAGGCAGAAAAAGTGGTCATAAACTTTCATTACAGAGTTAAAGAGAATAGGTCTGGATTCAGCCATGGCTGTGTGGCTGAGACTCTTGAGTTTAAGTATTCTACCACATCTTTTTAACCTCACTAACAGAACAAAAGTTGATATTCTCATGTTTTCCTTGCTAAACTTAGGTTAGCATTCATCCTTTCATGCACAAGGACCTTCATTTTAAGGTTCCTGACTTACACAAGTAAGGAGTAAGTGGAAGCAGGGAGGGAGGATGCAGGGAAAAGTTTCACTTGTCCCCCAAAATAAATTTTGGAGGTATTTACCTTTTCCTGTGGAAAACTATGAGGAGGAACATCAAGCTTAATGTTCAAAGCTGAGAAGTAACAAGGCTGCCCATATTTGCAAGTTTATTTCTTGACTTAGGTGCTGAACCAAAGTTAATGATGAGAGGCCTGTGGCCCCTTTGAAATCTGTATATTGTTATTAGCTCCACTGTGGTATGGTATTTTTTCAGCTTATATATTGGGCTGTGCAGAAGAAACAAATGTAATCAACTCCTGGCTTTCTGTGCATGTTCAAACACGTTCCCCCTTTCCCTCCCCGATATATAGTTGTCACAGTGTAAACATTCTGCTAAATATTTCCTCCACCTGCTTCAAACAATTAAGGAATCATCTCTTAACAGGAAAAATAAATGTACCAAATGTCACAATGCCTCAGGGGGATCTAAAATGATAAAACAAATGTTGTAACATTCTATTTTTGATCCAAAGGTAAACAAAAGGAATGATGTGTGTACGTGTATATACACACACATTCACTCTATTGGTCATGTAATCCATCACTGAGGCTGTTGGTTAAGGGATAAATTACAGTTCCAACATATTTTCCAAACATTTAAACCTTTCTCATAAAATTATTTTGGGCTGAAAATATCTCCTGCTCATTCTCAAGCCAGGTCTCGGAAGTGAATTTTTCTTGGAAGGGTTCATAAAAAAATATGTTCAGTGGTTTTATTTTCACATAATAACTTTGAAATACATTAGTTGACATTTTCCAGATGCACTTTTGTGCTCAGAAGCTCAAAAGAAGCCCCTACTCAGGAGACAGAATAAGTGACAAAAAAAGGAAGAGGAATTTTTACCTTTAACCCTTCTCATTGTTATAGCAGAAAAACAATTTTGTTCTAGCAGAATCTAACAGAAGCACTCTAATTTTTTTTTTTTTAAAGCATAAATCTTCTAGTTCTTATTGTCTCCTTTTGTTAGGGCTAAATTCTTCAAGAAAGCGTAGACCAGCTCTTTCTAGTAAAGAACATACTTTATTTCCCAGGAAATTAGGTCTAGACTAACTAGGCCTTTCACTGGTGCAATGCATAGGAGGTGGTTCAAAGAGGAAAGGAAAGAAATGCCTCACTGTTTTCCCTTCAGAGCTTCCAGGAAGTGAGCTTTTGAATTAGAGATGAAACAGGAGATTTGTGGAGAGCTCAGGCTCTGGATTGTGTACATGGATGTCTAAGGAATTCAGATTGCTGTTTAGAGATTTAGAAATCTCCTGGAGGCCAAAGAAATGAGGGATAGTTCTCAGTAATCCTCAGAACCCTGTGCACAAAGGTTATTTGTTACTATTTTTTCTCATAATTAACCTATTCATTTATTAGATAGATATATTGCTTTATGTTATTACACTCTGAGCTGTTTAGAGGGGAACCTGTGCATGTTCTTACTGCTTCCTTGGTGCCTACTTTTGTGTCCAGGCTTCACTCTATCAGCTAGCCCTGGGATAGGAAGAAATAAACCATAGCAATCTCTGTGTGGATATCTCAAGCTAATCTCACTGTGAAATAGCTAACAAATCATTTGACTTGGAGGCTTCAGTTAAATTCCTAGACCCATTGTGATTTTGTCAGGCAGCTTAGGATACACTTGAATTAGCTTTGTAAAGGGTTAATGCAAGCATTTGAAACATCTTTTTTGACCTGCACCAACCTCCATAATGCTGTGGCTACACTGCTGCTCACGGTCCTAACGTGACAGAAAGAGCCAGCTCAGGGAATTCTATGCTTCAGTGCAGTCTGTGCCCTAGACATGTACTGCCTGCTTCTAAAATAAGTATAAGAGGAATAGCAGGGATTTTGTGATGATAAATATATGAATGATTATAAGATCCACAGTTATGCTGAGCCATAAGCCTACCTAGACAGAATAGGAGATGCAGTCCTGCAGAGTGAGAGTGTACAATATTATTGATGCAGTGGCCTTCTTCCTTTTTGGTGCTGCTCCTGGCTAATAACATTTAAGCTGCTGACATTTGAATCAATAACTAGTTATCCCTTTTCAGAAAGGAGACCATTCGATAATGGAAATGACAATGAAGCAAAGGTGGACTCATCTGGCAAAATGAAAGCATTCTTTTCAGTGGCCTTAGCAGAGTTCTCAGACCTCTTTCCTCAGTTTCTGCTCTCAAAATTTCTGCTCCTGTTCTCAAAAAACAGTTAGCCTTTTCCTGGGTGCTCTACTTTAGCACTGACAGGACTTTTTAAATGTTAGACTTGATTATTTTATCTGCTCAGAGGACTTTATCAATCTGTCTTATTTTCATGGAGAAGGTAAATAAATTAAAACTTGATAACATGTAGACTTCTCTATCAAAGAACATGTCCCTGATGCCATGTTCTGGACTCTGACACTTAAAGATTTTGAACCTTTATGCTTTAAAATGAGATCAAAAAAGGGAAAAATAACCACTGGATTTAAAAGTTCCCAGCCAAATGTCCATGCACCTCCAGTTTTGTCTCGTAATCTTCCATTGAAATTAAAGAAAATCTCCCTCTGGCCTCATGGAGCTTGTACAGAGTCCATATTAACCACATAGTCATTTTGGTATTTACAGTTTGAGTTAAACCTGGGGCCATAGTAATTTCCAAAAGGGCTGGGAAAGGAAGGGACTGTTGACACTGGGAAAAAAAGTGCACATCTTGGTGCAAATGACTGCCTATTTCTATTGAAGCCAGTTAGAAAGGGGATAATAACAATGTAGTGAAATAAATGAAGATTTCATCGTGTACTATACACAGTATCAGGTTGCAGCAAGAGTTAAAAGTACTTTTTCTGGGGATTATTGGCACAACATCAGATTTTTAATATAGAGTGCAAAAGTGGATGGAAAAACTTAAGTATCTTGATATTTTAGGATGCATTACTACATGCACTTCAGCTTCCTCCTCACGGGTTTGGCTCATTTTTCTGAAGCTTTAAATAGCTAAAAAATGTCTTTCCTATGTTGCCCTGATATTCTATTATATTCTGTTCTTTCTTTCTGGCATGTATGATATAGTGTAATGACATCACATCCATTAAATCTGTCTTTCTTGCTTTCCTATACTTGTTTAAGGTTAACTGAGGCACATGGGTTCTATTTCATGTGTTTGATGCTATTGAAACTGCAGAGCTCTAATTCATAATATCTTTAAAACAATGAAAGAATAACCAGTAAATGAGTCTCTGAAGTTGATGCAGGGCTTCTGCACTAACAATACTCTGTATTTTATATATGATTGAAACACGTTTCATTTCCTGAACTCTTCATATTGCTGGGGAATATAATCCACACTTAGTTTTCCTTTTTATAAGGGCTGATAATTTGATAATAGGTATATTAAATTTAATATTAATATCCTCTTAATTACCTGAGAAGTGACACCTACAGTACTTCTCATCATTAATCTTTTGTTAAGCAGTTGTTGAACTGGGATGAGCATTGCATATATGTATATGTATATATACATACTTGTATGTACATACATAGAACGATAGTCTCAGAAATACAGCAATATGAGAAGACTGATTAAGTCTAACACTGTCATAAAATTAATTGCTTTTTTTCTATTCTCTGTTTATGGACTAGCCAAAATTTGAAATTTGCAACATTGTCTCTCTAATGGGTCCACAGAGAGCAAACCAGCTTTTGAATAACATATTTTTAAATATGCTATTATACATACTAGACCTAATTTGAAGATGTCAGATTGAGATAATATAATTTATGAGCTTCAGACAGGTAAATGTACTGTGTAAACAGTGAGATTGAGATGGTTCCTTTCCAAGCTGCTTTCTTGGAATTTTTTGTACTCGTATGATAGACATGATACTCCCCCAGCCCAAAGCTTTTCTATCACATGCAAGGAAAAAAGAGGTAATAACTTTTGACATCTGGAGTTGCCATGCAGTGTTGCCTTTTTGTTTTGTCTCATGTTGGGGTAGAAGCAAGGCAAGAGAAGGAGGTATTTGTGAATTTTTAATCAGTTTTTTTCTTATTGTTTTTTGCCCCAGAAATTAGCAAGAATGTAGATTTCTTCTGAAATTTTACACAACTTTTTTTTAAAATTATTTTTCATTATAATTGCAGAAGTTAATGAAATTTTCATTTAAAATTCTGTTTTTACTGAAAAGTAGTCTTAAAAATAATTATTTAATAAAGATCCTTTAACATCCAGCCTTATTTTCTTCATGCTTTAACTCTAATTTTATTTTTCTTCTTTTTCCCTCCATTTTACTGGTTAAATAAATAGCCTGAACAATGGAAATGAAATAGAAATTAAAAATACTATCTATTCAAAAAGCATTTTAAATCCTTCAAAACCATAGGAAAAACATAATTTAATGAAAAATATACAAGTTATTGTTGTGGGTTTTTGTTCCCAGACAGCTTTTTTCTTCAGAAATGGGCATGAATCATGGTAAGTTTTTTAATAGTAGTAATCAGTAGGCTTTGCAACTGAAACCAGTCAAATTATGGCTTCTAAATGTAGACTTTTTTTTTTGTTAAATGTTTAGTGTAGCCATTTGGGGAAACATAATGTTGTTTGCTGCTAACTAGCACAGATTGAAAGTATTTTTCAGTCTCGATGTTGAGTTGTCTAAGAACCTCTGTTTATATTGCATCCTATTTATGCAAGAAAATGAACTTCATTTTGAAGCTAGTATCTTTGAAATAGATGATAATTTGCACTGCATGGATTCTGTTTGCAATATCAGCTAAGTTTGCAGAGAAAACTAGTGGTAAAAACAGCAATGTTCAAACAATTTCACACAACCATATCTTTATTCTATACTGGTAGAACTCCATGGATTAGAGGTGTGACAATTTACATCAATGTTACACCAGTGTAATACCTAATAACTCTTAGCATAATTATATATGTTAAATTTCTAAACCAAGTGACCAGCATGGTTTTTTTTCAGAAATGCCTTTTGTGACTGCTTGCTGCTTTTTTAATTTCTGCTAAAAATTACCACATAAGAGTCACATTCAAGAAGTTGGTCCTAAAATGCTATTACAAAAATCTTTGGTGAACTTCCAGCAGGATTGAACTCTCCTCAGTCATAGTGAATGAGGTTGCCTTTGTGATTCTTGAAACAAACCCTGGGATGAAGAGAAGTTTTTAAAGGCATTGGCTGAGCTAGTGTGGCATTGTATGTGTTCAAAGAGTGTTTCTGTTGAGGAGCACAAACTCTGCTAGCCTGGGAATGGCAATGCACCATGGAAGGGCAGCTTCCATGCTTTGGAGTACAATGCACAGCTATCACCATCGGGTTCACAGCTGCCCTTCTATACCATATATCGTATAAATTTGCTGAATGATTTAACAGTACAACTTCTGGACAGAATAGTGGAATCTAAGGGAAGTTATTGTTCTTCAGGGGTGCATAGCTAAATCATTATTTTCATTACTTCTCAGAAAGGATTTACTGTTTTCACAGAACATTGTTTCTGATAGCGCTAGAGTATTGCACAATGGAGACTGCTCTTTCTTGCATTTTCCACAGACTTGCAATGGATTTAAGTACAGCAGTGTATTAAATAGAGATGGGATATAGGCTTAAGCAATACCCAGAAAGCGTAATTATTATTAGCATTCTCCTTGGCACAACTTTTATCTAGATCATCTAATACTTTCCCAAACAATTGTCAAAAATGGTTTGGGAGATAGACTGAAGATGGACCTAGTAAACAGTTTATATAATAGTTGTGGGAGAGAAAATCATCTTTTTAGCTGTATCATCTTTTTAACCTGTAGATTCTGTATCTTAAGTAATCTGTTGAGCTTACGAAAGAATAAGTTTTTAAACCTGAGTCTTCTAAATCTTTGAAAAATATCCTATCTGTGGGCCATTCTTTCTTTTGCTTCTGATTGCTCTATACAGGAAGTTTTCTGTGTTTTTATAGCTCTAAGTCTTCTGTCATTTACTTCTGAAATTAATCAAGTCTCTGAATAACCGTATCATAGTCAATGCATGTGTAGGGTTCTGTCTGAATAACATTAAACAGGATTCAATGAATAGCCTGTGAAGTCCTTGGGACACAGTTTTTTTCTTATTTTTATGCTTCCACTTAATTTGGTTGATTTTCTAACAATTTCAGCTCATCCCCGAGAGAGCTTAGGTGCTCTCTAAGCCTGAAAATACATTCCTCACTATTCATTCTTGTTCTTGAGTATTTCCGATGCAACCAGATTGAAATGTGCTTCTGATATTCTGAGTGTCCTGGCTTCCTAACATTTTTTTAAAGGGTCATTCACTTTACTGAGAGTTTTCAACTGAATGAAAAATTCACTCTATTTGATTTTTGCATTCTCATATGCTAAAAGGAGAGTGAAGTACAAAATTATCTTCTTTGAACTTAAAAATTACCATGTCAAGATTGAATTACAGACATGATGAAGAGATGCATCTTATCCAAATGAAACATATATGTGCTAGTTAATATTAGTATGCCAACAAGAAACCAAGAAGATTTCCAGAAATCCTCAGCATCTAAGTCTCGATAATTTTCAAGACATGGTTATCTCCTGTCTAGTGCTATAATTACATAATATTTTTAAGAGTTGATATTACCCCTCATAACTGGGACAGGTGGATGAACTCATTTAGAAATTCCAGTTCATTATGTACAGGAAGGAGAATGGGAGATCAGATGTTTTTAAATGCAGGTGTATTTGTGAGAACCCTGGAATAGCACCTGTTTCATTTGTGTATATTTCAAACTCTATTTTGCAGAAAGACTGTGGTGCTCTCAAAAGGCCAGGTATTACATCTAAAACTACAGGTGAAAAACCATAATTCCATTAGCCATCATCAGTGGTCTCATTTGTCACCACTTATTATTTAAGTTCATAAATCTTTGAGGATTTTGCAAGTAGAGCTCATGTAGCTTTGAAGCTGAGTGTTTTTGGTTTTTATTTTTTTAAATCTGATTATTCACAGCTTGCTAATTTGTAATTGGACTTTTACAACTCAAAAACCTCCAGATTTCAGAAAAACTAATTTATCTTTTCTCGGTTTAATTGTGGTATTCACACTCAAAACTGTGGAGTGAGATTGCTTCTAGTGGGTTGTATGCAGTGTTCTGGAACTAATAAAATATATTATTGATTGCTTAATGAAAAGCACCATGTTCATACAAATTTACTGTGACTGACGGTAGATACAACAGCTACTTATTCTGTTTGTAGGATCACCTGCCATTTTACTTGGGTGTATTTCTGCATATGAAGTGTGCTTTTAAATTAAGTTATGGTTGCCTACAGGGCACTATATCGGGTGGCTCCATTAAGGTGCCCTTATACTTTTCCTTCCATGCAGTGCTACCCGTTGCTTTTAATTTAGCTTAAGATCATCAAAATTAATTATGATAGAGTGTATTAAAAGTTGAAATAGCAAATCAAGGAGTTTTATTAAGTGCCCTTTAGATTTCCTTATGTGTTTAGTGGTTTTAGCTTTTTATTTGCTCATCACAGTCTGATTCACTATGATTACTATGAAAAAGATCAGTAAAACAGAATAAAAATGTCTGACTATGGTAGTAATAACTACAACTCTCATTTCCTAGCTGGATCTGATATCCCTACCAGCCAAAATAAATGTATAACTCTTCATGAAGTGCTGGTGACTGCTTGTAGTTGCCCTTCCCCTGTTGAGATGTTTGGTCTGTGCACTTGGTAGTGAAGCAGTGGCTATAATTTAGGCACATGAAAATGCTGCTACTCCCCCTACATCATCCTAATGGTAAAAATTCCTGTGTCAGTGCGAATAGCAGCAACTGTCTCTGCACTGTGAGGGAATCATCTCCTCCACTATCTGCTGGACATGGTGCAGCACACCTGCTGCACTGGGTGCTGAGGACAGGATTTATTGTAGTTTTTTGATGCACAGCTGTTGTGGACAGGTGAACACCTATCCAGTGGTCTCCTGGGGTGTTTGATTCATTACTGAGTTGGTTGCTGTCCCAGGACAAGACCTTGTGAGGTTCCTCTAGGCACAAGCTCCTGCTGGGATTCTAACCTACCTGGTGCTCAAGTGAGTCATTAATTTTGTCATTCTAGTTCACACCTAATAAACTTTTGGCTTCCTGTGAAAGTAGAGTAACTTTTTTCACACAAATTCTTGAGGTTGCTCAGTCCTCTGCATCTGCTGCATCTCTACTTGTGTCTTGCCACCTGGCTGCTCAAGCTGGAAGGATTCAGGGTGGGATGAATCTGCAATTGGAGAATAAGGTCTGGCATTCATTAGTGACATTGCATATACACAGCTCCACACATAAGAGATTATAATATCCATGGTGAACTCCAGACCTAATGACATAATTAACAATATGATCTCAGGCAGATAAGCCATCTACAAAACTCAGCTGGAAAAGATCCTGCATGCGGTTCAGCAAACTATCATGCATTAATTTTTCTCATATTGTAAAGTCATGGATTTTTATAGCCATATATAACCATATCCAGCCTTTACATACCTACCCCCATGACATTACCCCTGGTAATACGTGCATAACATGTACAATACCCATTGATATGTAGATGGGCATACTCTTATTAACCATAGCCTACTTTCAGAGGTTTAATAGTTTAATGACCTACAGACTAGCCCAATACCTCTACTTCAACCATTCCACTGAAATAAAGAGCATAACAATCTCTGCCAAACACGGTGGTATTCAAACACACGTCCTGAATGGACTCTGGTCAAAGCAGCTCCTCATTTCTAGATGTATCTACTGCCAATGTTCTAGGTTTTCTATGAGTTGTAATGCTCAGGGGAAATCACCACTGCATATAAGACCCCATATGCACTAGCTTCAAAACCATTAATTCCCTCTCAATTCACAGCACAACTTGCTCCTTGGTGTCTCTGGCTCACATATCAAGGCCAACATACTACAAATCAAAGAATGTCCTCTATTAACTTATTAAATCAAGCACAATTCTTTTGAGGTAAAAGAGGACAAAGAAATAATTTCACATGAGTGATACAATTCTGGATAATTGTAATAACTTTTTTTCTAAAACTTAGTTATCCTTGGTGCTTCAAATCTTCCTTTTTTTCTAGTTAAATTTTGATTGGATTCACTTTTGATCATGTTACAGCTTTTTCTGTCAGATGAAACTCTTACTGATTATCAAAAACCTTATTTTACATATAATGAGCAAGTTATCTCCAGGTCATTAGTCAAATCAACCTAATAGTCTGTGTTTTTTCTGTCTTTCACACAGTGAGATATATTTTGAAGATTGCGTCATTACATCTTTCCAGAGCCCTTTCCAATTCCTTGGTATACTTTTAGAATTACAGATATTAATTCTGGACACAGCATTCCAGTAATGGTGCCATTAATGCTGCCTTATCACTTTTATCATGTTCCCTTGCTTGCAAATCAATTAAGGATCATGTTAGCTCACTGAAGGAAATCAGGTTCAACTGCTCATCTACCATTATAGTCATTTGTTATCAATCTGGAGACAGAATCATTGCTCTTTACAATAGCTTTTCTCATCTTACAAATAGTCCTTGTTTCTAGATAGAAGTCCTTGCACTTGGCTGCAATAAAACCTATGTTTAGGTATGAACTGACCTTTGCAAGCGATCCAAGTCACTCTGTACAACTGACCTGTTCTCTCTATTATTTACCATTCCACCAATAGGTCATATCCAGTTCCCTGATTAATTGAAAGTAAAAGGAAATAGATTTTTTTTCTGTATAAATTAGTTTAATGCACGAGGCCATGACCCAAAGCCCATTAGACTCACTGAAAGAATTTCTATTGAATTTGGGTAGCTTTAGGTTCTGAGTTAGTTGTAGTTTTGCTGTTTTAAAAATTCTTCTGATTCCAGGGTAGAGTAGAATATATTATAGGCTTTCCTGACAGCTATAAAACTTATTTTTCTTAGTTTGATCTTTATTAGGTTTTTTAAAAAATATTTTATTTTATTTTACTTTGCCAGCAAATAAAATCTGAACAATCCAGGCAGGATGGGACCAAAATCTGGTTTCAGGGCTCACACTGGAACTAAAAATAATTTTCAATAGCTTAAGAAGCTATTAGTCTATGCATCCAGTTTCTAGAATTATCCATATGCATGGTCTTAATATGTTCTGTATTTTCTTAAAGCATAAATATATTTGATCAATTATTTTTCCTCCATGATACTAGTGTTGCTTGATTTGATAATCCTGAGTCAAAATTCAGGCAGGTTGTCAATGTTGTGAGAAACTACAAAAGTTTATATTTTCATTCAAATATGGGACATGCTTTTTAAAACACTGAATAATCTTCTTTCATATTTTATAATCTTAAAACATTGAATAATGCAAATTGTCCTTATTTCAAGTATCTCTAGAAATAGAACCAATAATCCGTAATATGATGGAAAATCTTTTAATAAATAAAAAAAAAAGATTTCCATTTGACTTTTTTTCTGAACCTCAGTTTCTGATAGGAAGTGGGAGGTATTTTATTAGAATCTTTCTTTCCTATATGAGTTACAAACTAATATTTTTAATGACTGTTCCTTAGTGTTTTTATTGGTAACATCTAGTGTAATAAGTTCCTGATCTCAGTTTAAAGCACGAATATAATAACTAATAATAATTTTTCAATCAAAAGTAAGCTGTTACAGAAGCTTACAGGGGTTACATTCAGGTGAACATTCTTCAGCACTGGCTTGAAGCCATCTTCAGCAGTCAACTATAGAAAGATTTATTGGTCAGATGACTTTCATATGCACAATGCAAATTAAAATCCCAGTCTTGGAAATTTGTTTAACAATAAAACCCCAGTCCATGTAAATATCTAGATTGCTGTGGAGGAAACTGAATCTTTGTGGACTTAAGAACTATTGCAACCTGCCTCGGGCCGCAAGAAATGCCCCCATTTTTTCTCTAAAATCCTAAGTTGGGGAATCATAATTCAATCATTGTTCTTTTACTGATATTAAACACAGTACCTAAAATTTTCTCCCTCCCAGGGGCTAGAGACAGAAATTTTTTTGCTAGTTGTTGCCTATGTGCTTTGGCACATAAGGCTATATCTTTCAATATCAAAGTAGTTGAGTAAGCTAATTATACTGATCCTAAAAGATTCAATGCCTGTAGGCTTTCTTCAGTGCATTGTGTATTTATACCAGAAATGAAGCTTGTCTTGTCTTCTTGCTGTGCTGTGCATGGGTTCTTAACCTCCTGCTAAGATCCCAGCTATTGATTTGGGTTGGCTCTCTCTGTAGGTGCCTGGCATGGTGCCTTATTCTCACAAAGCAATAAATACCTGCTTCTGAAAACTGGGACTTTTGCTGGTACTTTTAGAAGCACAGCTTTACTGGTTGACTGGGAGTACTGCCTTAACATAAAGACCTAAAATCTGGAAATTGCTGACGACGTGCATTAACTTGAGCAAAGGCAGTAGATGTTCTGCCCTTTGATGAAAACTGGGTGGATAACACTCTGACATGCAGCTGATAGCTTGCTGCCAGTGGATTTTACTGAAACTTCCTATGTCCTTTTCCTCAAATGGTTTTAAACATTTTTCAGAAAGAAGATTTACATATCAAGGTATAACTAAATTTTGCACAGCGTTCTATGTAACAAATTCAATATGCAGGTGTCACTGTGTGAGTTGGTTTTCTATTGCACTGATAACTTACAGTTACCAGTTAAATATATTTTACATTCCCCAAGTCTGTAATGAAGATTCAAGTGGAGAGAGGAGGACAGAGAAAGACTTTGGGTTTTTTTTCTGTGTTTTTTGATAACGTTCATATATAAGAAAGGGGAAGTCAAAACTCTAGTGTCAACACGGGGTGCTGTTCAAAAGCATCCCTGGGCAGCTTCAACAGGTGAAACGTCATGGCAGAAATAACCAGTTAGGCAGTAAAACTGAGGAAGGAACACCAGGCAGATTGTCAGAAATGTGTTCCTGGCTGAGTGACAGAGACCCTTTCCAACAAGCATACAAATGTGTGCATAACTACTTGTGTGAGAAGCATTGCTGAAATTAAAGGAAAGAAAGATCTAAAAAGGAAGGATATTACCACAAACATTTTTTTTAGGCTTTCAGCCTTCAGTCTATGGAATAGTTAGGCTTTTACTGCTCAGATTTACAAAACACTTCAAAAAGTATTGATGTAGCAGAGGGAGCAATATGAGTAATCGAGCAATATAGACTCTTACAGCTCACATTTGTGTGACTCATAGTATTCAGGCTATGAAAAGTAGGACAAGATTTAATGCAAGGAATAATGCAAACAGTTGTACCAGTTTATTTTTGCCTTCAATAACTTTAAACCATAAAAGATTTCCCTGTTCTCTTCTATATTTTAAGAAGGAAAAGTAATTCCCATCTCCACCTTCCCCGCTCTTCTCAGAGAAGACCAAGGACAAATGGCAGGAAAACTTGGAGCGTTCTGCTGCTGCAGGTCGGGAGTAGCCACTAGGAGGGGCTGACTGCCTTGGAGAGAAGGTAGGGATTGATTTACTAACAGTTCCAATAAGAAACGCTAATAAAATGAGTTCAGTACTAAAAGTAGTGCTAAGCTAGGATAAAGTTGAAGTATTTATATATTATTTACAATGGTTACATAATAACTTGTGGGATAAATGCTCTGTTTGATACTAATGTACTTGCAGCCAGCAAAAATATTCACAGGCCTGATTTCAAAACAAAACTCAGAGCACTGTTCTCTCCTAAAAGATAAGATTTGATTCATGTTAATTCTTAGAAAGAAACATCCTGTATTTTATGCATCATTGTAAAATAGCTGATTGAATAATGAAAAAGGAAAGGTTTCTGTTCTGTATATGGTTCAAAGTCAGCGTGTGTAAAGCCAGGTGGCCTTGTTCATAAGCATGGCTCTTGGACAAAACAGCATCTGTTTTTCCATAACAGACTTTTTTGTTGCATTATAATCTCTTTATATATTTAATACCATAAATAAAACACTGGCATAGAAGACAACTATAAATAAAACACTGGCATCGAGAGGATATGACAAAAGGGATCTCTTAGCTTGTTTCTTAATATTAGTACTATAGTTAAAGGAAAAGTCTGTTCAGTGCCATACTAGATGGGATGAGGAAGCAACTTCTGCATTACCTTCAGCTTTCAGACTGGCAAAAACTAATAGTAAGGCTAGGAAAATTACAAAAGGGATTGCTCAGAGTTATTCCTTTCAATTGAGGCTTCTTTTTTCTCCTCCTTCACATGGAACTTACCGCTCATGAAAGATGCCACAGAGATGATGCTGACCTCTTATTAAGAGATACTTTGCAAAAGGTTTCTTATTTCATCCAGTGATCAAGCACCATGACAAACAGGTGTTGCTTTTCTACCCTAATTCACAAGACAGTGAGTGAAAACTTGCGTTTGGCCTAAAGGAAAATTCAGGGCAAATGTGTTCTTGTTTAAGAAAGGAAGGAGAAAATTTGATTTAGAAAGGTAAATATGAAATATAAACTTTCTTTAATTTACTGGGAGTCCTGAAATCAAAAATATTGCAGCTGCCAAACCATAGCCCAATACATTTTGTGAACCAAGGTTTAGCTTTGAGATATGGAAAAATAGGAAAGAACAGAATCCATAGTTCTCTAAGGGCAAATTTCAGTGAGGATGGCTATGATCAGTATGAAAAATGGGCTAAAAATATTCTTTGGGTGAGGATGATAATGATCAGGGTGAAAAGGGACAACATGAGCTGACCATCTGTATTCCACAAAAATATATTTTATTTTTTCCATATTCAAAAGTACTCTTCTGTGAGTAGGACTCTTTTTCACACTGATGTAATTAGTATCAGCACAAGAAACCTGTCTCCTGTTTCTCTATAAGCAAGGGAAAAAACCCAACAGTAATGACAATGTAAGAGAATGGTTTCAAAGCAGCCCTTTGCTCTGTGAGGAGGCAAGTTGAATACTGTTTTTAAACAGGAAAGATCTCTGCTTCCACTGAGTTCATACAGAAGGTGGTCCTCTGCCTGTCACAAGTTGCCCTGTGACTTCAGTGCTGCCTTCATGGTAGGGTGTGGAAGGCTGGAAACTACTGCCTTTCACAGAGGCAAGTTCTTGATTTGCAGGGAAGAAACAACTCCTGCTATCAGACAATTCAAAATGCCAGTGTAACAAGGGTCTAGGCTTCATAGAAAGGCCAGTATCTGCTTTCAGAACTTTGTGGGAGCTTCTTTGAGGCACTGTGTTACTTTTGGGGAGAGAAATAACACCCAAAATCCACATGGGAACTGACAGCTACTGCTTCATTGTCAGCTCAGCTTTGGGGCTGCCTCCAATAAAAGTGTCTTGCTGTGCCCAGACCTTGCCAAGCTCAGATGGGGTCAACCTAGGGCAATATTTTTCCACACTGAAAATTTAGATATACAGTCTCACAGTTGCTATTAAATTAGGATGTCAGATGAGCTGATGTGTGGGAATATGTGGGATCTAGTTACCACCATTTTGCTGGATCTTCTAAATGTGAAGGTCATTAATCATGACCTTCTCACACCTACTAAGGTTCAGAATCCACACAGTGTAGCTGCCTCTTGCAGATGTATTTCTTTTGCTACAAGGGATTCTAAATCCTGATGAGCTAGATTTGCAACAGGAAGTGGCAGCTATGCAGAGCTGCTTGTGGGTGACAAAGGATCTTAAAATACTTTATAGTACTGACTCCTAATTAGTTTACTCAGATATTCCCAATTCCTTTGTCACCGGTGATGTTGGGAAGCTCAAAGAAAAAGAATGATGATATAGTATAACCTATATCAACTATTTCACCTACAAACTCTGGCTATCTGAAAGAGTTCTTTATACAGACCCTCCACTAGAAAATCAAAGGCAGAAGTCAAGAATCCAGACTAAACACTTTTGAGAGGAGAAAAGGCTGTCCAATCCTACATAGAGGGGCCATATATAGTCATGTTAAGATTGTTAATCAAAGAGCTGCATTATGAGCAAAAGTGAGGGGTGTCCTACTATTAAAACTATTCTTTCATTGTCAGGTCTGAGAAGATGTGTCATTAGTATCACTTGATACCTGAGAATATATCTACCACCAAGCCCACTAGATTCCCACCTACTCTGTCATCTGGCCGGGTGCAAAGATAGACGTCTAAGATATTTAAACATAAGTTTACAGTGCCATTTTATCTCTCTCTCTCATGTTAGATCTTGCCATTATTGTGAGCAAGTATCAAAAGTCCTAGTTGGTCTAAAATGTTATTTAGCCTCTGTGAAGGCTAACTCTTATTAGAAATCTAGTAAAGTGCTTTCTTGGACCAACTGATTAGTTGTTGACAAGCAAATATTAATGATTTCAGCTGTGATGGCTGAAATACTTGCCATCTCTGGCTACCCCCATAGGCAATCTGGTACGTCAGAGAACAGCTGGGACTCCTCAATTACTCATGGCCAAATTCACTTGGCTCATAGATCTTGATCAGCTTGTGTTATGAAGCAAAGCTTTGCAAGAAGCTGCTGCGAGGTGGGTGTGCATAGCTCTTCACTGGTATGCAACCTTAGTAGCTTCCTTCAGGACTTCTATCTGTACCTGGATGGTGTCCCATTAAAAAGATTGTTCCTCAACTCATAGTAACAATTTTCATTGCACAGAGAGCACCTGTTTAATATTATTCTGAATGAACTGTAATTCAAACTTGACAGAATATTGGAGTTCAAAAAGTCTCCATCAAAAAAGAGAAAGTTGCCTTTTTGGTCTAAGTTTGCTGGGATTCTTAATATGGATCCACTTGCTCTTGACAGCAAAGAGCCTTCACACTAATACAAAAGCCTGAATAAAATTAGAGATTAGTAGCTGTAACAGAAACATGACAACTCTTCTTCTTTGAGTGAGATTTAGTGTTTAAAATGCAGTTGACCTAATTTTGCTTAGAAAATCTCTTATTCTTTTTATCTAGGTTTTCGTGCAGAAGTTTTTTTCAAAATAAGTCTCTCCTATCCTGGTGTAGGAACCTTTCTTTCATCTTCCCATTCCTTTCTGGGAGTGTGCCATGTAACCTGACATGCTCATTCTGCTAAACTCTTTCATTTTTATCCACTATGGCAAATAAGGTGGCTGGGATAAAATCAGGGAATAAACTGTGTTAAAGTCCTATGTCCAGTCTGTCTTAAGTAACTTCAGTCAAATGCATGGTTTTCACCGTGATAAAAGTTTGATTTTGCATCTGTTTGTACTTAAAAAAATGTTAATTGTAGATATCCACAATTTAAAATATTTTCAATGTATGAACTTTTATTTAGAATACAACTTCTAAAGTAGATATAACCTTTCTAGTGTGAAATTTTCATATTACAGTTAATGAATCCTAAGTTGTTTGTGGCCTTACATAGTTAAAGATCCTACTGATTTCAATGGCAGCTGAAGTACTGCCTCATAAGTGCTAGCAATAGGAACCCTCAATGCTGTTTTGTTCCTTAACTTTAGGCTTTTAAAATCTATTATTTAAAATAAATTCACCAGGCAAGCACATAAAGCTGATGGTTTGATAGACTGGGAAGTGTCAACCTTTTCAGAAAATGATCCCAGGTGTTGCAGCCACTACTATACATGAGAAGAGATCTTTTAAGAAGCTGGGTAAACTTGATGCATCCAAAATCATTAAACACCTGTTCCATTAATGACATGGAATTTGTCCTGTGTACACTTGCAGCAGATTCCATCTGACAGTTCATCTGAGAAAATTGAGCCTAATAAGGAGGGCAGAGGTCCTCAGCTAATGAGCAAGTGGAGGTTCTGATCTATTAGGTTAGATAGAAACTACCCTGTCTTTGAGACTTAAAATATGACCGGGGCTTTGGCCTTGTTTTGAAACATTTATGAATCAGTGCCTTAATCCTGCAGGACTATCCACCTGAAATTAGTGGAACTATTCACAGGAGTAAAAGATGTACTGTTGGGCCACAGAAGTATGTTCCCCATGATATCATTAAGTCATCTGCCACCTCAGACCCACTTCCTCAGCATGCTGGCTCATCATCTGGGGAGGATGAGTTCGTGTTGCTTAGCCTTTGTTTAATTTGAAAGAAATGTGCTAAGTGAAGGTTGATTCTTTATAGTGAGAATTCTTGATCAGTAGAAAAGCCACATTTCTTCCTAAGAGAGTTCTATTCTAAGTAAAATCATAGTTCAACATGCTTCACATGCTGAGGTGAATTTGTTTTGCAAGAAAATAAATTCCATTTCCAGAAAATATTAATGGGAATGCCTATTAAAATTGTTATTAATATTATAAGAAAGTAGGTACATTCAGAGGAAAAACCTCCAGCAAGTGAGTATATTTTGCGGACTTCAGTAACTGTATAAAAAAATTAAATAGTGAATTAAAACTGCAGAAAATTTTGACTGTGTGAAATATCTACTAACAGAATTTGGGCCCTGTGTTGCAGTGATGTCATCTGGGAGCTGAATTGTTCACCTATTTTGTTCTCTGTGTTGTGAGTCATTTCATAATATGTATTGACCCTGAGAAAACCTTGCTAACATCTCACAGGCACTTATCTCCACTCAATCTCTCAGAAGCACAGCCACCAACAGAGTAAGTATTTATTTTCTGTATTTATGTGAGTGATAAAATTTTGTGCTGTTTTTTGAATGAGATTTGGTGATTTATACTTATCATCTGGTACTCTCTTAGAGAGGTGGTTGATGTCATTAAACTTTAAAGTTATTATTTCAGGATGAGAAATGTAAAGAAAATGCAAATGGAGTAAGGTTGTAAGTGATATCACAGACAGAGTGGTGGTAGGACCATGGTAATGAAAGACTCCAAATGTACAAGCTAAACTGAAAACACAGACAATGTGGTTAGAAAGGCCTTTACAGACATCTCTTTCTTGAGTCGGGCCAGGACTGATGTGGATACTGTTTGGTAGATCATGTGTAACTTCTTCCCCATCACTAAACACACCTGGGCCTCCACTGGTTGCAGTGTTACACTGACCCCTTCAGTTAGGGAAGAATATGAAATATTACAGATACTACAGGTAGCAGATGTTTCATATGAAATGATGGTATTATGTTCTGATGGACTCTCATGCAATTCTGTGTTGTGTATATAGCCCTGCACAAAAAGTAACTGTTCAGCTGCTCATCTTCCTTTGCCAGCACAGTTCTTCAAGGCACTCATTTGAGTGGGCATTCTTGACCTTTGATCTAAGACTTAGTTGATGTAAGAAAAATCTGGCTGGAAGAAAAATGCAGACATAGTTTCCTCATAGGAAATATTAATATAATTTCTGTCTCCAGACAACATTTTATCTGTACAGTTCATATTGATATAACAGGTAAACCACAAACAGTATACCATGTTTTGTCAATGTAACCATCTAATTGGGGTGTTTGCTACATATAAAATGTTGCAGATCCAAACTGAAAGTTTTGACTGTTGTCCTAGCTCCCAGATTAACAGAATTATTTACTGCTGGCCTGACTTGTTATCATAAATATATAACATGATGATTTTGTGTGTTGTAGGTAAGCAGCATGGCAGTAACTCCTGTATTCCTTGGATGGCATATAATGAAGACTAGCCCATCTTACAAATCCATGCTGAGGGCAAATAAAAATAGCTAATGTGCTGACAAAAGATCTTATTTTCTATTGCACAGCTTGAATACTTTCCTGTTCAATGTGTGACAAAAGGAATCCTATTTAGTGGCTTTTAAGTCTAAGAAGTGCAAATTCTGTTTTCAGTTAACTTATTAAGCAACTCTGATCTTACAGTGTAAGAGAGCATTATTCCAGATTGTGCTATTATAGCTGACTCTATAAAAAATGTACCATGTATTTTTCATCTTGTCATCTTTACCAAAGAGTAAGAATTTTTGTTCAATCCTAGATCATATGGACTCTCTTTTCTGAACCTCCTGACTGACATCAATGGCAGCCTTGCTAAAACAAAGTAAATGTCATGAAATGTTTTGTTCTACCACAGACACTGGCAAATAATTGGCATCTGTTTTCTGTTGTCTAGCTGCCATTCTGTTTTCTAAAACAGAAACTCTGATTTCTCATCTAATTCCTTGATGAATTCAGTCTCTTAGAGGACTGAAAAAATTGCAAAGAAAAAATGTAAAATATTTTGTTAAAGGAAACCTATATAGTTTTATAGCTATTTCCATGTAATAATTATCCAAACTGGTTGGAATTTCTTAAATCAAATGAAAACTCAAGAATGTTTATCTTGACAACTGGAAAATTCTTCAGCTGAATAATATTTCTGTGTTTGTCTGGATATTTTTGATAGATTCTGTTGGAATTCAGTTACTTTTTTCATCAGCCTTACTGTTTCACCAAAATGCAGCATAATTTCCATGTACAGAGTAGGAGATTTTTCAATTGTATCCAGCTATTGGCTAACAAGATATAAAATACTTATCAAAATATGTATTCAACTCCTTATTACTAAAGCTTGAAAGCAGATAAAACAGCACTCTTTTGGCTAAGCAAATGACATTAATACTCATTAATATGCCTCCAAATATATTGCCAGAGTGGTAATAAAATTAACACCTTCTAGTTTTTTTAAGGAAGCTAAACCAAAGTGCTTTTGATCTTGTGACTACTTAGCAATGTGCATGATACTTAAAAAATGAACATAAATGCTGAATAAAAATTTTATCTCTTTATTTAGTGAAGAGAAGTTGCATCTTATGTTGTGAACAGATATTGTTCAGCTACATAAGAAAAATGTGCAATAAAGGACTCAGATTTAGCAGGATAAGAGATCAGCTTTTGCTTTTACACTGAAGTGTTTCCATAGTTTATCATAAGATACTGAATAACGTACACAAAATTAATTCCAGTTTTTATATTTGCTGTTTGCCACTAAGGTGAAGTCTCAATTGTCATTGAATTTTATGGGCAATATTTACTTAGAGTAATACAAAAATCAGATACATCTTTTACACAATTTTAGAGCAGACCAGCCTACTTACATTAACAGTAGAATCTCCTCTCAGCTTCAGTAAAATTACAATTCTTGAATTTGAAAGCCCCAGTTTTACAAAGTAATTTATAAATTTATTCATTGCTGTGAAATGAAGATACAGTTTTAGATGTGACTTTGGTTGTTTATAAGCAATATAAATTTTATATATATTTTGAAGATTGAAGTATGTATACGGACACAGATATTTATTTCCAGCGACCCAAACTGCAAGCATGTTTATATTGGATAAGCTCAAATTTTGTGTGGAATCACTGTCCTTTCATGTACAGTACATGTGAGACACTTCTCTCTCAATCCTGTCCAATGGCCTGTGTGAATTACTGGAGTTTTTTAGTGCCTGGCAGATTTAGAACCCAAATCGCTGCAGATATTTACCAGATATTTTACCACAAAATTGAGGTCTAGGGCAATGACATGTTGGAAAAAAGCACAGGTATTCTGTTGGTCAGAGAACTGTGCGGCTAGCAGGAAAATGTGGAGAAGTTTTGGGGCCTTTATTAACAGCACCATTTATGAGACAAAAATGCAATAATTTCATTTACAGCACTGTGAATTTGTTTCACTGAAATAATGAAGTCTCACTGAATTCATTTCTAGTCTCTCCCAAACTTCAGTATTACAATTTTGATCAAGAATGACTGGCTGAGGCTTCATTCCAACTTTATAGCTGGAAGCATTCTCAGATTCCACCTTCTTCATCAGTCTTAGTCACTGTACTTAGTTTTGCTGTATGCTTACCTCTCTCATCCTATTTTACTTCCTTCTTTGTTAAAAAACTCCATTAGAAAATTATTGTGTACTGTGCCAAATAAATTCTTGGTGAAATACTCTCCACTGTAAGTTCAACTCTTCTAATATCAGAACATGAACTATAGTGTTTCAAACTGATTTTTTGAGAAATTTTCGTGTGTTCAACTATTCTGGTTGAGTATAACAATAGAGAAGGAAACTAAAGCAATTTTTTTCTGAAGGAAGAACAAGTGCTTCTTTTCATTTTTATATAAACTTTTGAATATACAGAAATGCTGTTTCTGCATGACACCTGAAGAAGTATTGGTCTATATTATTTTTCAGCTTTACAAATTGATCTGCTAAAAAAAAGTTTTATGACCTTTGAACACTCAAGACTGCAACACCACTGCCACT
>VZTB01004663.1:217-26659 GCA_013397245.1 Thryothorus ludovicianus
CGGCCCCGAGGCGCGGCCGCGCTGAGGGCGGAGGGGAGGGAGGGAGTGGAGGACGCGGCGCTGCCAGTCCCCTCCTTCTCCTCCTTCTTCCCTTCCTTCCTTCCCTCCCTCTTCCTTCCCTCTTCCCTCCCGGCGCGGCTCCGGCGCCCGTGAGGAGCGAGGCGGGATCGGCCCCCGGGCAGGGGCTGGTCGTGAGGGAAGGAGAGCGCCTTGAGGATCTGCCCTCAGCACTCACAGCGCCTAGGGGTCCTTCGAAAAGCTAAGTGAAATAACACAAAAAAAAAAGTCTGTCCTTAAAAAATAACCACATTTAGGGGTCAGGGAATGCTTTTGAGAGGGTCTAGGGCTGGTTCTGAGGATAGGAGAGAGCCTTGAGGATCTGCCCTCAGCGCTCACAGCGCCTAGGGGTCCTTCAAAAAGCTAAGTGAAATAACACCAAAAAAAAAGTCTGTCCTTACAAAATAACCACAATATAACCACATTTATAGGTTAACCTTACAAAATAAACACATTTATAGGTTAGGGAACGCTTTTGAGAGGGGCTGGGGCTGCTTTGGATGGAAGGAGAACGCCTTGAGGAGAGGAGTCCCCTCAGCGGTCACGGTGCCCAGGGGTCCTTCAAAAAGCTAAGTGAAATAACACCAAAAAAAAAGTCTGTCCTTACAAAATAACCACATTTAGGGGTCAAGAAACGCTGTACGGGGGGTTCGGGGCTGGTTCTGATGGAAGGAGAACGGCTTGGGGATCCCCCCCCCCTTCAGCGCCCACAGCGCCCACGGGTCCCTCAAAAGCCCGCACGAAATAATAGAAAAAGCTCACAAATAATTACAAAATAACTACATTTATGGATTAGGGAATGCATTAGAGAGGGTCCAGGGCTGGTTCTGAGGGAGGGAGAGCTCCTTGAGGAGCCCCCTCAGTGGTCACAGTGCGCAGGGGGAGCTGGTTTTGGGGCTAGAGATGCCCCAAAATCCAGGGACAAAAAATACAAAATAATAACTATCAGTATGAAATAACCACGTTTATGGATCAGAGTACACTTTAAAGCAGATCTGGGGCTGCCTTGAACGAAGGAGAAGGCTTGGGGAACACACACTGCCCCTCCACGCTCACAGCACCCAGGAGAAACTGATTTTGGGGCAGGGTAGCCCCCCCAAAAGTCGAGATCCAGTGTGGGCTGGCAGCCCCCAAAAGCAGAATCATGGAATGAATTCATCTGGAAAAGACCTGAGATCATCAAGTCCAACTTGTGGCCAAACACCCCGCTGTCAACTAGACTATGGCACCGAGTGCCACATCCAGCCTTCCCTTAAACACCTGCAGGGACAGCGACTCCACCACACCCTCGGGCAGCCCATTCCAAGATTTATTCACTCTTTCTACGAGAAATTTCCTCCCTATGTCCCAGCACAGCTCCCGTTGCCTCACACAGCACAGACACCGCGCTTTCCCCCTCCCACCGAAGATGCCAATACAAAATAACCACATTTATGGCCAAGGGGACACTTTACAGACACATTTGTGGGTCAGGGTGGCCACACTGGGTGCTGAAGGGACACAGAAGCACGAACGTGGCAGGAGGGGCTGGGTGGGTCGAGCACACGTCCTTCCCCTGGGGTTAATGACTAAACCTGTGTCCGGCATGTGGGCTGGAGGAGGCTGTCCCATTGTAGTCCTCCCTGAATATATTTATCCCCATCTTAAAACCGTGAGACAATTCAAGGAAACGGGACGTGGCTGCTCGGGAGACGCTCGGGGTTGGCGCGGGCCAGGGGAGAAGCTGGAGAGCAGAGCTCAGCTTGGAGGGCTGCTGGCACAGGGCAGGGCTGCTCGTTATTTAAAACCCAAATTCCTGAGAAATCGTGCCTTACAAAAGCATAGGAAAACAGAAATGTGGAGCAAAATCCAGTTTGTGAGTCACTGCTTTTAAGTGAAAGGAAGGTCAGGCAGAGAGCTGCAAACTTCATCAATTCCTGGAATGGTTTGGGAAGGGACCTTAAAAATCATCTTGTTCCAAACCCTGCCAGGGGCAGGGACACCTCCCACTATCCCAGGTTGCTCCAGGACCTTTCAAACCTGGCCTTGGACACTTCCAGGGATGGAGCATCCACCACTTACAGCCCAGCCCTTCCTCCCATGGAGCCACTATCAAATCTGCCACAGATTTGAGGTTTAAATAGAGAAGAACAGGGACTGCAGTGAAACGCCGAGTGAGTTGCACTAAAAGCAACTTGTTTAGAAATGCTGCACATTCCAAAGCCTTGAACACCATCTGGGAGCCGGGAAGCTCCGAATCTTCTGCAGCAAGCTGTGATTCTGGCTTAGCTGTTAACCTTGAGCTAGGCAGGATTAAATTCTGGGTGAAAAAAAAAAAATAAGGGATCAGCACACGGCTGATGGTATCAGCAGGAGCTGAAAGAATACTTCCCCCTTTTCTTCTTTTCAAGAAAACAGCAGTGATGGAAACCCAACGTTTCTGTGCGTGTTCATTAATCCTAATGATCAGGTGCTGACAGCTCTAAAGGAGGAGAAGAAAGCTCTTGGTTAAAATAAAATGGGAAGAACAGGATCGTTCCTGCTGCCTTCTCTCCTGCCTGTGTTCCTTCCAGATCTGGGCAGACAGCTCTCCAAAGCAGCTTCCTCTCCATTCCCAGCTCCATCCCAGGTGTCTGTCTACATCATTAAGCGTGCAAATCAGCAAAGCCAGCAAAAGCCTCCTGCAGCTGGCATGCTTCCACCAAAAAAACTGTTTGCTATCAACCAGTCCAAGCCCCTCAGTGCGAGTAAAACAAACCAGCCAAGTAAAATCACTTATCCTTGTTGATGCCTTAAATTGCAGTGCTCCTGCTACCCTGGGCAGGTACAGGAGTGGTAGAGCTGCACCAGCAGAGCTTTGCCCAAGCTGCACAGGGTTGTTCCCTCCAGGTGGTTCCCTGAGAGGACTCGTGGCAGTGGATTTATATGTCTTGTTTCATATCAGCAACAGGTCACTGTGTTTGAGCTGTGATTTGAAAGGCACAGCAGCCCTGCCCCATCCCTCTCTGGAGCAGGCTGTACCTGGATCTTGACCTGAGCCATCTCTGACCCTTCCCAGCCCACAGCATTTCAGCTGCGTTGGCAGAAGCAGAGTCCAAGGCCATGATCTGCAGTCTGAGTTGGGCACCACGAGCCGGGAGCTGGGGCACCACCCTGATAACCAGCAGAGCAATCAGTCCACGTGGAGAAGGCAGCTCACAGGCTCCCAGGATACCCTCGGGATAGGGAAGAGACTCACAGGGAACATCAAATCCAGCTCATAGTCCTGCACAGGACACCAAGGATCAGGGAGATCAGGGACACCTCTCACTAGCACAGGGTGCCCAGAGAAGCTGTGGCTACCACATCCCTGGAATTGTCCAAGACCAGGTTGGACGGGGCTTGGGGCAGCCTGGGATAGTGGAAGATGTCCCTGCCTGTGGCAGGGGTGGAACTGGAGGGTTTTTGAGATCCCTTCCTACCCAAACTGTTCAGTGATTCTGTGAACCCCACCCTGTGCTGAGAGCGTTGTCCAAACACTCCTGGAGCTCTGGCACCCTTGATGCCACAACCATTCCCTGGGGAACCTGTTCAGTGCCCCAGCACCCTCTGGGAGAAAAACCTTCTCCCAATAACCTGAACTTTCCTGTCACAGCTTCAGGCCGTGCGCTCAGGTCCCATCACTGGTCACCAGAGAGGAGCTGGTGGCAGCGAGTGGGAGTAGAGGGACTGTTGCAAGGCAAGGAGCAGGAGGATAAGGAGAAGGAGGATAAGGAGTGGGATGTCTGGAATGCAGGAGGCTCTCCCAAAGAGGATGAGGAACATCCTCCCCCAGCTGCCCTCCCAACTAACCTAGGGAAGAGCAGCTGGGGAGCCCCGGGAGGGCCTGTTCCACAGCCATAATGGGAATATCGCCCACGTGGGGCTCAGCACAGCACTAATTAGCTAATGAGTTTGTTCCAAATGTCTGGCCACCATGCGAGGGACAACAGGAGCAGCACTTGAAAAGCCCCAAACAGTGACAAGTGCATTTGTCTCCTGTCACTGACCCCAGCCCTGCATTAACAAATAGGTCACAAACAACGGTGCTTTGCAGTGATCTAATCCCCCAGCCATATGTCGGCTGCCCGAAAAAACACTGCACAGAGAACGCCCCAAAGCTCTGCAAAAATCCCAAGGAAAACTCGATAAATATATCCCTGCCGTTGGAAATTTGATTTCCTCACTCTATTGTTCCTCATTTCCTGAGAGCTGGCTCAGTGGATCGCATTTTCTGCTTCTGTCTCCAGTGCTTGTAAGCAAACAAGGCTGAATCTCATTATCCTGATGCATGGCCCTGGCTGAGTGCAACCCGATCTCTAAATCACAGTCATTTTGCTCCATTACTGATTTTCCTTCCCACTCCTAACCTGCAGGTCTTCAGAGGGATCAATACAGAAATAGAGACGAGCATCATCTAATGAGGGTGTGTTTAATGTTCAGCGCTTCAGTCTGGGTGGAACAGCCAAGTGAGAAACTGCCTCATGCCTCAGGAGCTTGGGCACCCTCCACTCCAGGGGCAGCTGGAGCTTCCCAGCCTTCCCGGGAAGCCACATGCTTCCACATGGGGTAAACGGGGACTTCAGTCCCTAAGAGCCCAATTTGGGAAATCTGCTAATTAAATAGTCTGGGCAAACACAATCATCATTGTCCTTAGAGCCAAAGCAGCGAGATGTTTCTCAACAAGCACAGACCCTCCCCGGAATTTTCTGAGCTGTCTGCGTGCTGCTGACAGTTATAGAGAATATATTCAGATTATACAACTTGATGTTCACCCCGGGTTATTCTCTCCTGGATTCATGAATATTTCATTGAAATATGCAAAGTCTGAGTTACAGTCTTGTCTGCTTCAATTAGACACCCGGATCCACGGGGTCTGCAGCCCTACCACACTTCCAGGGTTTGTCTACAAGGCGAGGAGAACCAAAATAAGAGTTTAGCTCCCATCATGTTTAGCCTGGCTTCTTCCAACCTCTTTAAATAAGGGAGAAAAGCAGAAGGATGGGGATGAGGGAGAGCAGAGCCCAGTGAGCCTGTGCCTGACTTCAGCTGGAAGCAGCCCAAGCTAATCAGAACAGAGCCAGCAGGAGGGGGTTCGTTCCCTTCGTGATGCAGACAAACTTGTAGAACTGTTTCCAATGCAAATATTCCTTTTGACAAGTTCAAAATTAATACACCTCTAATATGGGTATTCAAACCAGACCTTTTCTGAACACGTTGGCAGATTCATGAAAAGAGAAGGGAGAATGCAAGCCCAGCACATTCTGATTTTCTCAAAATGAATGTGCTCTGACAGTGCAAGAGGCAGTGACGTTTGAATGTGCTTAGTTCTAGTAATTACCAAGTGTTGTGTTTCTTTAGAAGCTGGAGCTGTTCTCATCTGTGGGCACCTTCCCTCATTCCTTTCTCCTTACTGCTCCGGAGGTGCAGTTTCTCCCATGGCACAGCAAGAAGCCAAGGCTACTGTGCTGCTTGCATTAAACCCCACTGAAGCCTCGGGGTGAAATTCCACAAGTTTTAATTGTCCTAAGTCAGAACGTTGTGGTTCCTGCCCTTCCTCCACCGCCCCTTCCCATTCCTTGCCACCAGCACCAGCTTATAGCACTTGTGGTGAAGATTAATCACTTTTTGGGGGGGGAGTGTTGCTTCTCAGCCAGTTCAGCTCCCTGAACCAGCTTGCCAGAGGCTCAGACCAGCACCCACATCAGCAGAAAAGAGAGGACAGGGCCATGCAAGGCCACATCGACTGCTGAGGAGTTATTTTTCTGGGTTTATAGGACACAAGGAACACATTTGACCTAAAGAGCCTGGATCTGCTGCTTGTTTCCAGGCTGGGAGCACTCACCCATCAGGACCATCTGCACAGTTTGGAGTGGCAGACTCAGGCCCAGCAAAGCCAGGCTCATTTATTGTTACCATCTGGTTCCCCAAAGCAAGTCACCAAGGCAGAGCCTGGAAGCTCCTGCTGGAGGACAGGCATTCCCTTTTGCTGGGTACACTTTGTTCTCTCCCTCTTGACTTCCTCCTGCTCACAACAAGAGCACTTCCTGCCAGGATGGAGCTGATGGACAAGGTCACCCATCAGAATTCCTCCTCCTCATTCCTGCAGCCAGACCAAGAATGTCACCTGGAGAGTCAGACCCTCCCTTTGGCCCCGGGCCCATCCTCAGACTGATAGAGGCTCCACAATGACTTCCAAACTGCAGGATGACCTGTGCAGTTGCACAAGGCTCTCACGTGGCCTGGGATCATCCTCACTCCTCCCAGGTGTTCCTAACCTTGAGGGAAAACGCCCTGTGGGGTTCACTCTGAGGAACGTGCCAGGAGTTACGCTCTGCAGAATCCTCTGGGATTTGTGTCTCCTCTCTCCTGCTGTGACAGGGATTTTGGCTGATCCTGGCTGGCAAAAGATTTTGTACACTCGTAGAAGAGGGGGAAAAGTGATGTGCACCTACAAGCAAGCACCCAGCCTGTGGCCACTGCTGGCAGAGGATGCGGTCCAGCATAAGAAGTTTCATTTTTAAGTGCAAAACCCCAGAAAGCATCACCTTCCCTAGAGGAATCAGAGGCAGCAAATCATCCACCCCTTACCTGGGGCGAATCAGGGGCAGCAACACTGAAATCAGCATTGTCACACCTCAGTGTGGTGCTCACACAGATTTGAGGCATCATCAGCACAGTTGGAGCTTCCTTCACATTTGCTCTGCCCCCAGAGCATCTGACGCCTGGAAATCCACCCCAGCTCCAGCCCTGGGAGCTGAGCTGCACAGCTACAGCCAGAGTTAGCTCAAATTTCAGAGCCTTGCTCTCAGACACAAAGATGTGACCCCCAAAGCAGGGCGAGTACTGGGAGCTGCAGGTATTTTGTGTCTTTTAAACAGAGAGGGTGGAACAGCACTGCCACATCCCTGGATTGCAGCTGGATGCCCATCACTGCAAAGCTGGTAGCTTTCCCCTTTGACAGATGAAAACTGAGAGCTGCCTGTTTGGTTTGTGTTTGCACAGCATCCAGCCAGTCACTTAATTAGTTGGCCCAATTTCTGGGTTTCTGATTCCCACTTCTGCAAGTAACTTCCTCCATTCCCAGGCTCACAGAGCCAGTCGAAACTTTCTTATCTGCATGCACGGTTGTGACTCCAAACTTGTCCCTGCTGCCCCATTTCATCCTCAACAAGGCTTCCCAAAAACTTTCACTATGTAAAATACCCCAAACAACTCTGCAGAGTTGTAAATACATGGTCCCTGTGTGATAAACAAGCAGATTAAAAAAATTCACCAGCTGGGCTGGGAGAGATTCATGATGAGCCATCAGGACTCCACAAAGCAAACAAACTGCACAGCACTGCAGGCAACAATTCCTCCAGAACGCGTTCAATCCTAACACCATCCAGCCAAGCTGCTCCATGGATCAGCCCTGCTCTGAGCTCCTCAAAAACTTGGTGGAAGGAAAACGTCCCTCTTCAACAACAGCAAGTCTCAGGAGCCATTTGAGCACCTTAGCCAGTCAAGCCGGTTATAATTGGCTGTAATTAATACTCCTACGAGCTTCCACATTCTTATGGACTGAGGTGGAGAAATACAGGATTGCTCCCTGACCCTCTGAACACGAGAGGAAGTCAGAGGGATCTGTTGCCTTCTGATTTTTCAACATCACTGACAGGAGAAGGTGAGAGGCAAACGCCAGCACTGCTGGGAACTGCCTGTGCACAGCCCCGTCTTTTCTGGGGCACAAACCACAATAACCTCAATCCAAAATAACTGCAGAGCAAACTGCTGCAGACAGCAAGTTCCCTCTCTCCCTCAAGATGCTTCCACGTCACTCAGAGCACTTTGGGAGGGGCACGGGGTGCAAACCACGCACAACCACAACAGATTTGAGCAGCACCGAAAGCGCCTGTGGTGAAACATCAGCTGAGTAACTCAATCCAGGAGGGTGAAAACTAACGAAGCCCAAAATGCCTCATGTCATGAAAGCCCCCACGTGTGTCACCCGTGGGCCAGAAGAAGGGTTTGTGGCACCTGCACAGCTCAGCTGAGGAGTTCTCAGCGCTCAGCAGGATCTCCAGCCCTCAGGGAGGAAGGGCTGGGCTGTCCAGGCCATTTCCTGCAAGAAGCCACCAAGTGACCCTTAAATGAGAACTGACAGCGCTCCCACAGCAGCACCCTGTGCTTGCTCCTCGCCACGGGCGCGTTCCAGAGCGAGTCTGCATCAGCTTTTCCAGCTTGTGCTTGAGAGAGAAACGTGAGACTCCCGTGTTTTCCCTCCAGGCAGGGCAGGACCTCTTGTTTTGCTCTGAGATCAGAGCCTGGGGGAAGGCAGGGAACTGGAGATGCTGTCACTCAACGGTGCCTCTTTCAAGATGCATCTTGCAGACACAGCTCCAGTTCGGGAGGTTCCCAGAATTACTGAATCCAAGAACACAGTGTGGAATTCTGCCTCACTTATTCCTCTTATCAGAGGATCATAGACTGGTTTGGGTGGGAAGGAACTTAAAGATCAGCCAGCTCCATACCCCTGCCATGGGCAGGGACATCTTCCACAATCTCAGGGTGCTCCAAGCCCCTTGGACACTTCAAGGGATGGAGCAGCTTCTCTGGGCAGCCTGGTGCTTCCTCACCCTCACAGGGATGAATTTCTTCCTAATATCTAATCTAACCCTGCCCTCCTTCAGCTTAAGGCCAATCCCCCTTATCCTATCACTATCCTTGTGAAAAGTCCCTGTCCAGTTATATCCTCCCATTTTCCTCAAACATTTGCTATAAACACTGCCAGTGCTCGGATTTTGGACTGGACACCTGGATTTAAGCAGGATGGATGTTCTTATCTTCCCACACGTTGGCTCCCAGCTCCAGACCTTCATGTTTATCATCCCTCAGAGCAGAGGCCGGCAGCAGCACCCACGTGCTGTTTCCCTCAGCTCTCCTGGGTTCCTCCCAAAAGCTCCAGCCCTGTGAAGCTCCTTCCCCCAGACTCTCCACGGACTGGCACGTTTTCCACCCTCAAGCCTAAAGCCTCCCTTGAGCCTTGCAGACACTTGGCACGTTCCCCAAGCCTTCTGCACCCAGGGGTGCTCAGGGAGATTTAAGCACATGCTAAAATGATTTACTGAACTGTCTCTGTGCCCCGGGGAGCCAAGAACAGCTCAGCTGCAAACCACTGGAGGCTCGTTCCTGATCCCAGCTGAGGGAACAGCAAGCAGGTTATCAGGCTGGGACACAGAATTTGTGCTAATCGTGTTTTCTGAGGAGGAGGGCACGGGTGCCCACACTGGAGAGGGGCTGCAGCCCCTTCCCAAGCTGTTTTGGAGGGTCTCTCATGAGGAATTCCGGTTCTTTGCACCCAATCCAGACTGTTCCCGTTGATCCAGAAGTTCCCTGAGCCCTTCCAGCCACCTCAGCCTCTGCACTCTCCCCTCCACCCAGAGCCCACTGTCAAACTCCATCCCTTGTTTCTCAGCTGAGCCCTTCCAAGGCATCCTGTGCCCCGTGGTGCCTCCAGCTCCCAGCTCCAGCAATGCCAGGGGCTGGATCATGGAGTGTGCTGAGCTGGGACACACAAGGATCATTGATCCAGCTCCTGGCCCTGCACAGACATCCCAACAACCCCACCCTGTCCCTCAAACACTCCTGGACCATTCCCTGGGGAGCCTGGCCAGTGCCCCAGCACCCTCTGGGGTAGAACCTTTTCCTAACATCCAACCTAAAGCTCCCTGATGTGAAACGGCCCTGGAATCCCAGTTTGTGCAGCAGGGAGGACCAGCAGGGCCCATTGCTCCAGCACAGCAAGATGTCACCATGTAACATCAATATGACAGATGGACACAGCACACCACTGTCCTGCTGCCCCCTCCACGAGCTGCTCAGCCTGTAGTGACCATCAGCCCCCCCAGCAAAGCCCAAAAACCAGCAAAACCCAAACCCAGTTCCTCTTTCAGCCTGGGAGAGGAAGAGAGGGGAGGAAGGAAGATGACAGATCTGCGTTTCAGATGCTGAAAGGAACGCGGTGTAGAAACAGATATTTTACGGGATTTTGCCAAATGCTTTGCTCGCTCCTGCGAGTGCATCTCGTGCCAAACACACCTACATGGGGAGGGTTTTTATTACCTGTGCTAATGTTAGTGCCTTACAACAAGAGCCCTGTCAGAGCTGTTCCTTTGCCATCAGCTCTGCAGGGAGGGGGCTCAGGTCCCCGTTTTCCTGGGGGATCTCAAACACTTCCATTGAAGCAAAAGCTGTTTCCAGCTCTACAGGAATATTTCAAGAGAAAGCAGTGCCTGGGCTTTCTGTTTAAGATGCAGAATTGCCTCCTAGGAGTGCTGCATTTGCTAAGAGAGCAGAAAGCGAGAACACACATCTTGGAGCAAACCCCTGGGCAGTGTTCCTTTAACACGGGCTGATCCTGCTCTCATTTACACGCAGATATCTGGAGAGGCTTCCATGAAATTACCCTGGATTGCCACAGCTGATGTGTGAGAAATCACAACCCAACGCAGCCCTTGGGAGGAATTCATCACTTTTATTACAGTTCTCTAACAAATCTGCGCTCAGTTTTTCCTCTCGCCTCGCACAGGCGGAAATCACCTCTCAGGAAAAGCGCCCTGAGGGGGCTCTGCCACCAGAGCACGGCTTTACCCAGCTTGGTTTTCCAAAGGGCAGCGGAGGCAGCAGCACGGGGTGGGTTGGGACAGGCAAGGCCACGTGTGTGGATTCTCTCCTGCATCCTTTGAGGCTGATTTCAGCCCCAGCTGATGACACGGGCTGGGCAGAGTGTTCACAGCTACTTAATTACTAAATATTTCCTGCAGATACTCAGCTGAGGAGATCAGAGAGGTCAGAGCAATGAGAGACAGCCCAACCCTGGATGAGACCTCAGAGAATCCACACAGAAGTGTGGATATACTACAAGGGAAAAAGGCAGCACTGGGCAGCGTGGCAACGGGAATAAATCCGAGTGCCAGCAGGGCTGGGGGACTCCGGGGGGACTCCCGAGCGCATCCCTCCTGGAAAGGGCAGCGTGGAGCATCCGGGGAATCCACAGCTGCACCTGCATCCGTCCGGCCACACACAGAGGCCTTCAGTGCTCCATCTTCCCTCCGCTTCCTCCCTCTTGTCCTGCCGTGCGTGCCCTGAATAGGCGGTTTCAGGAGGAGCACAGTGCCCGGATTCTCTGGGGTTCCGCGGCGCATCCGGCGCTGCCCGGGATGTGGCACCGCGCACATCCCCAGCCCGCCCTCCTCCTCCTCCCTCCGTGTCCCCACGGCTGTCCCCACCTGCCCTGGCACTGCCCAAATTCCTGCTGCACGCGGCTCCTCTCCCGTGCCCCAGCCCCAGGTCACCTCCGTGCGGCCCAGTTTTTATCTCCTATAGCCCCGGGAGGTGCCACCTGGGCATGTCCCATCCCCGAGCAGCCCTGCGGAGAGGGGACACCTCCCCAGATGTCCCCTCAAGGCAGCAGGGTGGGTACGGAGCCGAAGGAGGAACCAGGGCCGCTCTTGCCACACTTCCAGAGGAAGGCATGACGTGAGCTGCGGCTTAATTGGTTATTAATAACTTCTTTGTTAACCAGCCAGCCCTGAGGAGGAACCGAAATTTGACTACCCCGGTGGAGAGCTCAGTCACCGGCAGCCAGCGATCATTCACAATTTCTCCCTACATTTTTTTTTATTATTGTTTGTTCCCGGGAATCGCAGCCCTCCCCGGCTGAGTCACGGCGGTGACAGCACGGTCCCCTCACCTACGCACGTGGCGCAGGCTTCTGCAGTGGGTTTTTCTTTTTAATTCCTAGAAAAATAACAGATGCTCTGCTTGAGGGGGAGATTCTTGGAATCCGTTCAGGCGCCTGGGTGTGCCCAAACTCCCGGCTCCCCTCAAACGAGCCCTGTGCCAGCCGCGGAGCTCCCCTGGCGCCTCGGCCAGCCCGTGCCGAGGGCGAGGAGCCTCCCCCCGTGGCAAACACCGGCAGCAAACAGCCTCCACACCCAAAGCCCCACGCCTCCTGCCCGCTTGCTTTGGAACTTCCAGTTAAAGGCACCCTTTGGGTTTGCCTCCCGTGGCAATCAGAGCAGCGCTGTGACCCTCAGCACCTCCGTGCTGCTCTGACAGAGTGTAGGACAGGGGGGTTTTACACCTTCAGCTGTCTGGGAACAGCTTCTGAGGACCCACGAGAGCTGGCAGAGCATTCCCCACTCCCCCCATGCTGCAGCACCAGCCTATCCAGGAAATTTTAGCATGGGGACCTCGCCTGCTGCATAGTCCAGGCAGGCAGCCCAGCACCGAGGATGAAGATGGGAGACCAGGCACAATTGCTCATCCCAGGAGTCACCATCAGACATTTCCAGAGCAAGGTTCAGCAGAAAACCTTCCTCCCACAGCTTAAAGCAGAGCCTGACCCACACTAGGGCACCCAGCAGGTCCCAGTGTTACCCCCAGGTGTGACAGTGACCACAGCCCCAGGACAGAGCCAAGGACCAGGACACAGCCATGGGGCACAGCAGATCTGCTGCCAGCTGGCCACCGAGAACCTGCTCCAGGTGGATCTGGACAGCTCCACCCTCTCCAGGTCACACCAGGGAAAACAGAGCCACCACACAGAGGAACAGCTCACCTTGTGCTCTTGGTGCCTCCCAGGGAGCAGCAGGATCTCAGGAGCAGCTCCAAGACACAGCCACGAAAGAGAACACTCCCTTCTCATGAGCCCAAACCCAAGAAGTGGCCTCCACATCCTTTTATAGAGCCCAGGGAGGCAAATAACCTTCAGCTGTGCTGGCCCTGATGATTAACTCGTTAATGGTTCACACCTCTGTCAACCATCCTGGCCTGAGCCCCCATCCCATCTGTGCCCAGAGCCAGGCACTGACAGTGACCTCATCCAGCAGCCAAATCTGAGTGCTGGGAGCTCCCAGGAAGCCCCCACTGTTTGTTCCCCTGAGGCTGCTCTGTCTGGGCTCTCCCTCCTCACCAAAACAGCGTTTGGCCCTTTCCCGGGAGGCCAATCCCAGCCAATCCCAGCTGTATCCCTCTTGAAGGGGTTTGGGATGACCCTGTCACAGATCCTTTCTTGCAGGTTTGGGGTTGAACCCCACACCCAAGGCTTTGTGACTTCCAGTCCTTTTCCAGATCCATTTTTGGGGCCAAAAGCAGAAAGTGAGATCCCACCATGAGCCCCCTGCCCTCGGACTTCTCCGATGGGAGCACAGTCCCCAATCCACCTGCATCAGAGACAAGCAGGCCCTGCTCTGATTTACCAGCCCAAAACCCCCAATACCAGCCCCAATCTCCCGTGCTGGCCCCGAGGAGATGCAGCTCCACACCTGGAGACCTCCAGCACCTCAAGGAGCCTCTCGTGGCCACACTGGACCCAGTGTGCCCAATTGTCTCTGGGTCTGCTCCTCCTGTGAATGTTTTCCTACAGGTCCTGTGGGATAACGTGCGGTCCAGAGGGGTCTGATCCTCCGTCCTCAGCTACACCAGGGTGTAAACAGTGACACAAGTTCCTCAGTGTTGGCTGAGAAGTTGGGCTACACATGAGAGCCGACGCTCCAGAGTCACCGGCGTGGCCTCTGCTCCAGGGGAAAGTGCTGACGCTGAGATCCTGTTTGGGGGCCCTGACGTGGCATTTTCTAGCCCAGGATGTGGCTTCCTCTCTGCGCGGGGCCTCGCTGGGGCTCCCGCTTCCTCGAGAGACATCCGGATCCCCTTCGGAAGGGCTGAGTCCATCCTCGGGCACACAGGCAGCTACAGCCTTTCTCCTCCAGGATTTATCCACATTCCTTTCTCCTCCAGGATTTATCCACAGTCACATCCCGGGCTGTGCTGTGTTCCCAGCCCCCAGCACAATGCCGTGTTGTGGGGCAGCATCCATCCCTCTCCCAGCCCTGTGAGCAGAGCCCTGGAGCCACAATGAGCCGGCCGTGCCCAGCCCTGCACGGTCCAGGCCCAGCTCAAAGCCCCTCGGGAGGCAAAGCCGGGCTTGAGACACCCCCTCCCCTCCCACGGGCAGAGCCAGGGGTCACCTGCAGCCCCGGTGTCCATAACAAAGCTCCCCATGCCACGGAGGAAGGGGAAGAGGCTCCCCTCCCTCCTCTTCCTCCCTCCCGCGTGGGGATTTTGCAGCCAGGTAAACACAGGATATTGATGAAACAGGGCTGGGCAGATTGGGCAACCCGGGAGTCAGCAGGAGCTCCGGGCAGCTCCCAAGGCCTGGAATGGCCCTGCAGCAGGGAAAGGGCAGTGCCAGAGCCCCTGGCACCTTCCTCCAGCTGTCCCCAGGGTCACAGCGTGGGCCGGTGGCCGAACCGGGCAGGGTGGGATCCCACACCCCGCTCTGTGCCCTCGGGTGATCCATGGGATCCCTCGGGATCTCCCTGCAGGCTGAGCTGAACTCAGCACCTAACTCCAAAGTTCAAGCTTTGACACCCAACCAACAGCAACCGTGTGGCACCTCCAGTGTCCCTCTGAACACTGGGGACACGCAGGGCGCAGGGAAGAGGGGACAGATCCCCCAGGACCCCGCCCTGCCTGGCACAGCGGCTCGGGATGGGGCACCGGGGGACCAGCTGGACACGGCAGCGTTTGGCTCCCAAGCCAGAAACGGGGCCACAGGCAGCTCTGGCACCGGCCCAGCCTCTCCTGGGGTGCAGGCGCCGCTGTCACCCCCCCAGTGACTGCGTGTGTTCAGGCAGCAGCCGGGGACAGCGAGCCACGGGCGGGCCACCAGCGAGCGGGAGGGACCTGGGGCAGGCACGGGACAGCGGGAGGGCTCGGAGCGAGGGAAGGGGGTCAGGGAGGGGTCGTGATGGAGGAGGTGACAGGGTCGTCAAAGGGGCTGCCTGCTCATTGGAGCCTGAGTGGAGGGGCAGGGGCTCTGTCCGCAGTGTCCCTCAGTGTCACCACTGTCCCCAATATCCCCACTGTCCCCATTGTCTCCACCGTCCCCCACTGTCCCCACCGTTCCCCACTGTCCCAAATATCCCCACTGTCTCCACTGTCCCCGGTGTCTCCAGTGACCCCACTGTCCCCACTGTCCCCCACTGTCCCAAATGTCCCCGGTGTCCCTTGGGGCACTGCTGCCATCTGCTGGCAGGATCCCATCCTGCTCCGGCCCTGACCCCGGCCGCTGCGCCAGGCCTGGGGACCCTCTGTGACCCCACTGCCCGTGCCCCCTCCCAGCCACTCTGGGACCACGTGTGGCTCCAGCCCGGACACCCCAAGGTGCCCCCAAAGTCTCCCTGCAGCCCCAGGGAGCCAAACCCCAAAACTGCTCCTGGTGTCCCCTGTGGCACAGCTGATTGTCACCCCAATAACCCACCCTGGGCTGCAGGTTTCTCCCACAACAACCCCAGACACCCTCCCTGCCCTATTGTTCTCCATGGGGGATGGCCTGGAGTGGCCTTGGCGTCATCCACTTTGGGCTGAGGGACCAGGGACAGCACCAGGCCCCTGGCCGTGGCAGTGGTGGAACAGGGAGGGCTCTGCTGGGCTGCTCTCCCCAGGGAACACCCAGCTCTATCATCCCCAAGGCTGCTGGGGGGCAGAGGAAACTCATCCCAAAATTATTTCCGGCTGCATTCCCATCCCCTGGGTCTCTCCAGGACGTGGGGATTTGCTGAATCCCGTCCTCCCTGTGACAGCCGAGCACGTACGGAGCCTCTTCCCACGGCCTCCCCAACCTCCCTGGCCTTGCCAGCATCTCCCTGGGACCAGCACATCCCAGGACAGCCTTTGGGGACTGGGTGTGGGGACACCCAGCAATGCCCTGCACGCCCCTCTGGGGCACCGGGAGCCTCAGTGGGGTGTTACAGGGCGTTTGCTTTTCGGGCTCAGTCGGGAAGTGGGAATAAGGGTTGGGAGAGGCGAATCTCCGAGCCCGTGTCCCCACAGTGGCCCTACAGGCACCGTGGCTCATCCCACCCCGGGCAGATGGCAGCAGCATCCTGCTCCTCGCTGGAAAATGCCCAAATCCACAGGCAGGGACTGCGCTGCAGCTGTCCCTGGTTTAATTCCTCGCAGCAAAGCGAGGCAATGTCTGGCGGATTTTCCATGAGCTCCATGCCCCGGCCCACACACAGGAAGGCTGAACAGCTCCAGAGACCTTCCTGCTGGGAATGATCCCGGCGGGCGAGCCCTGCAGACTCAGTGCCTGACGCCCACGGGAGCAGCGGGGAGTTTTAGTGCTCAGTTTTAGTCTAAAAGGGATTTTTATTCCCTAAGCCCTGCAGGAGAAAACTGGGGAAAAAAATCAACCCCCTCAAGGGGCCACAGCCCAAAAAGCCAATATCAGTTGTGCTGAGAGCTCGCTGTTCAGAGCTGAGACACGGAATTCTGTTGGCTCTGAATTCCAAAGGAACCAGGTGTGCGCATCCGCCCACCTCCCTCCGCCTCCGCCGTTCCCGCCCGCCGCGATTTTCTTGCTTCTGGAACAGCCATTCCCACCAAGCCCCCTTTTGGCAGCTCAGCCAGGGACTCCCCCACCAGCGCTGCCTCCAAACACCCTTCCCAAAACCCTCTCCCCGTGCCCAGCCCGTCACCACCCTGTTGGCATCCAAAGCCCGGCTCCTGCCCCACCACTCACCGCGGAGGAAACGCCAAATCCTTCTGCCATCCTTCGGCACATGGATCCCCTGGCACCCGGGTGGGCTGGCACGGCTGCCCCCGCCTCCGCCGCACATCTGGGCAGCTGTGGCCGCCGCAGGGCCCGTGTGGCGCCCCGGCAGCGCTGACATCAGCGCGGTTTCCTGCCCGCCGGCGCCGGGAGCGCGGCCCCGAGCCCAGAGCCCCGCGGGCCCCGGGACCCCTCCGAGAGACCCCCGGTAGCCATGGAGTCGGTGGCCCTGTACAACTTCCAGGCGACGGAGAAGGACGAGCTGCCCTTCAAGAAAGGGGACACCCTAAAGGTACAGGGGACACCTGTGTCCCCACCAGCCGGGGAGGGGTTGGATGCTGTCGCTCCGAGGGGACAGAGTGAGCCCAGGGTGACACCGGCGCTTTCTCTGTGCCTGACTTTGATGCTGCTGGGGCTTTCTGTGGGATATAAGGAGCCAGCCTCGAGGATTTGGGAATGTGGAGCAGCATTCCCGGCTCACCTGTGCCACCAGGCGCAACGTCAGAGAGGGACAACCCCAGCTGGGACATGGTGTGTGTCCTCCCTGGCTGTCAGGGCCACCAGCTGTGCTCTGTGGCAGCCCCTCGGGGCTGGGACGCGTTTTCCCTGTCCGGGGAGCGCTGGAGGTCCCTGGCCACAGGGATCATGTGCCCAAACACCGGCTCAGACACTGGCATTGGGGTGGGCTCTTAGATGCCACCTGGGAATCCCAAAAAGCTCTGGAAGGGGCTCAGAACATCCCTGGGGGCAGCAGCCCTGCGATGGGAGTGAGGACACCCCCTCCCTGCCCATCTGCCCATCGCTCTGGGGCTCCTCCGGGACCCCTGGCACCCTGCAGCCCCCCGGAGAGAGCGGGGGACCCAGAGCCCCAAACCCGTCCGTGCCTCCCGGTGTGTTTCCCCCGGGCCCTGACCCGGGGTTTCGGATCCTGTTTTCACAGCTGAGCCGGCCCCGGGCCCCTGCGGGGGAGGCTGGAAAATGTCGCACGGAAGCGGTGTCAGCAGCCGCTGCCACCGTCCCCGGGGACGCGGGGGCCTGGCTCATGTCCTGGCTACTCCAGGGACAGATTTCAGCCTTTTCGCTGGGCAGGGGTTTGGGACAACACCAGGCACCTTCCAGCTCTGTGACCCCAAACCCTCAGCGCTGTCAGGGTCCCCTTTTCCCCAGGGGATGGCTGGTGGGTGTTGTGGGGTCTGGGGCAGCAATGGGGTCCCACTCAGCCCCTCTCTCAGGGGATGGCAGCCAGGCTGACACCTCCCTGCTCCTCTCCCACCCCAGATCCTCAACATGGAGGATGACCAGAACTGGTACAAGGCTGAGCTGTTCGGCTGCGAGGGCTTTGTCCCCAAAAACTACATCAAGGTCAAGCCACACCCGTAAGTACCATCCCACCAGCCAGGCAACGATCCCAATTTCCAAGCAACAATCCCAAATCCCAAAGGTCTGCCACAAGCCAGGGTAGTCCCACACGTGGGGAAACTGAGTCACAGAGATGGAGTCTGCCTGCCAGGTCAGTCTGCCAGTGCCACCACAGCCCAAGGGGACAAGAGGAAGCAGCACACCCACGCACCCCCAAAAATCTAACCCTCACACCGAGCTGACTCTAAATAAATGATAATTGGGGAACAACAAAGCGTTATGGGATTATGACTGCACTAAACCCAATCCTATTACTGCATTATTAAAGCCCAGCCTAATCCATCGCTGATTGAACCCGTGTTTTATGTATCCTTAGCCCCTGGTAAATCACATTTAAATACCAGAGCGAACGCGTGGGCTCGGGACAGCCCGGGGCACTTCCCACTGCTTCTCCAGCTCGGGATAACAACCGGGATGGGCGAGACCCAACCTCTTCCACGCAGCACCTGGAGGGCTGGCTCTGTGCTGAACTCCACGCCTGATCATTCACCGGGCAATTTTCACAGCAGCAGAGAATCTTCATGGCCTAGGGACCCGAAATACCCGGGCTCAGCTTTGGCAGGGGTGGCACACGGGGACTCTGCTCGTTTGGGCAGGGGGGCTTGTCCTGCACCGAGGGTTTCCTGCCCTACACCTGGAGGAGCTGCTCCCACGAGGGGCCAAGGGACGCGGAGATGGGGACAGGCAGCAAAGCGGGGGTGACAGGCCAGGTGACAGGATGCGGTCGTGGCTGTCGGGGACGCTGCGCTCGCCCCCTGTCACCGACACCCTGCGGTGACCCCCGAAAATGCCGGGGGGAGTCAGGAGGGGGAGGGAAGGGAGAACCTGGAGGGAAGGGTGGCAGCCCCGTGAGGAGCCCGGGGGACGCCCCGCTCCCGGCGGCACCGGGAACCTCGGAGCCTCCGCCCCGCAGGGCGCGGGTGCCCGGGGGTGCCCGGAGGTGCCCGGGGGTGGCCGTGTGGCTCAGCCCGGTGCCCCTCGCAGGTGGTACGCGGGCAGGATCTCCCGGCACCTGGCAGAGCAGCGGCTGCTCCGACTCAATCGCCCGGGAGCGTTCCTGATCCGCGACAGCGAGAGCGCCCCGGGCGAGTTCTCGCTCTCCGTCAGGTGAGTGCCTTTGGGACCCGCGGCAGGAGGGGAAGGGGTCCCTGCAGCCCCCGCTTTGGGGACCGAGGCATCGGGCCACCCTCGGGTGTGCTGCGGAAGGGCTGAGCACCCTGCTCTGTCCTGGCCACCTCGGAGGGGCTGCGGAGCCGCGTCCCCAACACGGCCAGCACAGCCTCGCACGGGACCTTCCTCTCCTCCACAGCTCCGCCTCCATCCCCGCTGCTTCCTGCTCCCTGCGCCGCTGCCTCGCTTGGGGTCCGTCACAGGGACACCCCTAAACACAACCGAGCTGCAGGAACAGCCCGGGGACACGGCCCGGGGCAACAAAGCCCGGAGCATCCCCCGGGGATGGAGGCTGCAGGATCCCCGGGGATGGAGGCTGCAGCATTCCCATGGGATGGAGGCTGCAGGATCCCCGGGGATGGAGGCTGCAGGATCCCCGGGGATGGAGGCTGCAGGATCCCCGGGGATGGAGGCTGCAGATCCCCAGGACTTCGGTACTAAGGGCAGATCCTCTCCCCGGGCATGTCACCCCTTCCCTGCTCCGGCCTGGGGAGCAAGGGGCAGCTCCAGGCCAGCCAGGCACTTTCTCACACCTTTAATCCCTAATTGAGCGTTTCGGGAGGTTCTTGTCCCTAATGAGAGGGAGCTGTGATCTCCTGTGCGTCACCGGCAGCGCGGCCGGGTCCTGCCCCTGCCCAGGGCAGCCCAACCTCTCACCCCAGGGACACCCTGCGGGGTGACAGCGAGGGAAATCCTGCCTGCCCCGTCCTCCTGCAGGGGTCCCCAGGAGCACTGAGGAGCTGGGAGCACAATCCCAGCTCTGCAGCCTCCTGGCATCTGCCTTCCTCAGACAAAGCCCCCTGCCCTCCACGCTCCATCCCTGTGCCAGGGCCGGGCACAGAGCTTTGGCTGCCTGTGGGGTGAGTTGTAACAGGGCTCGGCTCTGGGTCCTCATTGCAGGCCCAGGAATGTCCCCAGTGCCACCATCACCCTCACCACGGCCAGAAGGGTGCAGTGAGACCCACGGGCTCACCCCGTCCTTGCCAGCACCCCCAGGCCTTACCCACCTCAGGGGATGCTGCCAGGATGTCCCCAAGGGTGACACCCATCCTCCTTCTGCAGCTGCGGGAAGCACATCCAGCACTTCAAGGTGCTCAGGGAGAGGAATGGCAAATATTTCCTGTGGGAGGAAAAGTTCAACTCCCTCAACGAGCTGGTGGAGTTCTACAGGATGACCACGATATCCAAGGAGCAGCAGATTTTCCTGTGGGACGAGGACCAGACCCAGCAGGTACCACCATGGATGGAGCCATGGGTCCCAAACCCCTGTGTGAGGCTCAGTGTCCCTGCAGAGGGGGACAGGGACATCCCTGAATGGCACTTACCCTTCAGTTGAAGGGGATGAGGAGCAGGAGAGGGTGCAGCAGCCTGAGACAGGCAGTGCTGCAGGGCAGGGCAGGGCACACATCACTGTCCCTCAGGCCAGGGGTGATGCCCAGGGCAGGTGGCAGAGCCCAGCCAGCTCAGGACAGGGCACAGCCAAACTCCAGCAAAGCCAAGCCCTGGGGCAGTGCTTGTGGAGGTGGCAAAACTGGAGTCTGGGAGCTGGGATGGGGAAGGCTGAAGCACCTGGAAGGATCTGGGAAGGAGAAGGTGCCAGCTGCCTCCAAGGGTCCCTGGGCACCCATCTTGGGTCTCTCAGCAGCAAGAACAGGGAGTCTGTTGCCCTTGGGTGTTCTCCTGCACTTGGGGAACTCTTCCCTTTTCTAGCTTCTCTTCAAAGCAGGCACCCCGAGGCTCGCTGGTGGCAGTGTCCCCATCACCCAGAGGACCCAGGCAGTGCCACCCCCTGCCGGGGCTTGGCAGACAGGGACCTGTCCCCTCCCGCCAACCCCTGCCCTCGCCTTCCCCGCAGGTGAAGAGACCGCGATTCGTGCAAGCCCAGCTCGACTTCTCAGCCCGGGAGGGCTCCCAGCTCTCCTTCCTCCGCGGGGACATCATCGAGGTCCTGGGCTGCCCCGAGCCCGGCTGGTGGCGGGGGAGGATCTGCGGCCGCCTGGGGCTCTTCCCCCGCAGCCACGTCCACCCCATCCGCCAGTGACCTCCTCGGGCCGGCCCCGCTGCCCCGCGCACGGCCGGAGTGTCCCTCTGTCCCCAGGGCGGTGCCTGTGCCAGTCCTTGTGCCGTGCGACACCTTGAAACCCCCCCCGTCCCCCAGAGCTCCGTGACCCCCAGCCCAGGGATGGAGTGGAGAGTTCGACCACAGCCATGGAAACTTCCCCGGAGCCACAATCCTGTGGGATGACAGCAAGAGAGGGACAGAGCCCCAAACCCCAAACCTTGGCTCCTCTCCAAATCCCATGGGCAAAGCTCCAGCTCCAGGGAGGGCTGCAGGCAGCCAGGACACAACCAGGACTCCAAGGAGCAATTCCAGGACTCAGGGTACCAGGGAAAGCTGATCCAGGTGGATTCCATCCTCTGTTCACAGCTGCAAATTATGGTGCTTTTTTATATTGCTTTTTATTTAGTAAAATGTGTTTGGGTGTTGTCCCCTCCTTTTCCAGCACTGCCGAGGTGCTCCTGTCCCTCCATTCACGCAGGGGCTGCTTCATTGTGGTTTTGCTTCCCTGCAGCCCCCATTTCCCCACCCCAATTCCTGTCCCAAACCCCTCCCAGGGATTTTCTGCCCCCACAAATGCCCCCCACACCTCACACCCCCTGGGACACACTCAGGGAATGCCATGCTCAGAACACCCAACTCGCTGCACCAGACTTACACATCACACCCCAAAAAAAGAAAATAACCCACCCAAATGCTCATTTTTCCCCTCTCCAAGCACCTCTTCCCCACCTCAGGGGCTGTCAGGGCTCTAGGCAAAATAGGCATAACAGAAAATATTGACACACATCAGGAGAATGGCGTTGGTGGCACAGACACGGGCCCAGAACGGGGGTTCTGTGGTGTCCTGGAGGGTCACACCTGGGGGTCCCGTGGCCTTGGGTGGCTGCTGGGTGTCCAGGCAACCTGGCACAGAAATAAGGTGAGTGTAGGGGACAGATCACCCTGGGGATAGCCACGTCCTGGCAGGTGGCACAGTCCTGGGGAAACTGAGGCACGGGGTGTCGATGCCAGCCTGCTGGCAGGGATTGAGAGGATGCGTCCCCAAGGGCACACTCACCATCGGGGAGTCCCTGGGATGTGCCACCCACGGAGGGCCGGGGGGGCTCCCTCGAGAGGCTCCACCAGGTGAGATCCTTCAGCTGGAAACGGAGATTTGCTGGGAAAACCCTCCCAGGGCTGACCCCACCTGGGGACCGAGCTTGGGGCGCACAGGGTGACACCGACACCTCCAAACAGAGGGGCTGGGATGCCCCAGTCACACTCACCTGTGCTGGGGGCACTGGAGGGGTCAGCAGGCTGCCCCCCACCACGATGGCAGCGGTGACAGTGGCCAGCAGCACGGCAAAGTGCAGGTAGTGGACACCAGAGAGCAGCCAGGGCCGCTGGTCAGGGACCCCACAGAGGGGCGTGGGGTGGGCCAGCTCCAGCCCCATCCTGGCCAGTCCCAGTGCCAGCCCTGCCATCAGGCCCCAGAAAGCTCCCTGCAAAACCAAGGACCATGGGGGGTGGCTGGAGGGGATGGTCACCCCATAGGGACAGGGGTGGTCACCCCATAGGGACAGGGATGGTCACCCCATAGGGACAGGGATGGTCACCCCACAGGGACAGGGATGGTCACCTCATAGGGACAGGGATGGTCACCCCACTGTGGGAACAGAGATGGTCACCCCATAGGGACAGGAATGGTCACCCCACTGTGGGGACAGGGATTGTCACCCCATAGGGGCAGGGATGGTCACCCCACAGGGACAGGAATGGTCACTCCACAATAGGAACAGGGATGGTCACCCCATAGGGACAGGGATGGTCACCCCACAGGGACAGGAATGGTCACCCCACTGTGGGGACAGGGCACTCCACAATAGGAACAGGGATGGTCACCCCATAGGGACAGGGATGGTCACCCCACTGTGGGGACAAACCCCCCAAGAGCTTCCCCCTCCTGCCAGCCTTGAGGATGGAGTTGTCCCTTTGTGTCAGGGCTGGTCCCCCCTCCAAGGGGGTGTCCCCTACCAGTCCCATGCCACACCTGGTGGCCAGGCAAGGCAGCAGCTGCCTCCTCCTTTAAGCACCGGACACCCCCCGGCTCCCTGGGGACACCAGCCCGGTTTGGTTCCCTCCCGGCCCCTCAGCATCGCCTCCTCCCTCCCCTGCCCGCTGATCCCCGCTGGGAGCAGGGCACACGGGGGGGAGGGTTGGTACCAGCCGTGTCCCCAAGCTGTCCCCAGGGCCAGCTCGTACCTGCTCGTTAGCTCGGGGCCAGAAGACAGCCAGGGCGAAGACAGCGGCGACAGGAGGAGCCAGGGAGCTGGTGACAGCCTGGATGTACACGTAGAGCTGGCCCCCGGCCGAGCTCTGCAGGATGGGGATCCACACCACGCTGAGGGCCACCAGCGCCACCGTGACCACCCTGCGAGCGGTGACATTCCTGTGCCACCCTGCAGCACCCCCGAGGCTCCCCCAAACCAAGGGGCAGGGCTGGCAGGAGAGCTGGCGGNGGCGCCCTGGGGACACCAGCCCGGTTTGGTTCCCTCCCGGCCCCTCAGCATCGCCTCCTCCCTCCCCTGCCCGCTGATCCCCGCTGGGAGCAGGGCACACGGGGGGGAGGGTTGGTACCAGCCGTGTCCCCAAGCTGTCCCCAGGGCCAGCTCGTACCTGCTCGTTAGCTCGGGGCCAGAAGACAGCCAGGGCGAAGACAGCGGCGACAGGAGGAGCCAGGGAGCTGGTGACAGCCTGGATGTACACGTAGAGCTGGCCCCCGGCCGAGCTCTGCAGGATGGGGATCCACACCACGCTGAGGGCCACCAGCGCCACCGTGACCACCCTGCGAGCGGTGACATTCCTGTGCCACCCTGCAGCACCCCCGAGGCTCCCCCAAACCAAGGGGCAGGGCTGGCAGGAGAGCTGGTGGGGTGGAGTCCCCACGGGGGATGATAATTGTGCCACTGCTGCTCCATCTCAGGGGGCAAACACTTCCCAGGGCCCTGCCCAGCCCCGGGGGCTGCTAAACTGGAGCCCCCCAAAGGAAAACACCAGGCAATGGTCACTTCCACTGTGACAAGCCACCATGTGCAGAGCCTCCTGCTCTGGCTGGGTTTGGGTGATGCCCTCAGCACACCCATGTGCAGCTGAGGCACCCAGCTGAGAGCTGGGCCATGCACAGGGCACCCAGCCAGGCTGTGACAGTCCCCAACATCACCCTGACCCCATTCCTGCCCAAATCCTGCCCAAATCCCGATGGGAACCCGCAGCATCACCCTCCTCTGAAGCATGAGGCATTGGGCAGACCCCAGATTTTAGGCCCAGCCTGGGTAGGACTCATCCCAAAGCTGCAGCATTTATAGCTCAGCTTATTTACAGTGCCACAAAATTTCCTGCATCTCCATCTGCTCATCTCATAAAGCAGAAGTAAGAAAAAATAAAATAAAAATAAAGCCATGAAAGCAGCTCTAGCTGGAACTCTCACTGCTGCCTGGTGCTGCAGGAAAGGGAAACAGCCTGAGTGTAAAATTCACACCCTGATCCACGGGGAAGGAGAAATCCCTCTGGAATGTCTGTGAGCCACAGAGGAGAGACTCAAAGAATGATGGAATGGTTTGGATGGGAAGGGACCTCAAAGCTCATCTTGTTCCACCCCTGCCATGGGCACGGACACTTTCCTCTGGACCAGGCTGCTCCAAGCCTTGTCCAGCCTGGTGTTGAGGCTAAAAGACGATGGAAAAGCAGGAATGTCGGAGTGAGGGGAGAGCTGGGTGTGCCAGGTGCTGCTGACCCGGGCGGGGAATGGAGAGCAGCACCCGGCACAGCCCGGGCTGGGGGAATTCGGGAAGGATCAGGTGTTCCCATCACCCACCCGGGCTGGGGGAATTCGGGAAGGATCAGGTGTTCCCATCACCCACCCGGACTGGGGGACTTCGGGAAGGATCAGGCGTTCCCATCACCCACCCGGGAGCAGCAGCGGGAGTTTCCAGCCTGGCACCGCGGCTGCAGCAGGAGCCCAAACCCCCAGGGCCGGGAACTTGGAGCTTTTTGCCGCCCCTCAATCAAAGCCCTTTCCTCAGGGCTGGAACCAGACGGTCTCTAAGGAACCTTCCAGCCCAAACCATGATCCCAGGATGCGGCATCCCCACCCTGGTGGGTGCGGGGGCAGTTGGGGACCCCCTTACCACTACTCAGGATCCGACCCACCTTTCTCCACGCTAAGAAAAACCTCAACCTTGCAGCTTAAACAGCTTCTCCCCCTCTCCCAAGCACATTTCCTCGGCTCTGTCCCTACGATCCGCAGCGTCCTGCTCGCACCGATCACCCGACACCGAGGAAGTCGCCCGGGATCCGCCGCAGCAGCGACTCCCGCCCCGGGCGGGCAAAGCCCTTGGCAAACACTCATTATCCATCCTCGGGAAAGCTGTCCTGCCTCGTCACACCCTTGTCACCGGCTGTGCCAGGGAGGGGCTAAGCAGGCCCTGAGACAAGCGCCCCTCTTCCCAAGGGGGACAATGCGGGACCCCCATTCCCCCCGGGATCGCTGCCCATCCCCTTCCCACTCTGCGCACGGAGTTTGCTAAGAAACTCCCGCAGCCGCTGGTGCAGCCGGGTCCCCGCTCAGCCCTGACCCAGATTCGCTCCCTGTCATTGTCTCCCCGGCCGGGGCCGCTCCCGGCCCCGCGGCGCCGGGCCCGGGCATTCCCCAGCGCTGAGTCCGCGGGCGCAGCCGGGGATGCGCCGGGATGCGCGGGGATGCGCGGGGATGCCCGGGGATGTGCGGGGAAGTGCCGGGATGCTCGGGGATGCGCGGGGGGATGTGCCCGCTGCCGCCCGCCCCAGCTCCCCGGTGCCTTCCCGGGGCACCGCGACGGGGAGAGGCTGCACCGAGCGCCCCGTCTGCACTTCCAGAGCTTTCATCCCTAAAATGATCCAAGCTCTTTTTTTCCTTACATAAGCCAGGCTGAGTGGAGGCACTTTGCAGGCTCGACCGGCCCCAGCAGTCTCCCCGAAACCCCCGGTGTCCCCGGAACCCTNGACCATCCATGGAGTCCCCCCCAACATGGACCCACCCAGATCATCCGTGGGGTCCCCTCCAAAATCCAAGCCCTGGCAGCAGCCCCGGGGTGCATCCGGGGGGTTGGAGTCACCCCCT
>VZTB01004663.1:27332-77542 GCA_013397245.1 Thryothorus ludovicianus
CCCGCCAACCATCTGTGGGGTCCCCCCAAATACAGCCCCCCCCAGACCATCCATGGAGTCCCCCCCAACATGGACCCACCCAGATCATCCGTGGGGTCCCCTCCAAAATCCAAGCCCTGGCAGCAGCCCCGGGGTGCATCCGGGGGGTTGGAGTCACCCCCTGGCACCCACCTACCGCTGGGCATCAGCTCGACCACCAGCTTGGGGTAGGCGATGTTGGAGCAGCCCACGGCGGCCCCGCACACACGGCTGCACTCCTCGGGGTCCACGCAGGCCACGGTGTCTGGGGGACAGAGGCAGGTGACACGTTAGGACCCCTGGCAGGGTGGGGGCCAGCCTTGCACCCCTTCATGCCCCCTCCCACTGGGCAGATTTTGGCCCCGTGCCGTGGCCACGATGCCCAGACCTGGGTAGGACAGCTGGGTGGAGAAGCAAGGAGCACATCCCACGTGAAAATCCACCCCTGCCTCACCCACCCTGTTCCCACCCTCAGGATCCATCCCACCCTCACCTCCTGCTGCCCATGCCCAGCCGGGTGCAGGCTGGATCCATTCCCACATGGAATCTGGTGACAGCTGCCCCGGGGGGATCTCCAGAGCCCCACCAGGACCTGGGGCTACAGCCAGAGGCAGCAGAGCCCCGGGGCAGGCACTGCCCATCCCCACCCACGGTTCCTGCACCGTTGTGGCAATTTCCTGGGCATGGGCAGCACCAGCAGCTCCTGGGATTTGCGTGGCAGCTCGCCAGGACCATCAACACCCAATTATTTCTATGTCTCAACGAGCGCTGAACCCTTTTTTTTNGGCGTTTAACTTTTTTTTTTTTTTTTTTTTAATTGTTACGCTCATAAAATATTGAAATGGATGGAAATTAATGTCAGGCATAAATATGGATGGGCTGCCTGGCTCTCCGGGCTGCACCCGCCCAGGCAGGAGCACGGGGACGAGCACGGGTGACCTGGCAGCATTGTCCTGGTTCTCCTGCCTGGTGACCTGCACCAGGGCAGCCCTCAAACCCCAGCGGTGACACCTTGGGACTCTCCACAAAGGAGATGGGAGCACGACTCGGCTGCGGGCAGACCACAGGCCGTGCTCAGCACATCCCAAGGATGCCAAAAATCCCAACCTGGGCCGCCTTTCCCCAGGGTCAGAGTCAGCGCTGGGGCCCCGGTGACTCCTTCCTGCAGCAGCCGTGAGCAAAGCTGCCATCAGCGCTCCGTGCCTCAGTTTCCCCTCTCTAAAACACCACGTTGTGCACGGCTCCATGCAAATCGTCGGTGGCTGGAGGGTGGAAAACGTTCCAAAGGGCAAGGCAGCGTCTGGATGTTGAATTCCAGCTGAAACGCCCACCGCAGGCCTCAGCTCTGCCAAAGAACACTTGGTGGCACCTCAGAGTGAGTGGGAAGCAGGAGCCCCCGAGCCAGGAGCAGAGCCCAGTGTCGTACCCCACTGCCTCACTTCTAGGCCCTCTGCTAAACATGGAAAATTAATTAGGACCTTGTAATTAATGCTTCCACCTGCAGGAAAGGGGCCATGTCTGCAGCGGGTGCTGCCTGTCCAGCTGGATCCACCCGGGGACGCCTGGAATGATGAGGAGCAACCTGCTCAGCCACAGCAACCCCAGCCTGCAAACAGGGGCTGCACCCAGCTCAGGGGAAAATTCACCACGTGGGGGTAAAAAAACCCCGGGATGGGGAGAGGGGGGAGCCAGGTGCCATCACCCTCCTGAGGAGCAGGTGACAATGCTCCAGGTGTGAGGCTCTGCCACCCCAGTCCACCCCCACCGTGGCTGGGATGCAGCGTTTACCCCACATGCAATAAATCATTAGTGCACACACCCCGTGAAAGAGTCTGTAAATCTCCTGGCACAATAAAAACCCCCGGAGCGAGCGGCAGAGGCGGCGGCAGCCACAACACGCTCCTGCCACGCCACCCACACCCACAGCCAGCACCCACCTGGGCCATCTCCCTGCACTCCCGAGCTGGCTCAGTGCTCACCTCTGTCCCATTTGCTGTCCCCGTCACTGCCAGCAGCGCTGGGATTTCACCTGAAACACCCAGGTTTGGTTCCAGCTCCCTCAGTCTCTGCTGCACCAATCACTGACCAGGCCACGGCGGGGGTGATGCCTTTGGTTCAGCTTTTATATTTTTCAGACTCTGGGCTGTTTTGGTGGGCAGGTTTAGGTTTCACATTCAGAGCTGCTGAGCTCTCCTCACAGAGCAGGGACACAAAACAATTCCTGCTCCAGCTCAGCACCAAGGACAACTTTCAGCCCAAGAACAAACCCAAGGGTGAAGGGAGAAGGAAAAACCAGGAGGATGGAGCTGCATAACCTGGAGCTGTAATTGGACAATGAACTCCAATCTGCTGATGGAGCAGAACTGATCAAAGTGTGAGACCTCGTGGCCATTTGTCCATTTTGTGCCCATTTTGGGGCATCTTGGGTGCTTCCCAGGTGTGCCCAGTGAGGCCTTTGAATAAATCCCTGCTTTCTCCTCTGGTCTCTGCCCCAGCTCAGCCTCTAGAAGGCATCAGGGGGATTCCATCCCACCACTGGGAAATCCCTGCAGGACCAGTCATAAAGTCACCAGCTCCACCTGAAACACCTCCTGAGCTGATATTTTTGGGAGCCAAACACTTCCATCTTCCCCAAGCTGACGTGGCACTTGGGGACATGGTGCAGTGCTGGACCTGGCAGTGCTGCCTTGGACTCGGTGACCTTTCCTGGCCTCAATGATTCTGTGATCCCAACAATCAGCTGTCACATTCCTGTGTCCCCCAGCCCTGCTGTCACCTCCTGCACAGCCCAGGCCAGGCTGGGCACAATCTGTCACCGTGGGACAAGCAGGGCCAGGGTGCCTGCAGAGAGGAGCACTTTGATGGCCGAGCACCCGGACAGACGGGTGGCTTTGCCTCGGGAGCCTGACTCAGGCAGGGCCCTCATTTACCCGGCTGTGAATCCAGATGAGCCACACCAACGCCAGGGACAGACACACAGCCCATGGCGCTTCTCTTTTTTGCATTGGCACAAGAATCTGACCCCAATTCCTGAAAATCGTCTTCAGCTGAGCTTCCAAGAGAAGAGCTCAGGAGAGCTTCCACGTTTCTGGCTTGTGAGCACCAGCTGGCGAATCCAGGGTGAGGTTTTTTGTCCATCTCGCAGTTATTAATGAAATCTGTCACAGCCAGACCTGGTGATGTGACCATGACCATGCTGCAAACCCTACAGAGGAGAGGACAGGACAGGACAGAACAAGACAGAATAAATGGTTTCACCTGCAAGAGCCCTTCAACAATCCTCTGGTCCCACAGCCTGACCACATGAGGGCTGACAAAAAAATTAAGGGCATTGTCCAAATGCCTCTTAAATACTGAGAGGTTTGAGGCCTTGACCACCTCTCTAGGAAGCCTTTTCCAGGACTGGAACACCTTTTCCATAAAGGAATGCTTCCGAACATCCAGTCTAAACCTGCCCCAGTGCAGCTTTGAACCGCTCTGGCAGCTCCCACTGGGTGCTGCCCCCCAGGACCCACCCGGGCTCCGAGCTCCTGCACCAGCACAGGAGGGGTTAACCACAGGACAGAGCTCTTTTCCTGGAAAATATTGACTTACCAGCCGGCACATCGTGAGAGGGGGGAATCTCAGAGGAGAGATATTTAAAAAAAGAAAGAAAGAAAAAAAAAAAAAAAGACGAAGCACCCAAAGCGCTCTGGAGCCGCCCAGGACCCTCCCGCTCCCGCTCCGGGGGGCTCCAGGCCCGCAGGTGAGAGGGCGCATCAGCCGAAAGAGTTAATCGGGCTGGGCAGGGAATGTGTGAAGGCAGCATGTGACTGCAGGTGGGGCAGGGCGGAGGGATGAATCACTCTTTTCCTTTTCCTCTTTTCACTTCTTGCAGTTACCTGTCCGGCCGGGCACTGCGCGCCGGCAGAGCCCCGGGCCGGGAGCGATGCGCAGGAGGCTGAGGAACAGCGACCGCCACCGAGTGACCCCCGGGCTGCCCCGCTCAGCCGCCAGCGACAACCAGGGACGGCACCTCGGCCCACACATCCTGCTCTTCGCTGCCCTGCCTTAAGCCGCTTTTCTCTTTGTTTCTTCCCCTTTTTTTTATTTCATCCGGTGTCAGCGTCGTCTCGGGAGAGCGGAGGATGAGGAGAGAGCGGACTCGGGGGTGAAGGACCTTCCTGGTGGTGTGGGTACACCTGGGGCTGTCTGCCCCATCACGCAGCCCCTGCTGTGGGAAGCTCCGCGTTTTCCTCGCCTGGAGCCAGAAACCAAACCTTCCTCCCCGGCAGGAAGAGCTCCGGCGTGGCAGGAGCCGTTGGAAAAGGGAGCGGTGCCTTTCCCAAGCTGCGCGCTCAGCCGGGGAGAGCGAAGCAAACTCCGTATTTAAAGACTGGAGAATAATTAATTCCTATTTATTGCCGGCATCCGGCGCTCGCTGGGGGCACAGAGCTCCCTCGGGAGAGGGGACCGGCGTGCGGGGTCACCATGGCTTTCTCCCAGGTGCAGTGCTTGGACGACAGCCACGTCAACTGGAGGTCCAGCGAGTCCAAGCCCGAGTTCTTCTACAGCGAGGAGCAACGCCTGGCCCTGGAGGCACTGGCCTCCCGTGGCCCCGACGCCTTCTATGAAGTCCTGAAGAGGGAGAACATCAGGGACTTCCTGTCCGAGCTGGAGCTGAAAAAGATCCTGGACACGCTGGAGACGTACGACCCCGGCTCCGAGTACATCCCGCGGCACGGCAGCAGCGCCGGGGACAGCGAGGGCGACAGGAACAGCCAAGGGGACGAGCAGGACGTAGCCCCTTCCCTGGAGTACTGGCCACAGAGATCCGACCGCTCCATCCCGCAGCTGGACCTGGGCTGGCCCGAGACCATCGCCTACCGCGGGGTCACCAGGGCCACGGTGTACATGCAGCCCCCCATCGAGGGCCAGGCGCACATCAAGGAGGTGGTGAGGAAGATGATCTGCCAGGCTCAGAAGGTGAGGAGGGCGGCGGGGACGGGGCAGGAGCGGCCCCGGGGCGTCCTGCCCAGCCGGACAATCCCTGTCCTGCGGGAGGCTCTGCCCAAGCGCGCAGGTTTTCCCCTGTAATCGATATTTGGGGATCGGGTTTTGCTGAGGATGCTGCTAGCCTGGTTCAGCATTCCCGGGAGCAGCACAGCCCTTCCCAATATCCCTACAGCAGCGCTGTTCATCCCAGGGTCCCTGCGGGGCTCTGGGGAAAACTGCTGGGCAGAAAAATGGGTTGAGTTGCTCTCCAGCTGTGAGCCCACGGTCCCAGCCACTCCACAATCGTTGTTCCCGGTGTGACAGCATGTGACAGCACGTGACAGCATGCAGGAACCCGGGATTATGCTCTGGCTTCAGGCCCTGGCTCCACCAGCTGTCCAGTATTGACCCTCAAGGCCTCAGTCCTTGTGTCCACCACCCGTCCAGTCCATAAACCTGGGGCAGTCAAAGCTCCTGGTCCAGCAGTGCCACGAGGGTCAGGCTCAGCCCGAGATGGCTGCAGTGCTCCAAGCTGGCTCATCCTGGCTCTCAGATGAAAAGGATGAGCTGGTGAGTGGGACAAGGCTGGGCAGATGCTGAAGGGATTTGGGTTGAGACTTGTCCTCCCTGTGGCGTCAAACCAAGGAGCAGGGAGTGGGGATGGATGAGCCATCATCACCCAGGGAAGGAGGGAGATGGTGGCCTGTGCAGAAGGTCAGCAGCTGGGCAGATGGTGCTGGTGTTTCCCTGGGACCCAGTCCCAGCTGGGACAGGCAGGAGGGGTTGATACCTGCTGCTTTCTTGGTGCTTCGAAACTCTTTCTGTGCATCCAATACTGTGAGAGCTCCAAGGAAGGAGCTCCCCAAGCCAGAGGATGTTCCAGCAGGAAAACAGGGAGACTTCACCAGGGAAGCTGTGGAGCAGAGGGGACAGGCTGGGACGCATCAGATCCACCTGGCTGCTCCAGAGATTGTGCTGGGGTTTGCAGATCCTGGTAGGAGAGAGGGAAACCTGTGACACGCAGCCAGCAGAGCCTCTTCAGAGCAGCTCAGGCAGAAAAAGGAATCTCTCCAAACATTCAAGGCAGCAGGATCACAGGAATGGCTGTTAGGGGCATCACAAAAATCAGGGTGACTTTGTCCTCACCTGTGACATTTTCCCTGCCAAAGTGCTTTGCAGAGAGGGCAAAGGAAAGGCAGAGCTGACACTCCATGGGATGGAGGATGGGAGAACAATCCCACAACAAACAATGTCTCATCTTTGGGTCATTCTGGCTGCCTCTGACTCGGGCTCGCAGCTCCCGCCTGCCTTTGCCTTCTCAGCGCTTCCCACCTGCCCCAAGCTCCTCCTGAGTCACCCACACCCCGCTCAGGCTGGCAGCTGAGTCAGGCACATCCCCACCTCCCCTGGAGCCTCGCCAGCACACAGGGACGTGGCTGCTGTGCTCATCTCCGAGGCCCCCTGAGCAGGGCTGGGCTCCAGACGGTCCCTGATTGTGGGATGAGACATGGTGACACCACCGGTGACATGCAGGAGCCTGCTTGGAGCTTATGGCGCCTCAGGAAACGTAGAGATGGGTGTGTGCCTCATGCTGCAGGGTCTGGGGATGGCAGGAGTTACAGGGGCTGGAGAGTGGGGGTCTTCCATGGCTTCCCATCCCATATTTGAGGACAGAAGTCCCTGGGGCTGAGCCTGCTGTCACGCAGTGGAGCCCAGGTGACAACTTGTGGGTGCTCCTGAGGGTGGGGGACACTGGGCTAGACCAGCCTGCTGATATCTGCCAGGGCTTGAGATCTTCACAGCAGCTCAGAGGTGAAAGGGTTTGGCTGAGGAAGCTGCGAGGGGACAAAGGGACCATCCTGCTGCCACCATCAGATGTCACAGACGTTGTCCACGCTCTCTGTCCTCCCTGGGGAGCTCCCTGCCGAACTGTCCCAGGCAGTGGGAGTGCTCTCCACCACGTGCAGAGGAGCACAGGCCTGGGAGAGGCTCCCAGTCTGCCAGAGGATGACCCTTGCTCCAGACGTTGTCCCAGAGGCTCTGCAGCGCTGCCAGTGCCAGCCCCAATCCCCGCCGTGGGAGTCGGAGAGCAAAGTCCTCTGGTGTTGGCCCAGCAAAGTTCAGAGCCCACGAGAGCACTGCAGGTGCTGGGAGGTCGCTGGGAGAGGAAGCCCAGGGGTGTGAGGCCGCTCTGAGGCTCAGAGGAGCCCTGGTGCCTGCAGGAACGGGGCCAAATGCTGCCGAGTTCAGACCCTCAAACCCAGCGTGCCAGAGGGGGAGACACAAATGATCCCCCCCTCTTTCTGGGAATGATGGGAGAAAGGAGAGGCAGGATCCTGTGCCCATGTCCCTGCTCTCCCTGAAAATCTCACCTTTGTGGCCAGCAAGCAGAGGTGGTGAGGGATGTGGGGCACCAGCAGCTTCACCCCAGAGCCCTTCACCAGGTCGGGCTCTTCCTTGCTGTGGATCCTCTCAGGCTGCAAAGTTCCCTGGCTGGACAGCAGGAACAATTTCTTCGTGGAAAGGGTGGTCAGGCACTGGAAGGGGCTGCCCAGGGAGGTTTGGAGTCTCCGTCCTGGGGGTGTCCAAGGAATTTGTGGATGTGGCACTCAGTGCACAGGGCTGGTGACAAGCGGTGATGGGTCCAAGATTGGACTTGACAATCCTGAATGTCTTTTCTAACCTTAATTATTCCATGATGGAAGGGAGGAAGAGCTCCCTCCTCCTCTCCTCTTGTCTCTCTCTGACCAGAAAGCAGAGCAGGAAAACATTGACCTTGGCCCAGAGCCACTGGAGAGAGCAGTGACTCTGACCTCCTCTCTTCACTTGAGGTTCCAGGTTGGGATTGTGGTGATGCAATTACCCCGAACAACTTCCAGCGAAGGTTGGGAGGCCTATTAATTATTGTTTACAAAACCCTCTGCCATTCCTGGATGAAAGGGTCGACAGGGGAGAGCAATTATTAATGTTACTTGTCCCACCTCTCCTCCATCCCAACACTCTTCCTCTAATTGTGCCTTGGTGCCTGCCTAATTTATTAAATGCCCACGTGGTGCACCCCAAAAGTCATTATCTGATGATTCACAGTGAGACAATAAAGAGCTGCAACTTCCTCTATAAAACATGATCCTGCAGTTTATGTGCTCATCAAAGCTGCTCCAAAAAAATCCCAACAGCATTTGCCAGGGGCATACAATGCTCAGGGATTTGGGACCCAGCACCTGCACATCTGCTGTATCTGCTGGATTCTGGCAGCTCCTGGGACCCTGGCATGGGCTGGGAGCCTCCAGCTGTAGATTTAGGGCTGATTTCCTCTGCACCTTCCAGGAGAATGGCAAAGGGATGGCAAAGCTCACTGGGATGACACAGCAGCAAAAGGGCTTCAGGAAAGGGAATGTCCCAGCAGCAAGCACTGCCCTGCAGTGGTGACAGGGACAAGGGACAATTCCATTCCCCACGCTGGGAAGCAAAGAGCACACAGGATTTCACTGCTCCAGAGCAGCCTGGCCTCCCTGCTTGGCAGATTCTCCCCGTGCCAGGGTTTGGCATGCCAGGGCTGGAGCACAGGCAGCCCAGCAGCAGATTTCACCCAGACAGGGACAGGCGGCCCCGCTCTGCCTGGTGCCAGGGCAGTGCTGGCACACTGGAGTGACATCCCGGTGACAAACCAGGGCCAAGCCCGTCCTGCAGGCGAGACGCGGCGGCTGAGCAGTGACAGGATGCACCAGCTGAGCAGGAGGAATTGGGTTCAAAACGTGGGCAAGTGGGCGAGGGCTGGGCTCCCTTCCCGTGCCCGAGCTGGCCACCCTGGGCCACTGCCACAGCCTGCTCAGCTGCCTGTGTGAGCACGGCTGGGGATGGGGGACAGTGGCCTCACCACCCTCAGAGCCACAGCTGCGAGCCTGGCACTGCTGGCACCGCAGTGGGAAAATGTTCTTTACCTTCCAGAACGAAGGTCAGAGCTGTTCTCATCCCAGTTTTACCAGTGCTCAACTTTTCCTGGGGGAAAAAGGCAAAGTGACACGAGCATGGAGCATCAGGGCCAGATGAAAATCATCTGCCCCCAAACCATCTGCCCCCCAAATCATCTGCCACCTGATTCTCATCCTCAAGCCAGGCACGCAGTGCCCCACCAGAGACGTCCCTTAGCCAGGACTCATGGAATACAGCTCAGCTCCTCCCCAACTTCATGCTGAACACAGCAAATCCAAGCCCAGAGCTCCCAGAGTAGCTCTGAACCCGTCCCACTTTGCATCCATGCAAATCCAGCAGCTGGTTCCTGCCTCAGTTTCCCCACCAGGACAACAAGGATGAGCAAAACACACGAGTGGGTACACAAGGGAGTGAGGATTTAGCCTTTCACAGCAGTGCCTGGGGAGAAGCTCTTGGGTGAGGAAAAATGGGAATTCAGTTAAAATCGAGTGGCAAAGCCATCAAGTGCCCCCTCACCTGGCTCGCTGTGTGGTCAGGGCTGGGGACACCAGGGTGGCATCAGGGACAGCAGGGCTGCTGCCTTGCTCTTCCCCCCATCGCCTGCAGAAAAGGAAGGGAAGAGCCAGCAGTGTCATAATAATCCTCTGCTTAATTAAAGCTCTCCACGTCCTGTGGCACAAAACTAATTAAAAGGCAGCTCGGTGCTTTGAGAGCTCCGGACTGGACGTGTCTGAGTGTGCAAGCACCCAGCACCATCCCAATCCCTTCTTTCCTGAGGGAGCAGCACCCTGGGGTCTCCCTGGTGCCCTCCCTAGCTCAGCCACGTGCCACAGCCAGCAGGGCCCTCCTGGAAGGGCAAGAGGCCAAGAGCACCCACCTGTCCCCAGCCCAGGGCACCTTCCAGGCACAGCCACAGGGATGGGAGCACTGGCAGGTTTCCAGCCAGGGGACAATGACAAGCCAGCACCCTGATGCCAAGCCTTTTCCCTGGGGTGAGGGGAGGCAGAAATCCCTGCAGAGCTGCCCTGGGATGCTCAGCTGCCTCCAGCCCCTCTGCCTGCCAGATCTCACGAGCTGCCACTCACCACCATCAGCAGGAAATCAACACCCATGGGCACAGAGCAACCTTTGGTGCCCAGACAGACATTCCAGTGAAATTCCCAGTGTGACCCAGATCCATTTTCCTATCAGCTCCAGCTGTGTCTGGGAGAGCAGCAAACGCCCTGGGTACAAAGGCAGCTCCAGCTTGTGGAAGTTGGTGATGCTGCCTGTGACAAACACAGCTGTCACTGCTCAGGGTCCTGGTGCTGCTGTCCTGGCCCTGCTCCTTCCATACAGCCTGGGAAGTTGCAGGAGAAGCAGGACCCCGGGCTGGGCAGTGAGACCAGGACAGATGGACACACCACTCAGCGGTTGGGCTTGATGATGCTACAGGTCTTTATCAACATTAATAATTCTGTCATCATTGTGCCTCAAAGGTCTCCCCGTTCTGATGCTCCCTGCAATGCTGATAGCAAAGGGCCAGAAGCTGAACTGTGAATTTTGTGAAGCTTGTGAAAGGCAAGAGAGTTAGATTCACCCTCAGTAACTGTTTTTTCATCAGTAGATTATGCTATGGATCACCACTGAAATGGTTAGGGTTGGAAAAAACATCCAAAGACCATCAAGTCCAACAATTAACTCAGCACTGCCAGGGCCACCACTAAACCATGTCCCCAAGAGCCACATCTACCTCTCTTGGAGATCAAACTTTCCACAGTGACAGCAGAGGAATGGGAGGACTCTCCATCCTCAGACTGTCTGGAGCTGGGGGCAATCCTGGGCTGCCCTACCCTGAATTCCAGCCTCCTACAGGGAGCACTTGGCTTTGGCTCTCACAAAACAAGCACTGACCATACCTCGGGGTGTCCCTGGCCAAGTTCCCCAGACTCATCTCTCCTGTCCCTCTCCAGGTCATCGCTGTGGTCATGGACATGTTCACTGACGTGGACATCTTCAAGGACCTCCTGGACGCCGGCTTCAAGAGGAAAGTGGGAGTCTACATCATTTTGGATGAGACCAACGTGAAGCACTTCCTTCAGATGTGTGAGCGAGCCCACATGCACGCTGGACACCTGAAGGTAGGGATGACCTGAGGGTCTGGAGTTGGAGAACCTCCTACAAACACAGGGAGATAATCAGAGTTCTCAGCTCCCTCCTGTCTTGGGCAATCACAACCCCCCAGAGCTAGAAGAGTTTAGTCCATTTTTCCTGCAGCCAAAGCTGGAGGTGCTGCCCAAATTCAGGAGCAGCAGGATGGAGGGGAGCAGGTGAGAGGCAAAGATGTGGATTTGCACAGCCCAGGGGGCTGCTGGTACCCAACCAGTGCTGGGGTTGGGACAGAGGATTTAGAGGGTGCAGCCCTACAAGGCAAAGCTGTGAGCTCTCCCAAGGAACGAGCTGGTGAGAGAGAGGGAGCAGCAGATGCTGTGCCAGGGTGGGATCCGGGCGGGATCTGGGCGGGATCCAGGCGGGATCCCGCTCCCTGCGGCCTGCTGCCCCCGGGGCAGGACCGGCAGCAGCCACCGCCGGCCGGTTCTCGCTTTCAGGCTCTCCCGCAAGCCAGCGGCCGGAATTAAAAAAACTCGAATTTCTCCTTTCCCGGAGCCTCCGCCCCAGCACAGGGCCGGGAGCGGAGCAGGGAGGCTCCTGCACTGCCTGAGGCCCCGGCAGATGCCAAGGATGCCCTCGCTGGTGCTGGGCAGTGCACGCCAGAGGGACTGACCTGCCCACACACACCGCGTTCTCCGGCCACGGATGCACACGGAATCATTCCTGTGCACGAGTCCCGTGGAAAACCAGGGAAGGCAAAGCACAAAGGGGGATGCCTGTCCCTGCAAGGGTGGGTTGGACAGGGCTTGGAGAAACCTGGTCTAGTTTAAGCTGTCCTTGCCCCCATGGCAGGGGGTTGGAATGAGATTTAAGGTCCCTTCCAAGCCAAGCGATTCTGGGATTCCCCCTCCACATCCTTGTGTGAGCAGGGGCTGCAGAGAAAATCCCGTCACAGAGTTCATGCAAAGGCAGAAGGGACAGAGGAGAGGACAGGAGGTTATTTCAGCCTCAGGAGCAGCAGCCAGACCGGGGACCCTCACTCCAGCCACAGGACAGTCCCAGGCTCTGCCCCGGACACAACGCTCCCATCACCAGCATCGGATGCAAACACAGCAGAGCAGCCCCACAGCCTCACTGGGGGCTTGCAGAACCCCCCACTCCTGGCCACGATGGTTTTTCTGCCTGTTGCTTGGCAGAAAAGTGATGTTGCTGCTCCTGACGTCAGCCGGCCTCGTGCCCGCTGCCAGATGCCCGCCGGGCAGGCCCGTGCCCGGGCAAGCTCCCCAGATTTGCTTACGGTGAGGGCTGAGCAGGAACATGTAGGAGCCACGGCACCCTCACACCTAGCTGGCACCAGGTGGGCTGAGCTCAGGGACCCCCAAAGCGGGCAGGGCTGGCTGGCCAAGCCTCACACCTTCCCCAGCCGCCGTGCCCGCCGGCCTGGCTCCGTCGCTGCTTCCATCAATCCAAGCAAACCTCTGCGAGCTTTTCCCGGCGTCCAAACTCCCTGGAGAGTCTGGGATCCCGCAGGCTGCTGCTGCTCCAGACCAGAAAAGCCAGCGCTGACGCACTCCGGTGTTTTCCTGCATTAGCAGCCCGGTGGCAGGACTGGAAAAGCAGGAGAACATCTGCCGAGCTCGGCAAATGCCTAGAAGTTGGGATTTGCCACATATTGCAGCCAATTCGCTGGCACGGGATGCAGGAGGAGGTGAGGAAAGTAGGGCAGAGTCTGGGAGCTGCTTCTGAAGCCGGGAGATGTTAAGGAGAACGTCCCTCGTTATCTCGGTGCCGTCGCTGGCAATTAGCAGCCGGCTTGGGCAAGGCGGGCGCTGCGTTGAGCAAGGGCTGCCTGGGCAGTGATTCACCCAGCCCGGCTCCTCTCCCTTCCCGCTGCCTCGGCAGGGATTAAAGAAGGAAATTTTACCGAACAGCAGTGACGGGCCAGGGGAAAAGGGGGCAGCACCAGGGGAAAAGCCACGAGCTGATCCTAGAGTTTGGGGAAAGGCTGAAGCTTTGGGTGTCACGGCTCTCTCAGCTAACACAGGACAGGGATGGGATTTGTCACCCCAGCCCACTCAGAACAGCACACTGACACAAATTAGGATGCTCAGCACCAGTTCCGGCCCAGCTGCAGCAGTCAAAAAGGAAAATGCTACAAAAAATATGAAGTTCACAAAAAATTTCCCCCCAAACCTTCTCTGTTCCCTGGAAACAAAGTCAGGAATGTTGTTACTTTCACATCACCTGCACTGAATTTTCCTGCCAGGCATGGGGAAGCAAAGACTAAGGGTGCACCTGGGCTTAGGGCTGTACCTGCTGATGGTCTCCAGGGAGAGAGGAGAGCCCAAGGCAGCAGATGAGAAAGGCTGGAGGAGGGGAAGACAAATATTTTTGATGCTTTTCCTTAAAAAACAAAGCAAAACTCACAATAAAACAGCCATGGAGGGCATGACCCAGTGATGACACAGAGCCTTTTGCAACAGCATTACCAACATCCCGGCAGGAGCAGGAGGAATGCAGGTGCTTTCTTAAGAAAATATTTTCTCCCCTCCTAAAAGGAGCCCATTTTCTGTAGGAGATGCTATCTGTTCTGCTGGAATGTGCCAGTGCCCTCCACTGAGACATCGGAGACAGGAGCCAGACTGGGGATAAAATAAAAAACAAAAACCAAACATTGTGACAGAGCCAGGGCTGCCCCTGCATNCTCTGCTGGAATGTGCCAGTGCACCAAACATTCTCACAGAGCCAGGGCTGCCCCTGCATCAGTGAATTCCCAGGGGAGGACACACAACTCCAATCCAAGGACCTGCTCCCACATCACCAGGTTTCGTTTCCTGAGGGTGAAAAGATCTTTCCCCACTGCCTGATTTCCCACCAGCCCCTAAAAGCAGGGCTAGATACCCAAACTTAGGAGCACAGCACAGGGGGAGCGTGGGGAAGAACAAACCCACAGCCAGCAGGTCCACGTGGGCTGTCCTGGGGTCACCAGCACCCCCTAAAGCCCCTGCGGGTGTCCCGCTGGGAGCAGGGGTGGAACCTCCTCTCCCATGGTGGCATTTGCATAGATTGCAGGAGCTTGGCAGCACCAGCACACAGCCCTCGCCCACAGACACCGGTGGCACCGAGTTCAAGAGGTGGCACACACAGCCTGGCACAGGGGCAGAGCAGGAAACTCTCCACGCCGGGTCCGTGGCTCACTGCGTGCCCTTGGGCGAGTTGTTCTGTCTCCCATCGCTCTGGCCTCCTCTGAGCCGGCCATGAAGAACATTCCCACTCCTCAGAGAGGCCGTGGAGCACCCAGAGGGGCGTTCTTGGAGGGGTGGGTGGTGCTGTCACAGCAGCTCTCAGCTCCTGCTCACACCTCTCTCTGCCTTTGCTTGGCAGACGGTGCGCGTCCGCAGCACCGGCGGGACCGAGTTCTTCACCCGCTCGGCCACCAAGTTCAAGGGGGTTTTAGCCCAGAAGTTCATGTTCGTGGATGGGGATCGAGCCATGTGTGGCTCCTACAGGTAAATCAGTGACACCTCCTCTTGCCCACCCCATGGAGGTGTTGGTCAAAGGATCAGCGTGAAGCCACGTGGTGCAAGGCACCAGGACCCCCTGCCAGCCTTGCTCTGCTCCTCCTAAACTGGGAGGAGATTTTCCAAGGAGATTTGAAGTGGGCCCTAAGGGGTTCCCTCTACTCCCTACACCACCAGGTCTAGGATACCCACCAAGTGTTTCTGTGCTGATGAGCACAAGGAAGGACTAAAGCACCAAAGCACAGCCAGTCCCAACTCTCACACCAACCTCAGCTCCCCCGTTAATTTCCTACACAAAGTATTTCTCAGTTTGTTCAAACGAAAACTTACTTTGGTGAAAACAGACCAGTCCTGGTCAGGTTTCAGGTCTAAAAGTTTTATAAACATGGAGTTGAAACATTTCCTCCTTTCTAACACATCCACTTAGGAGTTGCTTTTCTTAGCTAATCCAAATTAAGATGGGAAAAGCAGCCAACAGCAAAGTGAAAAACTGACCCACTGCAAATACCTTTTATTTTTACTTCAAGTCCCACCGTGCTCAGGACTTCAACCCTCCACTCTAATTTGAGATGGGAGCTATTTTGCCAATCCCATTATTATTATTACTACTGTTTACAGTGAGATCACATCCCTGCTGGCACATCAGTCCCCCAGGGAAGGCCAGGGCTGGGGAGAGGTTTTATGAACCAGCGAGTGCTCAGAGAGTCTCCAACGTGTTTCTGTTCCAGCTTCACCTGGTCTGCAGCGAGGACGGACCGAAATGTGATCACAGTCCTCTCGGGCCAGGTGGTGGAGGCGTTTGACAAGCAGTTCCAGGAGCTGTACCTCATGTCCAAGGGGGTGAGCCTCAAGTCCATCTCCATGGGCGAAGAGCCCGAACCCGAGCCTGTCACGCTGCCCTCCGTGGTGCCAGTGACCCCCGCCAACGCTGTGGTAAAAAAGCTGATAAACCCCAAGTATGCTCTGGTGAAGGCCAAGAGCGCTGACCAGATCAGCAAGACCTCATCTGAGAACCAGGACAAAAACCAGAAGACTGAAAACAAAGGCAAAGCATCTCCCGAGGGCCAGGGCGGCGACCGGCACGGTGACGTGGCTGACCTCTCCCTGCTCATCCACCCCGGCCTCCTCAACCTGGAGAAAGCCAACATGTTTGACTACCTGCCCACCTGGGTGGAGCCTGACCCCGAGCCTGGGAGCGAAGTCCTGGGCTACATCAACATCATCGACCCCAAGGTGAAGAACGTGAAGCTGTCGCAGATGAACCGCATCAAAGTCTGCGACGTGTCCCAGGCCAGCGCCCAGCACCGGCAGATGCTGAAGAACAGGGAGATGGAGGCCAGGAAGAACTCGGACCAGGAGCTGCCTCTGCTGTCCCCCAGCCACAGACAGATCCCACAGCCCCCCATGGAAGCTCCTGCAGCCTCCACGACCAGCCCCACCGAAGGCATCAGCTGGACAACGAGGCAAGTGGGGACATTTGCCTCTTCACCGTTGGGCCACCATTTGAAGCCACAGGAGGAGGCACTGGAGGATGTCAAACCTCCGGTTCCAAAGCCAAGGACCGTCCCTGCTGGTGTCCTCATGACCAAAGTTGTTACAAGCTGTGACAGCAGCACTGCCCTGGAGGGTGACACAAAGCCACCACTGGCCAACCACGCGGGTGTGAAGCAGCAGGAGAAACCCAACCGAGCTTCCGTGGACACCTGCCATGTCCAGCCAGACCGGCCGGTGCCAGCTCCACAGGAGGACAAAGGGCCTCCCTGTGCCCACAACGGGCTGGGAGAAGAGGAGGAGGAAGAGGAGTACATCACCCTCAGTGACCAGGAGAGCTACTCCAGCAGCTCTGCTGACCACAGCTACCGCCGCTCCAATGCCTCCTCCATCTCAGACGAGTACTTTGAGGTGAGGGATCGCTACGGGCCCCTGCGCAGAACCAACTCGGACGTCACCCACAACGGGGAGATCCTCCCCATGCAGAGGAAGCTCAGCGACCCTCACATCAGCCGGGGCACCTTCATCAGCCCCCTGGGCAGCCTCCCCACCCTGAAGCACATGCACTTGGAGGACATGATGAAGAGGAGCAGCAACATGGAGATCAAGCGTATGCTGCCCCGCAACATCCTGGATGGCAACAGCTCCTACCCCAGCAGCGCTGCCCAGGTAGGACTTTCTGCTATAACCTTATGTTCCTCCACCCTACAAAGGTTTGCAAACCTGCAGGTGACCCGGTCAGCTGCACCGAGGCGTGGTGTCATCCAGAGTTTTGGTGTCATCCCGACCTTTGGTGTTGCCCTAGATGCTGAGATCAGACTTCCCACATAGGTGAACAACACCCTGCACGTGGCCATGGTCACCCAAGAGGTGACCACAGCTCTTGGTGTCCAGCTGTAGGGGTGGCTGTGGTAATTAAAGGTTATCCCACGGGGCTGGGCTGGGGATGGGGCCGGGCACAGCTGTACAGATGTGCTGGGACTCACTGAGCTCCATCCGTGGCCCATCAGCAGTGGCATTGCACCCAGCTGGGGACAGACTGTGCGTGCAGGCGTGTCCTTCTCAGGCTTGTTTTCCAGCGCCCTGCCAGGGTGATTAGCATCAAAGGGAAAGCGCTCGGACACATAATTAGGCAGAGCAAGACAGCGGAGGAACAGGGACAGCAACCTCCGTGGGCAAGTGGCACAGTCAGCAGCTTTGTGGCTGATCCACGAGTGACGCCAGACCTTGTCACCTCCCAGGGCCAGCGCCCCACTGCAGCTCCATGGGGAGCACGCCAGGATCCCACTGCTGGGAGCACGAGGTCACAGCAGCAATCTTACCACAGCCAGAGCATCATCCCATTGCAGGGGTGAGGACACTCTGATCCCCTGATTTCCACCCAAGTTCTGCACCTCTGCCAAGCATTCTGGCTTCCCAAGGCTCCCCGCCCGCTGTTTTTGGGGCATTCAAACCCCCAGGGCTAAACCAGCAGCTGAAATCACTGAAACCGCCTGAGGTTACCCCAGCTGAGCATCTAATCTGTATTTACTGGGAATTAAATTTACTATCCCAGAGTCCACTCGCTTCTCCCTTCCCAGCCAGCGACAGGCAGCTCAGAGCTTTAATCCTCGCACATCAAATACCCCCAAGCCCTGCAGGGCAAGGAGCATCGAGCTCTTTGATGCTCTGTGACCCAGGTCCCAGGTGCCACCTTGCTGGGGACGGCTGGGTATGCTGGTGTTCCTGCAGTAACTTGTTCTGGCCCTTTGATGAGAGGCAGATAATTAGCACAGCATCAGGGTTAGGAAAGCCAGCACTCGCTGGAGAAGCACAGGGAAGAGTTTCTCCCATGTGTAAAAACAATAACTTGAAGTAACCCTTGATTAACTCTTAAAAATCTGACAGAAATCACTATCAATTCTCCCAAATATATTTTTTTTTTCTGAGTCCACATTTCTTAGGTGCTGGCCCACTGCCCAGCATAGCCCAAAACAGAGGGAGGCTCACTCAGGGCAAGCATCGTGTTTTCCATGTCACAGAAACCAATTTCTCTCTGGAAATCACCTTCCCTAAACACGTTCACACCTGGCTGCACAGCAGGCTCAAGGGGAGTTCCAGGGACACCTGGGCCCTCTCCTGTCCCTCTCCCACCTGCAGAGCCCCCAGGTCTGTGCAGAGCAGAGGTTTCCCCCCTCAGTGACAGGGAAAATCCCCACCCCAGCAGTTCCACAGCCACACGGGGGATCCTTACCTGGGAACAGGAAGGAGCTGATCATCCCTGGCATGATGATGAGGAACAGGGGCAGCATCTTCAGGTAGCTGGCCAGGATGGAGCCGGCCTTGGCGTGGCTCAGGTTTTTAGCAGAGAGTGACCGCTGGACGATGACCTGTGGAGAGCCAGGCAGGACAGCAGAGCAGCACCTACATCTATTCCACATCAGCCTCTTCCTTGCCAAACTGCATCCCAAATGCTGGAGCCACTGGGAATTGGGCCCAGATGCAACACAGACGTGTATCAAACCCACAGCAGAGTTTCTCTCCAGACCAGTAACGGGTTGGGGTTACACCAAAAGAGCCCAGTGCAACCACAGCAGCGCATCCTCCAGCCAGGGGCAGCCATTCCCCACCACCATCCCAATCCCTCTCACCCCCTCTATCCAATCTCATCCCCAAAGAGTGCCCACAATGGATAGCAGCTGAGTGCAGCCTCCTCCTCCCACAGCTCCACTCAAACCATCACACCTCAAAGCTCTGCCCAAGCTGTGTCCATCCACAACACAGCCACCCCTTGGGCTTTGAGGCAACCCCTCTTAAACAGGCAACATCCGCAGGAATTGCTGATTTCAAAGAGCTCAGAGTCTCTCCAAAGGCTTCCAGAGAAGTGCTCAGCACCCAGCAGGTTTCAGGCTCTCCTGAGCAAGCACTGCCTCGTTCTGCTGATGGGCAGGAGGGACAAGGTGCCAGCTCCTGGGGTGGGATTCCTGGTTTTAGCCATGGTTTAACTTCTTCCCAAGAGCCAGAGCATGTCAGGAGCCACAGGAGCCACCATCCAGGGGATGCACATGATGAGCTCAGGGGGAGAAAAGCTAAATCATCCTTAATCCTTCTCACCTGAAGCCATCTCAGACCTTACCACTGATTTTAAGCACCTAATTAAATCAATCTCGGACTACCTAAGCTAAACTGCTTTAACACAACTCTCCTGGTCAAAGCAGGAGGTGTCAGCTCCAGGGCCTGGGAGGCTTTTGGGACACTGGGACTGCCTGGAAATCCAGCAACAGCACAGTGAGGGTCATGGCAGAGGCAGGGCAGGTTGGCACAGCCAGCTCTGCAGCCTCCTGGCCCCAGCTCCTCCTGCCATCAGCACCTTGGCTCACCAGATCCCACCTCCCCTGGTACCTGTGCACAGGTGCAATCACACCTCTAGATCATGACACAGGCACACCCAGAGGGGAGATAAACATCTGGTGACCACAGCTGTGTGTGACGGCCTTACCCAGGCCAGAATTAAAATTAGTGGTGCTCAGACCTGACCCAAATGTGTGTCTCAACCCAGCTAATGAGAGCCACCCCCGCAGTGCTCTTGCAGCTCAGTGCTGTCTCCTGATCCCACCTCCTCTCCCAACCCTCCATCCTTTCATCTGATCCTGGCAGTCACCACAGGCTGGGTCTGGATGGCTGAATGCTCTTGGGGCCTGACACGAGGGCTGAGATGATTAAAGTGGGCGTTCAGGTTGTTGCTGCAGAGGTGTTGAGATGCCTTGTCCTGGATTTCCAGGCAGGAGGGATTTGGCTCGGGACAGCCTCCAGCCTGCCAGGGCTGCTTGGGAAGCGGCTGCTGGGAGTGTCGGGGTGTTTGGTACCAGAGCCAGGAATCAGACGAGCAGCCAAGCTTAATATTTGGGGCAGTTTCGAGCTGAATTTGGGCAAGGGACCAAAGAGATTTATCTGTGAGGACGCCTGGCACAGGCTGGCAAAGAGGTGGCCTTGCAGGGAGCAGCACCCTCCCAGCAGCCCGAGGTCACTCTGCCTCTGCTCTTTCCCAAACAGGGGATGCACATCTACCGCTACCGGCCCAGGACCCCGGCGGGCAGAGAGCCGGGCAAGGAGGTCTCCTGCTCCCCGACGCACGAGAAACCCCTCGGGGCCACCAAGTACAGAGGGGAGGGAGCAGAACCCAAAAAGACCATTGCAGGCAGCCAGCCCTACTGGCAGAACAAAACCTTCAGCCCCAGCAAGCCCACGGCACCCGGCCAGCTGCCCCCAAACAACCCCAGAGCGCCGGGCAAACGCTTCGCCTCCCTGCCCGAGAGCCAGAAGCCAGCTGAGGAGATGAGGACACCCCTGGGCATCCCGCTCTCCAAACTGTCCCAGTCCAAGCACCTCAAAAACAAGGTTGCGGGGGCCCAGGGTGCTCCTGTGGACTCCAAAAAGCAGCCCCCCGAGGCCACGGGCCAGAAGGACCAGTAGGGGCTGGTGACGGTGGCCTTGCAGAGCTGGTGGAGCCCAGGCCATCCTTGGGGCAGGGGGTTCTTGTTTACATTTACCTGGTCGGTGCACCAGTACCACGTGGCCATGATGGACAGCCCAAAGGTCATCCCTGTCCAGGGCAGATCTCCAGAGACCGGGTCTCGGAAGAGGTGCATGGCATCCGCCCTGGGCAGGTGGCAGGTGGTGTTGGGAACAATCTTGGATGGCACAGCCTTTAAATAGGCCTCTTCCAGGTTGGGGTAACCTCCGATCTGGTTAAAAGCTGGAAAGCATCGTTGGGGGAGCTGGTTAGATCCCAGAGGTCTGTGGGATCAGCTCCTTGACCCAGAACTCTGCCTGGAAAGGGAGGGATCGGCCGTGGTCGTGTTTTCTCCTGGTTATTTAAGAGACTCTTCTGTTACCATTTTGCACAGCAGGTCCCACTGCAGTCTGCCCTCCCTTCAGAGGGTGACCCGTGTCCTGGGACAAAGACTCCTCAAGGGACCCACCTCTTTTAACCTTGTACTGTAAAAAGCAGCCTGTTCATTAAAGCTCCTTGGTCCCACGGCAGGAGAACCTCACCTAAGACTATTAAAATGCAAGTTCAGGTGGCCTTGGACTCAATAAACTGCAGCTCAAGGTGCCTTGGCACAAATGTCCAGCAAAATATTTTCTACCCCCCCCAAGCATTTCCTCAGCACCCCCATATACTCCTACCCCCAAACCTCCAGCAACCACTAAAAGAAAAATAAGACAAGAAGCCCTTTCACTGAATTTTTCATAGGAATTGGGACCCAAGGTCTGAGCCCTGACAAGGAATATGTGCCATGAACAAGCCCTTGCAAGCGAGCCCCCGAGCCCTTGGCAGCTGCCCTGTGCTCCTCCTGCAGCACTGCCAGCCAGCCTCGGGCTCTGCCCTGGCTCCCCACTGCCTCCCTGCTCCTGGGGGGCACGGGATGAACCCTCCTTGCAGTACCTCCAGCAGAATTTTGGAGCCAGGGGCATCATTTTTTGGAGGGAGGGATGGGAAGCACCCACCCAACTCTCCCCACACCCCACGGCCACCCATGCAGCAGCCTGGGGAGAGGAGCAGGGAGGGGCATTGGCACCCCCAAACCCACGGGAGAGGAGAGGAGGCTCCAGAGGCCTCACAGAGGGAAGAGACAAAGCAGGACCCACGGGCATCCCTTGGTGGATTCCCCACGACTGGTCCTGCTGTTGCATCCTGGATCCCTTCTATCCATCCCTGAGGACCCTCCACTCTGTCCCCTCCAGGGCAGCAGGATGGGGTGGGAATGTGCTCCTGAGCAGTCTCCCTCCCACAGGACCATCCCCACGAGTGCTGCAGCCTTTAGACCAAGTACAAATCCCTCAGACATCAGGCACTGGGATCACCATCAAGCCCAGCTTGAGCAAATCCCAATTTCCAAGCATTCTGCCTCTTCCACTGTCCTCTCCCACCTGAGAACAGCATTCTCCCTGCAGCCCTCCCATTTCCATGACCAACCTTCAGCCCTGTCCCCATCCCCCTGGCCTGAGCCTTTTGGGGAGCTGGCAAAGGGGCATCACCCACCATATCCCCCCTCCAATGCATCCTCTCGTGTTTCACTGGGAGTCAGCGTTTGGGAACTCCTCCTGCTCTTGTGCAAGAAGCCCTGGCCCGCCTCCAGCGCTTGGTTTATCCAGGCGCCGGCTCCTCCCAAGCTTTGCATGGGCGTTGGGCACCAACAAAGGCTCTCCAGAGGCAGCGGCCGAGTGCTGAAAGCAGAGATTTGCGCCTGGGGGTGCGGACCTGCTCCCTTCCCAAAGGTGCTCGCCAGCAAGTCAGGGCACCCACGCCTGCCGAGGAGGAAGAGCAGGGAAAAACCCTGCAGGCAGCAGGAGCTCAGCTGGCAGGAGCTGGGATGCAGCCCGTGGGATTAAATCCCCGTGGTGAATGGCAGCTGGGGGGTGGGATGGCCCAATCTGTCTCATCTGGGATGCTGGAGCTGGGCAGAGCCATCTCCAAGGTCTACGTTCAGCAAAGGGATTTTAAACTGGCAAGGGCAGGGTTAGATGGGATATTGGGAAGAAATTCTTGCCTGGGAGGGTGGTGAGGCCCTGGCACAGGGTGCCCAGAGAAGCTGTGGCTGCCCCTGGATCCTTGGACGTGCCCAAGGCCAGGCTGGACACAGCTTGGTGCACCCTGGGATAGTGGAAGTTGTCCCTGCCATGGCAGGGGTGGAACAAGATGAGATTTAAGGTCCCTTCCAACCCAAACCATTCTGGGATTCTACTGAGTGTCCTTTATTAGCTGAGCCTGACAGGAGCCAGAGCAAACCGAGCACCCTTGGGGCACACCCACCTCCAGGTCCTGAGGCCTCCTGAGACCTAAGGAAAAACCTGTGCAACCAGCAGCTTGTCTTTTGGCTCCCCTGGCTCGTTCCCTCTGCCAAGCACCCTCACCTCCCTGCAAACACCGTGCCACGTTCGCAGGCAGCAAAGCCAAAACAAACCAGGCTCTGCAGCTCCCCGAGGGGATTTTCCAGGCTTTGCCTACCTGCCCTCCTCCTCTGGCTCCCCTGCACAGCTGCACCTGGCAGAGACACTCCTCAGAGAGCCCCACGGCCAAGGACAGCTCCAAACAAGGATTCCCAGCATCCAGGCACTGTCTAATGCACAGGCTGTGGCCACTGCTCTGATCTGCCCTGACAGGCAAAGCCCTCCTCTGCCTGGAGCAGCTCTGTGCTGCTCTTGGGGTAGTTAAATGCTATTGTCCCTTCTCTAGAGAGTCTCTGTCCTTTCATCTGACTTTTGTAAACAAGCCTTGCTGCGTCCAGGGCTCTGCCTTGGCACAGGGGAGCACCCACAGCACTGGGCTGGGGCTGCTCTCATCTCCACAGCTCTGGGTCAGAGCCTTTCCTACCTGCCTGCCTGCACAGCCTTCCCCAGGAGATGTGGGAATCATCTCAGGAGAGCCTCTAGAAATCATCCTGTGTAGTTAAACCCCTGCCTTTGAAGCTGGGACCTCTTTGCTTCCTGCTCCTCAGGGCCAAGAGCCCCGGTGGCAGAGCCTGGCTGATGAAAGCTCCCGGCCTCCCAAGGATGCTCTGAGGCTGAAAGAGGGGAGACACAACAGAGCTGGGGGGTTCAGGAAGGGCTGGTGATGAACCAGCCTCACTCCAACCCAGAGCAGGGCACCAAAATCTACATCCCAAGCCTGCAGCAGTGCCTTGTTCTGGCACCACCTCCTGCCAGGCACGTCCCTGGGCTCTGGGATCCTGTTTGGAGACCCCAGCAAAACTCCCGGAGCAGAACCAGGAATTCTGCTTTGCTGTCAAACTCTTGATCAGTCTCAGAGTGAGACACAAACTTGTGGAGCAGTGGTGTCCACAGGAATGTCACCAGGGCAGGGGCAGCAGGGGGACATTTCATGGCATCTGCCCTGGTGGAATGGCACATGGGGCAGAGGGGACACAGGGGGACCACAGATTTTTATTCAGATGATTGCTACAGACCAGAGTCCTGCTGGGCATCTTGGCCACCAGATTGCTCAGACTGAATATTTATTTCCAAGACCACCCTACTGGGGAAAGAGGGTCCCTCTGAAGGGGTCTGTGCTGTGCCAGCTCTTACCTTTCACTGCCAGCACGATGGCTCCCAGGACCATGATGAGTGTCTGCAGTGTGTCCGTGTAGATGACAGCTGCCAGCCCCCCTGCACAGGACAGAGGCACAGTGTGGGAATTTGGGCTTGGAGCAGTCAGAAAACCCCAATAAATCTGCCAAGTTGGTAGGGATGTGCTTGTCACCAGCCTCTGTGGTGGGGGAGCTGCAGTGGGAAGGAGGAACAGCTCCTTGGTGGGTCTGGTGCCTACCCAGGGGGGGACAGCAGCCTCAAAGATGGGGTAGCAGGGAGCAGCTGAGAGCCAGAGGGGCTGCAGCCTCACCAGGGGCTTGGAAGGGGAGCCAAGGGGTGGCTGGAGGGAAGGGATGCAGCCCCACACCTCCACACAATCAGGAGGACACCAGATCCCATCCAGGACATTGATCTCACCTTATCCCACCTCTCCCAGAATCCCAGTCTCCCCTTGGGGCACCCCTCAGCTCTCCTCCCAGCCCCACAGTTTTATTTTTCCTGCACCCAGTGCTTAGCAGGGTCCCCCTTGGCCATCCAGTTCTTGACCATTTCCATCCCAAGCTCTCCCTGCAGACCTGCTGCAAGCCCCAGCCAGAATCCATCACTCAGCACACCAGAAAAAGCATTAAAAAGCAGAAGAATTTTTGAAAGTAGGTCAAAAATTGAACCACCAGTCACTACATCACTTCCAGGGAAGTCAGGGCTGCACCATCCCCAGCCACTCCTGGGATTTGGAGGGATGTGCCCGGGCTCAGGGTGATGCAATGAACACACCTGGCTGAGCTCACACCACAAGAGGCCTTGTGGGCAGGAAAAACCCGAGATGGGATTTGCCTGAAACCGAAGCCTTGCAAAATCCACCGTGTTATGGATACATTTTAAATTGTTTCCCATTTGGATGGCTGGGATGAGATAAGGAGGGAGGGAGGGTTCACTGCTGGGTGGCTCCACTGGCACTGCCAGGGGAGGGAATGTCCCAGACAGAGCAATCACCCAAAGGGCTGCCAGGGGTACATGGTCCCATGGGCTGAGAGCCAGGAACACAAATTCCAACTCCAGCTCCAAACCCTCATCACCTCTGGATCACAGAACCAACATCTGGGCTGACCCTGCACAAAAAACAGCCCACAACAGGGAAGCAGGGCCAAGAAATATTCCTGAAAGCTTTGGGAAGGGAGGGCAGCAGGGCCAGAGGGAGGGAAAGGAGCCAGGTCAAGGGCTCTCAGGTTGTAGATTCCACAATTATAATCCTGTAACAGGAGAAGGCCAGATCATTGCTGGTACAAATAGGTGCACACACAGGAAAGTGTTTAAGCAGCAGTGGGGGAGGAGTTATCACAAATAAAAAGGTGCAATGACAAAAGGAGAGATCGTGGGTTGAGTCATGACCTGCTCCAGAAAGCTGATCAGAGACTGGATGGGGCAGGCACACAAAACCCACTGGTATAACGCCCTAAAAACCCTCCAGAAGCAAAAATAACAATAATCAAATAAAAGCAGAAGGGTTAAGGGTTAGGGTTAGTTTCAGAGGTGTGTTTCAATGGAAGAAGCAAACTGGAGGCCAGCAGATGCTGAGGAACCCACCTGCAATGGTGTAGAGCCCTGTGACCACCAGCATGAGGACAGTGGACAGGTAAAGGTCCCAGCCCAGGCAGACTTGAATGAAGAGAGCCCCCGAGTACAGATCTGTCTGTGTGTGGAAAAGGAAACTCAGGAGATGGGACAGGAAACAGGTGACATCCATCACCCAAGGGCTGCTGCAGGAGTGACACAGCAGGGAAAAGCCACCTCTGTGGGGACAGTGAGGACATGGAATGGTTGGGGTTGGAAAGGACCTTCAGGACCATCACATTCATCCCATGCCGTGGGCAGGGACACTTTCTGCTATCCCAGGTTGCTCCAACCTGGCCCTGGACACTTCCAAGGATCCAGGGGCAGCCACAGCTTCTCTGGGCACCCTGTGCCAGGGTCTCCCCACCCTCACAGGGAAGGATTTTTTTCCTTGTATCCAACCTAAATCTCTCCTCTTTTATTTAAAACCATCCCCCCTTGTCCTATCACTATCTGCCCGTATAAAAAGTGGGTGCCCTTCTTTTTTATAAGCCATTTAAATATTGGAAAGCCACATTCAGGTCTCCATGGGGCCTTTTCTGAAACCCTGTGACACACACCAGGACAACCCTGAACCCCAGGGTCCCAGGGGGTGTCACAGAGCACCTGCCCCCAGGGCTGTCCTTGCACCCACAGCCCTGTGAAAATTGGATATAAAGCAGAGACTCAGAGCTGGGACACCTCCTTCAGCAAAAGCCATGACACCATGGGAGGACAGGACCAGGCACAGTGACAGTGGCAATGCCACCAGCACATCTCCACCCACAGCTGAGCTCAGCCATCCCCAGAGCTCAGCTGGGGCATCTTCACAAAAACCTTCTCTGGGGGAGGGAACGAGGCCAGGAGGGGCAGGAAGAGGCAAGAGGAGCTGACTCCACACCCTGGCCCCGAGCTGGGACGGGTTCCCACAGCCAAGGCAGCGGCTCTGATTTGACATCTCCTCACACACCTCCCAGCAACCCTCCCTCAGCAGCAGGGCTGTCCTGCCCTGTCATGTGGGAGCAGTCTCTTGGGATTAGGAAGGTGCTGGGCTGGTGCTGTTTGCCGTGTCACCCCTCCTCACCCCAGCTCTGCCCTCCTGCACATTCCCACACGGAGCTGAGGGGGGTGATGAGCCCTGCAGGATGATGAAATGGAAGAAGAGAGGTGTGAGCTGCCCAGGAGGGCTCCAGCAGCCCAAAACCCAGGAGGGGAGCACACAGCTTCAGCACAACACAAAGGCTGCTCCCCAGCACCTGAGCACCCAACATTAGCCACAACTTCAGTGATATCAAATCAAACCAGCCAGAAGAGCACTTACACCATGATCTTGAGGATCCTAATTCAGGGCCTCTTCCATGGCACCTGGACCAGGCTTTACACCACAGTCATGCCTGGCATTCCCAAGGGAGGTACTGCATGTCCTCAGCTGCACTTGGGATTGGCCGTGTGTCTGGGAGAGCCCTTGTCAACACCAGGAAGGAATTCAGCCCTGGAATGACCTCTTGAAGAGGAACCAACTCATGGGTAGCCATGCCATGACCTCCACCAGAGGCTCCTCAAATATTTTCCCACTACAAATGCAATCCAACCACAGCCTGACAGCCCTGAGCAGCCCTACAAGAGGACAACTGAAGCCCTCACCCAGCACAAGCTTCAGTGACAAAAAATCCCCAACCAAGGGGCCTCAGCCACCTCCTCCCAACACAGCCTGAGGTGGGAACCCAAAATAGTCTGAGCTTTCCTAGCACAGTGCCAGCCAAGCATCCTTGGTGTCTTCCAGAGCTCCTCATGTCCCTCAGAGGGATCTATCATTTGTCACATCAGCACCACCCAGGAATTTTTTTCCCCTCTCCCGATTTTCTCCCCCTTCTCCAGCAACCCTTCCCCACAGCCAGGCTGGAAGATTCAGCCCTGGATGAGATATTTCATCACTGCCTCTCCTGGCTTTCTCAATGCTTAATCATTTTTGCAGTCGTCTGCAAATGAGTCGAAGCCTTTGCTATGAGGAAGCAGAGGTGTCCCCACCTCCCTTCCTGCTAATTCTGCAAGGGTGGGAAAAAATAAAAGCACATGTGACCGAGGCATTAATAAGACATCCCAAATACAAAAACAAGCTAATTAAAACCAGGCATGACCTATTCATAAAATAAGTCCTTTCAACCTCAAGAGGAGAGGAGAAGCCTTTGAAGTCAGGCTTCATAACCCAGAGAGATCCCTGCCTCCACCAGTGACCTCACCTGCAAGCTTGTTCTTACCCAACTGTCGCTAAAGCCTTCCCAATAAAAGCTGGCTTTGGAGACAGCTTGGGATTAACAATTGGTGAAGCCAGAACCTCGGTAGAACGAGTTCCCCAGGGTACAGAGGAGTCTCCAGGGGCCCTCTGCCAAGGCTAGGATGCCTGTGCAACTCCTCACATGTTCCTAGCTGGGTGGGAAACCATCTCCCAGCAGGATTTTGGGCTGCCCTGCTGCACCCTGCCATGAAATGTGGAAGGTTGGGGTCCAACAAAAGGAGATTTCCAGAAGAGGAGGGTTCGTCAATCCCACTGCCAAAAAGAAGAGCTGAGGGAGCAGCACTGATGCAGTGGCTCGGCTTGGGAGAACGTGGAGCAAAAATGTGTCTGTAAATACAACATCTTCAGGGAGGAAAAGCCCAGATAATCCTGAGCTTTGAGGGGCCCCCAGCAAGGACCAAAGAAACCCCTCGGGACACAGCCCTGCCTAATTGCTACGAGTTTCACACTCCCCATTACGGCCACCACAGGGACGGGGACATCGGGCCAGTTTGGCAACGCCCCGCGTGTCTGCAGACACTCATCCCAACCCACTGCTGGAAACAGCCATTGTCTCCAGGATTTACTGTGAATGCAGCCAGATGCCAAGATAATCCCCTTATTAGCCTGATTCCTCTTCTGTTGCATCCTGCCTGACTCAGAGATCAGAGAAAGCCCAGCAGACCAAAGAAACAGCACTGACTGAGGGGAGGCTCAGGAAGAGGAGTTTGGGAGTGTCCATGGAGCTCCAAACAAAAGGCTGAGTGGGGAAGGGCCTGGAGAGCCACAGAGGTTCCCATTGGAGCAGGGGTCATCTGCAGGTTCATCTGGTGTTAGGCAAGAGGTGACACCACAAGCACCTCCCAAGCTAAGAAGGAGCTTGTAGGACATCCATCCCTTCTGGGAAAAGCCATGGGGAGCCTGGAAAACAACGGGACCAAGGATGTCCCCATGGCTCAGCAGGACAGCATTTGGTGAGAGAAGAGGGGAAATTGGGGGGGGAATGCCTGGGAAGAGACTGAAAGACAACCTCAAGCTACCAGTGATCTCTTTCTTCAAATTCAGACCAGTGAAAACAAATTATCCCAGCACAAATCCTATCCCAGCTTCCTTTCCTTTTAAAGGCCAGGAGAGATCTGTGAGAACCCCACAGATCACAGGACCAGGGACCACAGACACACAGGTTGCTCCAGCATGTCCCTGGAGCTCCTCCTGGATCTTTGCTGGGAGCAGGAAGGAGATGTGACACATGAGGGGAATGAGTTTTAACAGTTCACTGGTATCAGGACAATGAGAGATCAATCCAAGTGCCACTGCCCAAACTTGCAAACTGAACTGGTGTTCCAAAAGCTACTAAGATGATTTCAGGAATAGTGCTGGAGGATTTTTCAACACCATATACGGCTGGGACGTAAAGAATATTAGTTATATGGAAGAATGCCCTCCAGCAGGACAGGGCATGGTTTTGTGGGGGGAAATAACCCTGTTTGTGGGCTAGCCACCAGTGCCACCTCTGCCACTCTGGAAGCCCTGAAGATGGGGAAAGGGCTGCCATGTCCCTGCAACCTGCCTGATAAACCCAAAGCAGAGGGTTTATCTGCCCAGGGTCAGAGAGCAGCTCGGGAGGGGGACACAGGGCTCTCCTGGAGCCAGGGATTCCCACCAGCAGCACTGGGCTCTGTCCCAGGCAGGTGCAGCCTCTCCCTTTGCACAAAGCACTGATGGATGTGCACAGAGCCCTGTTTGTGGGCTGCTCCATCCTCCACACCCCTCGGGGGGACAGCCAGAGGATCCCCCCACAGCTCAGCCCAGGGCCTGGGGCTGCAGAGACGCCGTGCAGGGAGCAATGGCACATCCAGAACATGGGGACAGACACTGAGCACCCCGATGTGGGTGCCAGCAGTGCCCTCCTGCCTCAGCCTCTGCTCATGCAAGAGTGCTTTTCCAGCAGCCAGCCACCTGCAAAAGCACATTTCCTTCAGCCCCAGCAGAGCCCAGGTCACATCCACCTGTTCCATCAGAGCAGGATTGCTCCCTGCCTGCGGCAGGTTTTCTCTCCAGCTTTTCCGAGCTGTTTGCTCTTGATCTCTGTCTCGCTGTCTCCAGCCCCCCAGGGCTGTCTGTGCCAGGCTCTCTCCTGCTTGCCCCAGACCTGGTATCACAGGCTCTTGAGCTGTTTTACCTCAGATAAACTCTTCCCGTGGTTACCAGCGTGAGCAGAGGCTGCACACAGGGAGTTGTGAATGAGGTTAAAACGAGGGGAGAACATCCCTGTGAAAAGTGTCTGATTTCCAAGCACTGTACAGGCTTGAATATCTTGTAGCTGCAGCAAGGCTTCCTTTCCTCAGAAAACCCATGAGCCCCAAAGGAATTAATACACTCCCAGTTCAGCTCCTGGCTGTCCCAGGTCCTTTGGGAATGCTGGAAAGCATCGCTGCCAGGGACTGGAGACAAACCCAGGGACTGCAGGCCAACCTCTGAGCATGTTTCACCCACAACCTCTGCTCCAAGGCAAGTCTGGGAATCCTGACACAGCCACACATCCACGGGGGCCCCCTGGAGAGGATCCTCACTGCTGGATCTATCTTTGAATTCCTTTGAAAATTACAGCCAGCATCTGTCTGCAAATTCCCACTTTTTGTCCCACTCCTTCCTAGAGCATCCTGCAGTTGATGCTCTCCCCCAGTTTGGCTATACAAGGTCTGAACCCAAAAATAACTTTCTGATAGCTGGAAATAAGTCCTGCATTGGTCACAGAGTTGAAGGTGGGGCTACTCACCGAGATTTTGGTGAAGATGGAGAGCAGGAGCGACAGGCTGGAGAGGTACATCCGGATCCTCTCCCCTCCAAACCTCCGCTGGAGATACTCAGGAATTGTGACAATCTGCCAGGGAGGGAGAGCCATCAGTGCCCTGTGCAGGCCCCATCCTCCTGGGATGGTCCTGGCAGGGCAAGGGGACAGCATTATTCCCAGAGCAGAACTCGGGAGTCCCACAGGAGTCCTGGGAGTGAGGGATCTGCCTGAGGCCACACTCCCCACAACAGGCTCAGATACAAACCCCAGATGAGATGTAGACAGGTACAAACACCCAGGCCAGTGCCAGAAGAGCATAAGTTGCCTGTCAGGAAGGAGGAAAGAGAGAGAAAAAAACATGGATACTGCTGCAGCTCATCACTAACTGCAGTCCTAGACCCTGTCTCTGCTCCTGATCCAGCCCTGTTTCACCCTCAAGGGCACATTGACACCCAAAAATGGCTTCAGATACCCCAGATATCCTTTTGGGTATGAGGACATGGTGGAGACCTCCTGACACCCCTACCAGCAGGAAAACCTGCTTCCCTCAGCCCTTCAGCTCCTGACTGGAATTTCCCACCAACCCCTTGAGCACAACAAAAGCCAAATGCCTTTTTTTTTTCCTGCAGGACTCAAGGACTTTGGATACAACAAGCAGGGAATGGGTGATCTATTCAGTCACGTCCCTGTTAGGACCTGCAGGGGCTGGATTAGGAACTCGGCTCCAAAATGTCCTTTTCCCTTAGCACGTGGAGCTGAGCTGATTCCAGCCTCACCGTAGGACACCAGAGAAAGCTGAGCCAGCAGGGTTGTGCTAATTACCCCCCGCGCGGCTCCTCCCGAGCCTTTCGAGACTGTGAAATGACCCATCTGCTGCGACACAACTCATTGTCTTAATCACATTTCTTACATTCCACTCGAAGCCGGCGACAGCGATTCCCCCGGCAGCGCCGGCCCCGGCCAGGCCGAGGAAGAGCCCGGAGCCTTCGCTGCTGGCGAAGAGCGAGGCGCCGATCTGCGGGGAGCAGAGGAGGAGCTGCAGGAGGGGCTCACAGGCGCGGTGCCCCAGCTCCCCGCGGCTTGGCACGGCTGCCGTGCCAGCTGGAGCAGCTTTGGTGCTTCCCCAGGGGATAACTCAGGAAAAGGAGGTGGATAAAATGAGGTCTGAGCTGGAGCAACAGAGCCCTGCCGCTTCTAAAAGTAAAGTGTGGCCAAAGAGCCCCCACGTGGGATGAGGGGTGTGTGTATTTAGCAAGAAAATCCCTTAACACATAAAATTCAGATATAGCTGGACATGATGCTCTCACGACCCAGCTCATCTGGACATCCCTGCTTGGGTTTGGGATTGACTTTCTTGTCTCCAGGAGGATAAGAAGCCACAGGTTGCTGTGTTTGCCACAAACCCTTCTGGAAGGAGCCAGAGCCAGCCACGGGAAGGACCAACAGCCAGTTTGTCAAGCTCAGACAGAAGAGGGGGGGAAAAAAGAAACCTGGGACAGCCATAGTTTGTTAGAGTCAGCAGGAGCAAGCAGGAATGTGAAGATGGATGCTTGGCTCCACAGATCCTTCCCCAAGCTCAGAGCAGCCTGTGGGAAGACCCAAAGAACTCCAGCATCTTCTGTGCAATGAGAAGGGAAACACAGCTCCAAGGACATAAACTCTGGCAGCAGGAGGTGGACAGGGTGGGGGAAAGCATGGGCAAGCAGTGGAGAAAGCAGGGGGGAATTCAGTGTGGCAGTGGTGGTGATGTCCCCGTGCCCAGGGTGTCACAAGAGGGACAGAGGTCTGTCTGTACTTACTGGCCACCAGGCCATGTCTCTCCCAGCAAGGAAATAGCCACTGACAGTGTTCCTGTTCACCCTGCAGGAAGACTGGGAGGAGGAAAGATCAGCACAGAGCACGCTTTTCCTAAAATCCCAGACAAGTCACTAGCACCCAAGACTCCCAGACAAGAAGCCAAGAGACAGGAGACTCGATAATTAATGGGAGCTCTGCAACTCGAGCTTAATTACACGAAACGGTGGCTGCACCCCAGGTACCTGGAGCCATGAATAGCAAAGGAAGCACCTGGAGAGGGGGAAGCAGGGAAGATGTTCCTGTCCCAGTGCCATCCCCAGCAGACAGGTTGGCTAATAGGACACAGCTTTGACCAGGGTTTTTCTGCGAGGCAAAATAAATGCAGTTGGAGAGCCTTTATCTGAAGCTGCTGCAGCTGATGGTTGTTGCTGTTATCAGGGCTGTTATCAGGGCATTTGGCTCAACACCCTGGAACAGACAAGGGCCAGAGCTGCTCACACCCAGCAGAGAGAGGCTGGCAGAATATTGGTGAACTGGTTAATTCTGTGGTAAATCCCACCTTGCTCCCAGGCTAGAGGAGCCTTTCTATAGGGGGTTAAAGGGGCAGAGGATTCATACAAAACACAGCAAGCCACAGAATCACAGAATGGTTTGGATTGAATCATCTTATTCCAAACCCCTTCCACTATCCCAGGCTGCTCCAAGCCCCAGTGTCCAACCTGGCCTTGGACACTCCCCAGGATCCAGGGGTAGTCACAGCTTCTCTGGGCAACTTGTGCCAGGGCCTCCCCACCCTCACAGGGAGGAATTTCTTCCCAATATCCCATCCATCCCTGCCCTCTGGCAGTGAGAAGCCATTTCCCCTGTCCAGGCTCTTGTCCAAAGTTCCTCTCCAGCTTTCCCAGAGCCCCTTCAGGCACTGGAAGGGGCTTTAAGTTGCCCCCAGACCTCTCTGTTCCTCAGGTGAACACCCCCAGCTTTCCCAGCCTGGCTCCACACAGCACAACACACAAAATACACAAGGGAAAATGACAAGAAAATAATAGAAGCTTTCAAATATTCCACACAGAAAAGCCAGCCCTGAAAAGCAAACCTATTCAAACAAGAAAGCAGAAAGGAACAAAAGACTCTTACCCATATTCCCACACCAACGTTTAAGGAAAAATAAACTACTACAACGACGAGGTCAGCAACACTGAACTGCTGTGAGGGGGTAACAGACCCAGCAGTGGAATTGAGCTCCTTCATTCCTCTGCCTCCTTCTTCATCCTCAGCCTCACAGGGACAGTCACAGAATCAGTAACTTGTTAGCAGCCCAAGGGCATTTATCATTAAACAGCCCAGCAGCAGGAATTGTGCTTCCAAAGGTGTCTGGGTGGGCAGCCTGGCCTCCACTGCTTCCCTCTGCACTCACTCCCCAGGAAGCCCAAAACCACCTGATTTTGGTGTCTCACAAATGGGCAGGGTTGAAAAATGTCTCAGTGATGCCTCCTCATGTGCTTCCCTCCCTTTCCACCACTCCAATACTATCAAGAGCCAAAGGAGCACCAGTCCAGCCTTATAGGTGCAGTTTGTTTCCAAATTCCTGAGCCCTCATCACTGTCACAATTGCACTGCATGAAACCAGGCAAAGTCAGGGGGTTTCTGTGTTTTAAAGCAAAGATTTAACAGGAATTGGTGAATGCCTGAGGTGGAGCCTGGCACGGCAGCAAGGGCTGACCAGGAGAGACCCCCACAGCAGAGAGCACAGAATCATGGAATCATTTGGCCTGGAAAAATCCTCTAAGATCATTGAGTGTGATCATTAAACCAGCACCCCACTAAACCACATCCACACTGCTTTGAAATCCCTGCTGACTCCAGCACTGCTCTGGGCAGCCTCTGCCAATGCCTGACAACCTTCCCCATGAGATTTTTCCTAATATCCAACCTAACCTCTCCTGGTGCAACTTGAGATTGTTTCCTCTTGCTCTGTCACTTGTTAACTGGGAGAAAAGACCAATTCCCACCTGGCTGCATCCTCCTGTCAGGGAGCTGTGGAGAGAGAAAGACACAATTCTTCTAAAGGCCAACACGAGACAGGCACAGCAAACCACCTTAGAATTCCTGGGTTTGGGTTATTTAGCCATCAGTTCGCTGGGCTGGATGCTTGTCTGGCTCACTCCCAAGTGGCAGCACACTTCCCCAAGGTCTCACTGATAAAATAAACACGGTGCAGTTAACGTGCCCATCACTGAATCAGGTCAGCATTTCTCCTCTCTTTGAAGGAGCGGCTCAGCACAGCCATGAGAGGAACCGACCTTCCCCCTGAGTGCTCAGCTGGAATTTGACCTGCATTAACACATCCTAAGTACCCACACGTGTCAATAAACCAGCCTGCTGTAGCCATTAACACTAAGGAAAGCACCTGGTTTTATCCTTTAAAGTCAATGAAGCCTCCAAAGTCCTTGGAAGTTTGTCTCCAACATAGAAACGGTGTCAACAAAGGTTAATTTTCACTTCTGAACACGCCAAAAGCTTTATACTCATTTGTAGGGCATGATGGAAAGATTAAACCCAACAACCTCGAAATGCTCATCAATTCCACCACTCTTTTCTCTGCAACAGGTGAGGAACTCGGAGTCTCAGGGACTGGGAGCTGCTGCCTGGCAGCCAGCTGGCCATTCCACCCACACCTGCCCAAGGAGGGTTGGGAAAACAAACCTGGACAAGTTCAGCTCTGCACTGTGGTGTATTTTTTAGCTCATCCAGGCTTTCAGGGCAGGCAAAGAACCCCCCCAGTTTACCTGTGATGAGCTTGGATTTTACCAGCTGGAACCTACACTCTCCACAATATTTCCAAGTCAAAGAATCACAGAATGGTTTGGGTTGGGAAGGATCATCTCGTTCCAAAACCCTTCCACTATCCCAGGCTGCTCCAAGCTGTGTCCAGCCTGGGCTTGGACACTTGCAGGGATTCAGGGACAGCCACAGCTTCTCTGGGAATCTGTGCTATGGTTTGAGCAAGTCCCTGTTGCTCTCTCCCATATTTGAGGACACACAGTTTAGAAGACAAAGGACCAGCACATGAACATTTTTAGAAAGCTCACACAAAACAAGTCTTTATTCTTTGTCGCAGAAAATAAATACAGGTGCATATTCCATATGCTTTTCTATAAAAGCATTCCTACAAAATCACTGAACTGCATACAACAGTACAACCGTTTTTGGCTTTTAAAATGCAAATATTATACAGTCACTTCATTTTGTTATCATTTAAAGCACTTGTAGCAAGCAGCTTTGGAAAAGGAATGCTTAATTTAGAAGCCAAATTCTTGCCTCAAGTGTTTTGTGGGATTTTTCCATCGTGTATAGTGCAACTAACCTAAAAGCAACTAGAACAATTTTTTGTAAAATGTTTATTCCCACCAACCCCCCCAAAAAAAATCTGCAAAGGGAAAAAAAAAAAAAAAAAAAAGGTCTTATAGACTGTTCTACCTTGATACTTAAACCAAGAGAAAACAAGAAGTGGCTCAATGGAAATATTAAGGTAAGCACAATGCTTCACAGCTCATTCTCCATTCATTCCAGTTTGGCCCGGGGTGTTTCTTTAGAGGGACAAGCATTAATCATCCACTCCTATATTCCTGAAAAGGTAGGACATGGACTCCCCGTTGTGGATCCTGCGAATGGCTTCCGACAGGATCATGCTGATATCCACAGTCTTGATTTTAGGGCACTGAAGTTTTTGTATCTCATGTGGAATTGTGTTTGTAACAACCACCTACAGGAAGAAGAAGTGGTCAGGAAGACGTAGCTCTGTTATGTTTTCCACCTTTTATACTGGAAGTGTGAGAGGGAGTTTTACAGACCACCCTGGCTGACAAAACAACGTTTTACATTACTGTCAGGGTCACAAACCTTAGGAAGAGCCATGTGTTTGTTGCCATAGGTTTCATGTATCCATGGATACTAATGGCACTGTCCCCTCCTTCCTTTCATTCATTCATTATGCCACACAGATGCAGAGGAGGTACAAAAACATCCCACCCACTGAAGGGAAAAGTGTGCAGACAACAGTCCAGAATCCCACCACTTCCCACATTTCCCACATGTGGATGCTAATATTCCAGCACACAATTCCATAGTAAGAAAGCCTGAACCAGGAACCTCCCATCTAAATTAATGCCAGCATATGACAATAACCAAACCAGGAGAAAATGGCTTGCTTAGAAAAGCCCCAAATCACTTGATCAGAGCTCAGACTGCACTTACTTCATCGATGGCAGATTCCTCGATCAGCCGGGGAGCGTCTGAGGACAGCAGGCCATGGGTGGCCATGACAAAGATCTTGTAGGCCCCTCTCTCCTTGAGGGTCTCAGCTGCAGCCAGGAAGCTGTCAACGTCATCTATGATGTCATCCTGCCAAAATCCCAGAGTCACCGAGGGTCCATCGGGGTGACAGCACAGCTTTATCAAGTGTGACAAACCCCAAACCATCAGAAAATTGCTCCTTTCCTTGACAAACCCAGAGATTGCACTCTGCTTTAGAGAAATCATGAGAGCATCGAGGAATCATGGAAGGGACCTTAAGGATCATCTCACTCCAAACCCTACCATGGGCAGGGACACCTTCCATTAGAGCTGGTTGCTCAGAGTCCCACACAGCCTGGCCTTGAATGCTTCCAGGGATGGGGCAGCCACAGCAGCTCTTACAGGGAAAAATTTCTTAGATCCAAACTAACCCTGCTCTCCTCTAAGTCTGAAGCAATTCCCCCTTGTCCTGTCACTGCAGGCCCTTACAAACAGTCTCTCTCCATCTTTCTTGCAGGCTCTACTCAGGTGCTGGAAAGCCACAATTAGGTCACCCCAGATCCTCTCTTTTCCAGGCTGAACAATCCCAGTTGTCTCAGCCTTTCCTCAGAGCAGAGCTGCTCTATCCCTCTGGTCATTCTTGTTCCCTATGTCCCTATGCCAGCCTCACTGGCATTTCTGAAGTCACCAGCAGGACCAGGCTGACTCTGGTGTGGTGTGCAGGCAGCACCTGAACCCCTCCAGGTAAGCCCTGAACAGAATTTCACCTGCTCTGCTCATGGAAACAAGGTCCCAATGGTCCCCAGAGCTCCCAGCCAGCTTTGTGTGTGTGCTCAGTCCTGCCCCATCCTATCAGAAGTCCACCAGCAACCAAAGTTTAGTGGCTGATACAGAACAGCTCCTTGATTTCTGCAACTTTAACATGTTTAATATGATTTATGAGAACTGATAGCACCTCACTTACCACAATGATAGCTATTCTTCCTCCTACATCTCCAACAACTGTGATGGGTGGTTTTTCCTTGGGAATCAGCACTGATTAATGGCAAATGTTTTTAGAGGGGTAGAAAGGAGGAAAAAAAAGAGGAAGTCTATATCATTTATTTGAACTATGGAAATGTCTGATAGGTCACCACTATCAGAGACATGAAGCAGCAACTATTTCAACAGCATTACTGAGAAAACCAGCAGGATTCTAATACATAATTTTTTTAAGCTTAATTAAAATATTAACTATATTCATTTATACCAGAATTCTTTACCAATTCAATTAATTTCAGCACAGAAACAGAGTGGCTTGCAGAAACAACCAGCCCAGTCACCCATTGACACCCACACTGGGTTTATGCCCTGCAGTTTTGGTGGTGCAGCTTTAGGTCACATCCACACTCAAGCAAGAAGGAATCACCTTCTCACCTTCTCTCCACTATGATTTTTTTTTTCTTTGTGAAGAACCACTCCTTTTAGACAGACCACCCCTGCCAAACCCCTAAACCCACAGAAGCAGCAGGTATCACTTTCCCACACACACTTACTTACTGGGGATCTCCAGGCTGGGGTGGATAGCAGCGACGTATTTGGCTGTAGGAGGGGAGTGCCGCCCATCCACCATGTCAGACTCAGCATCCTGAGCTTCCCCGTGGATCACGGCGATCCCCAACCGCAAGCGCTCCGCGAACGACTGTGCCCTGCAGGGGAAGGGTTAAAAGAACCCAGGGAAAGGTTACATTTCAAAGAGTTCATGCGTGTACAATCCTAACCTTATTTCATTTCTAATGTTTCAGTGGGAAGTCTCAAATGATTCTAAAATTGTAGGATTCACAGAGGCAATCAGTTGTTCCTCGGTATTTTGTTTTTATCGGGTTTGTTAAGTCACAATAATCTTCCAAGTGCCCATCTGGGCCTTAAAGCAACAGGAAAAATGCTGCAAGTCACAAAATGCTGACTACTCCCTTCTGCTTTGCCCAAAATAACACTGCCCAGCCTTCAGCATCCTTGGGAGCCCAGGCTTCAGCAGGACACATCTAACAGGAACCAAGAACTGCCTTGATGTCTGCATTGTCTGCATTTAATAGGAAAAAAAATACTCATATCAAAAGAGAAAACAAGTGTTCACCTATTTATTTAGTACTAAATAAAGCCAATATCCCTGACCTGTTGACACAGAACCTGAGATACCCTATGGAAAAGGGGATCCAGATGATCATTCTGCCTGACAAACCACACTTGGAGTTGAACGGCTTGGATTTTTTAATTAGCTGACATGAAGTTCCTTCACACTGCAGTATTTCTTCAACTAAAATTAGAAATTTCTGTAAAGAAGTGTAAGGTTAGTTGGGGGAGTGGGGAAAGCAGACAGTCAGGAAAATAGGAATTTGCATCTCAGATACTGGAAATACAGCAAATACAAATCAGCACATCCATCCCACCTTACCCTGAACACCCCAGGGTTTGGGATCCTGCCTAAGCCACCCATCCAAGTCTCCTCTGGTGCAAGCCCAGCACATCCAGAGTGATTCACTGCCCTAACATCAGCACCTCACACCTGGGCCTGAATCACCTGCTCTGTCCTTAAGCCTTATTTCACTATCCAAACAATCCAAAGTCCAGAGAATAATTTGCCCATTGTGATATTCAGTTAATTAAAAATGAAGAATCTTCCACCCTGTGGTTATCATACTGTTATAATATTTTTGCAAGTAGTTAATTACAGGTAATTATTATTACAAACAGTAAGAGTTATGACTTAGCAGGAATAATCCTATCAATAAAACCATATTAATTACCTTAAAATGCAGTATTAAACTGAATAAAGTTCCAAGTAACAGCCAAATTATCTATTAATTTTCCAGTGAGCTCAGAAACCACAGAGACATTCTGAACTTCACCACACAAGAGTTCTTTTTCACAAGCAAGCACTCACCAAAAGCATTTTCCTAGATTGTTTTCAGCCTGGATTAGGCTGAAACATCCAATTATACCTCTCCCAATACAATGAAACTCTTCAAATACTGTCTTTAAATACTCATAGAACACGTGAAGAAACTAAAGAATACAGTTCTGGGATCCTCTCCTCCACAAATCACTGTATGATGTGCAACTCATCTGTCAATTTGCTGGCATTGCCAATTACTGGATAATCATTAAAATGCTGCAACAAACACTTGACTCCACCCAAGAGGCAATACTGACACCGTGGAAAAGAAATGGAAAAGAAACAAATGTAAAATTACCTGGCAAAACAAAAGACATCACAAAAAAGTACTGTTGGAGAAAAAGATGACAAATGTTGATTTGTCACAGAAAATAAGGAAAACGCAGAGTATCACAATTTGTTGGCATGGAAGTCTAAATATCTTTGCAACAAACCCTTGGTTTGTCACTACAGCAAATACAGCATCTCTTAAACCATCACCCAGCTCTTACAGCAGCTGCTGACTGCACTGAAACTCCAGAGTTTAGGAACAGTCAACTAAAAAGCTTCATGGATTAAGAACAGTCATTTAACCACCAAAGACTTCACAATCATCTCAAACAGCAAACCCTGTTTCACCATCTGTATTTAGGATCTGATCAGCCACATTCTCAGTTATGCCCATGTTGAGAAACTCATCTAGATTTATGGTATTACAATTCCAGCCACTTTTCCTCATTTACAGCATGAGATTTATAAAGTAAATGCACACAAATATAACATGATTAAAAACCTTCTTAATCATAAGCACTGCACTGATTTACTGCATCCATTTGTATGTTTTGTTTTACTCTCCCTAGATTTATTATGATTACAGTGTTGATGTACAAACTACACAGCTGACAGAGGAGAGCTGGGAGGGGTGAGAAGGCTGCATCTTCTAATTATTGGGTATTTGTCCTTCAGTTGATCCTGAGAAGAAAATCCCGACAGAGATTTCCTGCTCTAAGGACAGAGAGCAGATCTTACCCACCTCTTTGCAGACGCAGGAGATTTGGCCACAATTACAGCATTCCTGTAGTCTGGTATCTGTAGTAAATAACAGATAGCAATGTCCACTTCATATCTTCAGACAAATTTAAACTCAGTAAGAATCAGAGAACTTTATTTTGCCAGAAGAATGTTAAGCATCGAACATTTTACCTAAGAAAGCAACCTCAAGAATCCATGGCACATGATCAGGGTTGACAGCTCAGTACAAACATGTATTTAGAAAATTCAGATATTAAATTCAAACTGTACCTTTTATAAACCCCATTTGATAGTACAGATAACAAAAAAGTAACTGCTTTAGGACATCAAGGTTACACCCATAAGTGTTAAAAGAAACAGGAAACCACCAAAATTAAAGTTTCCTGTTCAACCTAAATTGTCTTTAATCACTAAAAACCAACATTTTACAACTTCCTATTGTCTAATAGATCACCCCAAGAAAAGTCACACCTCTCCATCACATCATACTGCCTCTTTCTATCAGAAGGGATAAAACTTTCAGTCACTGCACTGCTCCTGGAGGCACAGTCTCAGTGCTGAAACTCCCACGGGGGTCAGCACGAGGAGATGCTGCTGCAAATGCTCAGGGCACCACAGGGATGAGGCCACGAAGTTTGGGTTTCCCTCTGGTGTCTGAGTGCTTCAGTCAGGCTTCACCAGCACAGTCTGCTCCTGAGTTTGCTCCCTCTGCCTCATTCTCACACTGGTGTTTCACTCCAGACTCCTGATCCCCCTTTAACCAGCATTTTAGTCCCCATCTCTCAAAAGTCTCTTATCCTCCTCTCCATTTTCCCTGCAAACTGATGCCACATCAGATTCATCTTGTAACTTCCCGAGCATTCCACCATTCACACTTCCAGTTCTCCTTTCCAACAGCAACTACAACTTCACTCTGCTATCTCATTTTACCCCACTCCTTGCAAATTCAGCCTTTTCCTTCACTGTGCTGCCCTGGGATGTTCTATCTCCACAGAGAGCAGCTTCAAGAGAATCTGTCTGTCCTTCTATCCAAAAACCACAGTCCTAGCAAAGTCCTACAGAACAGGTTCAGTCCTCAGAATCCCAGAGTTAAGGGATGGAAAACTCCTCACTAAGTACCTGCAAACTGCTCTGTTAGGGATGGAATTCACAGATTTGTGGGGATGACACCCTGTCATGCAGCTCACCACCTTGTCAGATGTCAAAAACCCACTCCAGAGCACACAAATACTTGGGGTTTCAGCAAACACAGCCAAAGTAAATTCTTCCACAATCTTATCCACAATATACAAACTGCACTAGCTGATTATTTCTAAAAGCTCTACCTGAAATGGGCATGGGAAAAAAAAAAATGTTCTGAATTTAGGCAAGGGCTCAACCCACAGAAAATAAGAAATTTTCTGAGGACGTCAGGCAACATTAATAATCCACAACGTTAGTAACTCCACCTATAAACTGGGAATTCAACATGTTCTGTCCTTTACAAACACTGAGTTATACAAGAGGTTACAAAGATTAACATGATGGAAGGTATGGACAAGGCAGGGCCTGTCACTCGACATAATAAAGCCTTTGATCTACTTCAGACACCATTGCCTCATTCTTCCCCTGCCAAATTACCAAATTTGTTCTCAGCTCTTCAGAAATGAAGTCAGAAAGCCAGAAATGTCATCCCAAAGACACCGAGGTGTCAACAAGCCCATGTAACAAAGGGGATTAACACCTGCACAAAGGAAAGAGAAGCCACGAAGTGTCCAACATTTGCCAAGCACACAGAAAACACCCAGCTATTTTCATATCACAGGAATTTCACTGATTGCACTGTCTTCATCCCAGAGCAAGTGATTCTCCTCACACCTAGGTGTAGATTTCCAACAGGGATTAACTACAAGCCCTCACCCTCCAAACTTTCAGTGAAATGTTTTTTAAGTGACTTTCATCCTTAAGCTGGACTCCATTTCATGCTCCTCAGTTTCAGCCATCATGATTCCCACGGCTTTGAAAGCTCTGGCATTCCCAGTACAGGATATCCAGCAAGTTGTGGCCACCAGGAAGTTGAGATGAATATTAAATCCCCCTGAGCTGCAATAGATCAAAATTTTAAGCTCAGATACTACAAATGATCTGGCTGGTGAAGGTACTTGCCAGTACAGATCCCATGTGATCAGATCCATCCAGTTAACTCTGGTTTTAGAAAATTCCCTCGTGGATGAGCAGAGGGCAGAAGAACTAAAAGTATCTTTTAATGCTTCTCTACACCAGCTTCAGATCTCTACAACTGGTCATTTGTTAGATTTCACAGCAAGGTCAGATCAAAGCTGCAGCAATTCTGTGTACACCCTTAAAAGCTCAGGAATCAAAATGTGTTTCAATATCAAATCAGGAGCATGATCTTGTTATTGACCATAAACCACACTTTCAAACAACACATAAAGGCAAAAATTGTCTTGTGTCTGTGTATCTGGTTTTTCACATTTGTTCTTTTTTTGTTTTTAAGTTAGAAGTGCTTACAATGTGCAACATTTCTCTGTGGCAAAGCCAGAGCCTGGAGTTTTGTTCTGCCATCCTCTTTGATTCTATTACCAAACAAAATGATAATGAGGAATTCAAATGGTAACTAATTCCCCAAACAGCTTTTAATACTGTCATAACAAAATCATGTTGGTTTGGGTTTCTTTAAGGGGGTGGAGTGTGTTTTGTTTTTTAAATTCCTATCTCTATAAAAAGAAATAGCTTGGATTTAAAAGCAAGAGTGAGCTAAATCTTTTCTCTCACCAGGAAGAAAGCACTTGCTTTATTCCAAATTACCATTAGTCAGAGGCTTAACATGCACCTTATACCTACAATTATCATTTGCACATTTTGTACAGACAAATCCACCAGCAGCCCTTCTCCAAACTCTTATAAAAATAAGATGGAGAAATGGAGGCACAGAACATCCCAAGTTAAGCTCCTCAAGTCAAGACATGCAGTCTGAACAAACAGTGGGTGAGATTTCCACCCACCAGCCTGACTTTCAGAGCACAATCAATAGGCTCTACCATAGTTTACAACTTCCAAAGTGGTTCTTATTATGTGGTTTAAATTTATACCCACACAAGCAGCCCATCCTATAAATGTCAAGGAAACTGGAAATAGGAAAGGAAGAGGATATCAAGAGCAAGAATCTTTTTTTTTTTTTTCAGTGTCAGAGGAATATATCTAAGGAAAAAAACAGCATTGCTGTATGGGTAAGTAATCACCAGCTCTTCAAGAAAGCAAAAGTTAAATGTGAGGAAGAGAAGGACCAACAGCTCCCAACACCACTCCCTGCCCAAACATGACCATTCCCCCTTAAAATTCAGTTTGAAGAGTTAATTCTTTCAGAGGGATTTGTTTCAGATACCCTGAGACATGACAAAAAAAAGAATTAAAAACCCAACTGTAATTAATAACAGGCCTTCCTCACCTCTTCTTGGATGTACTGGAGTAAAAATGGGGATGCTCTCAAGTTATCAACTGGAATATTGAAGAAACCCTGAATTTCCTTCTGATGTAGATCCATGGTAATAAGATGAGTTAGTCCTTTAAAATAAAGTAAGACATACATCAAGAAAAGTAAGAGAGAACAGACACCTGATTTTTCTACGTTTCACTGCAGTTTGATGAGAAAATCTCTTAAGGTGCATGAGAGCACTAAGTGAAAGTAGATAGTAAATTAATTTTAGACCCTCTTAAGCACACTGGCATTAATGTGTTTTGAGGCTTCTACAGTGACTTTTTTACCAGAACCTCAGAACACTGCACATAACTGACTCTGCAGTGCCACACTGAGGCAGGCAGGATCCTTCTCCACTGGACACGGGACAAAATGGAAGCAGTGATTTGTCCTGTGTCACTCAGCAAGACCCCGGCACTCTCATTAGTCCTGAAAAATGGGCCAAGCTCCTAATCAAAACCCACTTCTCTCAAAATAACAACCCAGATCACACAGTTTGTTACAACTGCCTGCTTTTTCCCAGGGATGAGAGTGAAAGGAAAGAAGTAGAAAATGTGTTGAAGGCTGTGAAAATGAATAATCTCATTCTCCCACATGGTCTCAAATGTAAAGGACAAAGTGCATTCATCCAACAAGTCAAAAATAAGCCAGAAATGAAAAGGCACAACTGTTCCAGACTGTAAGGAAGGTATTGTGAGAGGTGGATACCACAGCTCAAAGCAGCCCAGCCCAGCACACTCATTTTGCCAGCTCAGTACAACTCAATGTAAAACAGTTGTATCACATTTGGGTTTTTTATGAACTCATCATTTGGAAACATTTCTAATTACATTCTCCTTTTCATGCAGGCTTTAAACACATGAAAAGCTTGGCAGTTGTTTTTAAACAGAGTCCAAATTTGTGTACAGATCTCTCTAAACCTGGAAGCTGACAGCAGGAGCCCCCTTTGCTCTGATTCTTACCAGCTTTGCACATCATGGAGGCCAGCAGTTTGGAGACAATGGAGCCCCTTTTCCTCATCTTGCACTGTTTGCTGTAGGGGAAGTATGGAATCACCCCAATAATGCTTTTGGCACAGGAGGTTTTACATGCATACACCATGATCAGCAGCTCCATGATCGTGGTATTCACATCCCTGCAATGAGAAACATCTGCTCCTGTAGCTGCTGCATAAAAATCCTGCATGCACCACCCAGTTACACCCAGCAGAGAGGGAGAGGGCAAATCTTTAGAGAATTGGTCATCAACTAAGATCTACAGCTCTGCTGCCATTAAAAAAAAAAAGTCCAAGCATTTGTAAAGTTCTTCTCACATAAAATTAAAGAATTTCTGAATCACAGGACACATTGCCCAGGAAACATTCCTCCTACATCTTAACTTTGTGATGGTGCTAGAGACATGGAACTGAGAAGAATTTAAAGAGAATGACACAAGCAAAATTCCTTAGGGAAGGAATGCAGAGAGCAAGGGGAAGGTTTTATTGACAGTCACTAAAAATTAAAATCACAGAAGGTACCTTATGCCAAAGCTGCCTTTGTGCACAAATAAAAAACCAACAAAATCAGTAACAAAAACCCTCCACAAAGAAAAGCCTCTATCTAGTTAATCTAAGCTTATTACACTGCATCACAAACATAAAAGGTGATTAAAAATGAAAGGCAGAAGCATTCCTATGGACAGCCCACATCAAATGCTAGCACAGGGTCTTTAAAGAGTTACTCACTTTGAAACTGTTTGGATGATAAACACATCCTTTCCTCTCACAGACTCCTGAATCTGCACTCGTGTTTCTGGAAGAAGAGAAATATGTAATATTTGCAAGAGTAAAATTCTTTTTAGAGTCTAAGAAAAGGGGAAACCAATACATTCAAATCAGTATCAGGTACATTTCCAGTTTTGCTAAATAAATGCTCACCTCTGTTTGGCTCTTGATAAACCTGAACCTTCCCCATCTCAACTCCCAAGCGTCTGCAGGAACAGAAAAAAGGGAGAAGTCAATAAAGGGAGAGGAAGGACAAATCAAATGTAAAACCCTGTAATGCAAGAGCTACTGAAAAGGCTGCATTCTGTGGGAGAAAACCAAGGAAAGAAAATCCCAAACCATAAAACCAGTAATTACAGTGAACATCTCTTTAAAAAGCACCTACAGTTCCCAAAAGCTGCACTGCACATTATGCTAAACTTATTTTCTAGTCAAGCTCAGAACAAGCAGCAGGAAAAAAATGCTGGAATACTGAAACCATATAAAATGTTGTAATTTTAAATATATTTATTGCATTATGTATATACACACACACATGTGGCAACATACATGTGCACAATACTGAAAAATACTGCTTTTACATCATTCTTCTCTATAGAAAAATGTCAATGTAGAGAGAAGAGGAAAGAGTAGCAAGCACTATTTTATGGATAATGGAAGAACAATATCTGCTGTATTTATTCCTTGTAAGAATTAGCTAGACTCCATCACTACAAAGAGGAGATCTGCACTCAGGCCCAAATTCTTTCCACAGGAAACCTGAATTCCTTTGCACTGCCCTTTCTCCTCCTATCACACCCAACTTTGGGTAAATAAACCTCTGGAAGATATCCATCCTAATATTCCCAGTACTGTTATGCATCCAAATCAGCACAGTAAAAATGCACTTAAGTCCTAAAAGTTCTGCTTTAAACTAAAGAAATGGTCCCATCCAAAATATACAGAGAGCAGGAGGGATGCAGCTTTCCTGCCTAAAAATACCCCACTACAAGGAGTAAAATCTTCTGCCATGATGATTTCACACTATGCAAACATTAATGATCCCTATAAAATGCTGCAGCCAACCACAACCTGCCACGGAACAATTCAAACACGAGTTACTCTGTTATTGAGTTCTTGAAATACTCCCTCCATATTCCTGCAAATCATGGCAGTTTTCCCATATAACTTTCCTTAAATAGGGAAACCAAGCATCCAGTATAACAAATCCCATCAGAATAACCCCAAGATGCCCTGCAGACTTTACTTACTCAGCAATCCTCCTGGACAGTTCCATGCACGAGGAATTGGAATTAGCTGAGAACAGCACCAGCCCACCCTTGGTGATATTCATGATGGCCCCAATTTCAGTTGATGGCACACAAAACATCAACCCTAAGTTGTTTTGCCACTTCTAAAAGACTGCAAGAGATCAAAAGTCATTTACATCCATGTTAAAAATGAAAATAAAACAAGACACACATTTTCTCTGTTTAGAAAGTGTAGTCTCCCAGAACCCTGGGTATTCCAGCACCCTTCAAATCTGTTATCCCCACTTTGATACCTTCCCTACAGCTCTCCAAATATCCCCCAACTTTCCAGCACCAAGTTTTTTTCCTTTTTAAATGTTTTCCTCACTCTATCATCCAGTAACACTGATACTTTTTTTTTCCACCAGCTTGTCCAGTTCATTTTCCAGAACTGAGCAACGTTTATTGACTTTTCCAAAATCACAAAGACAGTCAGGGGGAGAAGTGAGCTAAAAAGAGCTCCTGGGCCCTGGCTAGAAGAGTCTGTTTCCACAGCTGAGTCTCTTTTCATTACTTTGCAGTAACTTATAAACTTACAAATAAGGATGAAATGTAAGGAAGAACTCAATAAAGCTGGCAGCTGTAAATAATGACCTCTGGCACAGCAAATCCACTTGCTGAAGCAGCTGTTGTCATTCTTTGAAAGCAATATTTCTCCTGTGAAAACAGGAGAAAAATATCAGGAGGAAATCGGTATCATTTGGTTTTTTCTTCTTGTTTCAAATAAAGGCACAAACCACTAATCTCACCAAGGATTTGATGGGATTCCATCTTTTTATTATTCTTTGGAAATCACATTTTCACGGTTATTCTGACTATAAAATTTCAGTAAAAAAAAAAGTAAAAAAAAAATCCCATTGACCAGCAGCTCTGGATAGATTGAAGCAGCATTCAACACAAAATCCTGCTGCCCTTCACTTCTGCTGCATAAATAACCCAATCCTCCATCATCCATTTTGGCATTATGTAGGAGACTAGAAATATGAAATACGAGTGGCATCATTTAAACCAAAGTAAACAGAAGTTACAGCTCAATCAGTAACTTCTTTCCTGGTAAACACCTCCCTGCTGAGAAAGAGAATTATCTAATAGTCACATGTAATTGGTTAGAAAAAGCAGATGATGTACCAACTATTAAGTACTCCAAAACAACAACCAGAAGAAAAAGAAGAGTTTTTTATTTACAGGAACAGCTGGCTAGGTCTGTAACGAAACTCCTTCACACCTCCTTTACAACCAGACAGCCTGGCTCAGTGTAACTCTCAGAGGAACCCGATTCACTCTGTGAAGAGCCAAAGTCAAGTCAGGAACTTCCTAACAACAAATCTGCTGGTGCCAAGGCTCAGCTCTGCCTGCTGTGAATGAAAACCTGCCTGTCACCAGAACTTCCAAACTGTGCACACACCGAGCACAAACGGCAACAATTTCAGCCCCACAATGTCTGAATGCTTAAAACCAGAGGGTCCCCCCATATCAGGACCTGTATCCCTCTCAAATTAAATACCTAAACCCTCCCCATTTCTTAACTAGTGTTTGCTCTGCTGCTCACTCTCTGCAACTCCCAGCTGTCAACTGATGGCCATCACACATCAAATATTCATGGTGGTGTTCAAGATCCATCTCAGCTGCACCAGAGCGAGCACAGACCTGAAACGCTTTTTTTAGGTCTCAGAACATCACCTGAGAGCACCCTGCTGTGTGCCTGGATGGGAACAGTGTGGGGGCAACTTTCCATGTCACTAAAAGCATTCACTGAGTGTTCAGAAGGCAAATTATTATCCAATTGTGTGTCTTCTTTGTTCCATAGATTAGGGAAATGAGGAGCCTTAAGAGATCTGAAAAGATGAGTTGCTGGCTCCCAACTATTGCTGAGGGTGCACTTTACACCAGAACACACTGATGTATTTACAAATAACAGTGAACACGGTTCTTCACGTTTTTATAGGTCAAGGACTTTCCTGTGGATGTACTTCAGCAGCTACAAGTGGGCTGTGGTGTGTGTGGGCAGGGAAGTTGCATTTCAAGAGTAATATGGATACATCAACCTTTAAACAGGTGTTGGGATGAAAGCAAGCTCACAAAACTTTATTAGATGTGCAAACACATGACTCCACAGGGGTACATGGGACCATAACCCGCCGGTTTGAGGTGGGCCAACCTTCCAAGGCTGAACACAAGCACCACAGAACAGGCTGCAGCACAAACTCCTGGCTTTCCTTCTGGGCTGCACGCAATTACACAGACACATCATGATGAGCACAACAATTACTGGGCACACATGGCTTTATACCTCCATGAACTGAGCGCGTCCACACAGAAAGCAACAGAGGCAGGAATAACTGGATGGGATAACTCACGGCACTAAGGAATGGACATCATGGGATGGAGGGAATCTTCATCCTCTCACCAATCTCCCCACGGGGAATTTTCCCCATCCCTCCACACTCAGCGATGCCCCTGGGCTAACCGCCCACACGTCCCTACCAGATGCTCCAGGTGCGTTACACAGGCCCCGTGGCCCCCATGGATCCCATCCCTCCGCCCCGAGAGCGGCCCGGGCACGCCGCAGCCCCACGCCGCTGCCCCTCACCTGTGGGACTTGCGGGCAGCCCGAGCAACCCCGAGGAAGGGCCGCCCAGGAGAGGGTCTCCATCCCCTGAGGGGAGGGCGACGTAGCCCATTCCTCAGGCGTCGGAACCCCGTGTGGGGAAGGGGGATGTCCTGCCCTCACACAGCCGGCTGAACTGGGCTGAGCGAGCGGGAGTGCCCCTCGCTGAAGGCCTTACCTGCCGGCTCCGGCCCCCCGGCCCCGGGAGAAGGCGGCCCGGCCGGAGGGGAAGGAGGGGGGGAGAGGCAGAGGCGGCAGCGGAGCTCAGCCCCTCCGGTGC
>VZTB01004663.1:87049-102799 GCA_013397245.1 Thryothorus ludovicianus
GGCCCACCCGGCCCGGCCAAGGTCACCCGCGCCCCGGGCGCCACGTGCGGGCCGCGCCGCCGGCCCCGCCCCTGCGCGGGCCAATGGCAGGCGGGGAGGGCGCAGAGCGCGGCGCTGATTGGCTCAGGCGGGCCCGTCCCGGGGCGGNAGGACCGAGCGGGACCGGGACCGGGACCGGGACCCTATCGGGGCGTGCGGCATGGGGAGAGCAGGGCTGGGGCACGGCACAGCATCCCGCTGCGGGTGGCAGCGGCCAGGCAGCGCCGGTCCCCGCCACCCGGGCAGGGCAGAGGGGCGCGTTAGCAGGGGTATGGGAGGTGATGGAATCGGGAGACAGGGGGTGCAGAACTAGGTGGAGATAGAGCTTCGGGGATGGGGTTCCCCGGGGTGAGGTGCCAGCTGTCCACTATCAGAGGGGACATGGTGGTGGGTCTCATCCTGACTGGGAGTGGCAGCTCTGTCCCCGCTGAGCCAGAAGCAGTTCAGTGCTGCAGCAAACTGTGCTGGGGGACATGCAGGACCCAAGCATCCTGCTCAGAGCCAGAGCACTTCCCCTTGCAGCCCTTTGCCCAGCCCAGCCTCTCTGGCAGCAAGGATTCCCACCCTGCCAGTGAGGCCTGGGCTTGGGCCAGAGCGTGGCTGAGCATCCCTGCCCAGCAGAGGCGGCGTGAATGGACTTTGGCAGCCTGGCACAAGGAAACCATGTGGGATTGCTTAATAACCTGCTCGCAACCCTTCACCCGTCCTTGTGGGGTTAATGAGTAAAAAGATGCGTTGTTTTCTGCCAAGGCAGCAGCTGGGCTGTTACTCCTTCCTCAGGAGCAGCAGTGGCATCAACTGGGCTAGAGGGCTCCTGCCAGGCTTGGGCATCAGCCATGCCATGGAACCAAGCAGAGGCAGAGCTGCTGCCTCTCAGGGCCTCTCAGCTGCACAAGATGCTTCAGTCAGGGCTTGGGGCAGGACTCTGACCTGGTGGGGTTTTGCCCAAAGGAAAGCTGCCAAGAGGTTTAAGGGTGCTGGGCATCATAGTGCGTATTAAAATTGAGATCTGCGGGTATGAGCACTTCACTGCCCTTGAAATTAAACACCAGGCACTGCAGAGCTGAGCAGGGGGAGCTCAGGGAGGGGTGGTGATGGGAGAGTATCAGACATTATCAAAGCACTGTAATTAACAAACCGATCTTAGATCAGCAGGGGAAGCCTGAGGGTTGTGTGTGTTCTGCTCACCCAACAGCCCATGGCTGTTCTCAGGGAATATGTGGGATGGCAGCAGGCAGCACACAGGGACATGTGGAGGCAGCCAGCCCTGCTGCCATCCCACAGACTCCCCTCTCCCCTGGCAGGTGACTCGGAGCCAGCAGCAGCACCATGGCGAGCCTCCCCAGCGCTGAGCTCTGGGCCTCCCACAACAAGATGGTGATGGAGCCACTGGACACCAACGACCCTGAGGTGAGAGCCCCTTCCTGGCTCCTGCCCAGCTGCTTCATTCATCCCCCAGCCAGCCCAGGGGATGCTGACCTCATCGAGCCAGGGACGTGGCAGGGTCCAAGGCTGAGCTGCTGGAACCCCTCCATCCTCTGTGACTGACTGGGATCAGCTGCACCAAGAAGGAATCACATCTCCATTCTCCAGCACCTTTCCAGGCCCCCCTCCAAGCCCTGTACCTGTGCTGGAACATCTGTGCAGAGCCAGCATGGGTGAAGCCATTTCTTTCCTCTCCCAAAGGTGCACAGCATCATCAAGAAGGAGAAGCAGCGACAGAGGTTGGGGCTGGAGTTAATTGCATCAGAGAACTTTGCGAGCCGAGCAGTCCTGGAGGCCCTGGGATCCTGCATGAACAACAAATACTCCGAGGGTTACCCAGGGCAGAGGTATGGGGCTGGGGCCAAGGCTCACCAACCTAAACCCTTGTAGGGTGGGAGAGGAACCCCCCCATCCTGCCAGGCCTCACCTCAGGGAAGGAAGCGATGTCCTTATGCAGCCAGGCTCTGAGCTTCTGTCCTTGGCCACACATGGGACAGTCTCAGCAGGGTCATGTCTTCTGTGGCTGCACAAATGGTGCATCACCCTGGTTTCTCCCCATTTTGGTCACGGGGATTGTTCTGAGTAATGAGTTTGGTTTTACCCCCTGCCCTGTCCTTTACTGCAGGTACTACGGTGGGACAGAGTTTGTGGACGAGCTGGAAAGGCTGTGCCAGAAGCGAGCCCTGCAGGCCTACCGGCTCGACCCCCAGAAGTGGGGAGTCAATGTGCAGCCCTACTCAGGTATTGGGGTGCTCAGGAGAGCCAGGACAGTTGCCCAGGCCTCTGTGTGCCCCAGCATCCATAACCAGCCCAGCGCGCTCTCGCTGCAGGGTCACCCGCAAACTTTGCGGTGTACACGGCCCTGGTGGAGCCCCACGGCAGGATCATGGGGCTGGACCTGCCCGATGGGGGCCACCTCACCCACGGCTTCATGACAGACAAGAAGAAGATCTCTGCCACCTCTGTCTTCTTTGAGTCCATGCCCTACAAGGTACAGAGAGCTGCTCCAGCCAGAGCCAGGATGCAGTTACCATAAGTGTTGGTGCCTCAGCATCAGGCTGCCAGCACCCTCTCCTGCAGGACAGCAGAGGTGTCTGAACTTCAGTGAGGTGGCTGAACCCTCCTCTTCCTCTCCCAGGTCAACCCCAAGACTGGTTACATCGATTATGACAAGCTGGAGGAGAATGCCAAGCTCTTCCACCCTAAGCTGATCATAGCAGGTGAGGATCACACCTGTACCCACCTCCCTGGTGGCACAGCCTGGGTGGGGGTGGCTCCCTGATGCCAGCAGCACCTCCCTAAACCCAGGGATGCTGCAGTGCCAGGAGGAAACCTCCAACACGACCACCCTGGAAGGAGCTTGTGTACTGACCCCAGCTGGGCTGTCTGCACTGCAAGCCTGGTGCTGGGGCTGTCCCAGGGTCCTGCACATCCGCCCCTGTCCCCGCAGGTGTCAGCTGCTACTCGCGGAACCTGGACTACGCCCGCATGCGCCGGATCGCCGACGACAACGGCGCCTACCTCATGGCCGACATGGCCCACATCAGCGGGCTGGTGGCCGCCGGCGTGGTGCCCTCGCCCTTCGAGCACTGCGACATCGTCTCCACCACCACCCACAAGACCCTGCGGGGCTGCAGGGCCGGGATGATCTTCTACCGCAAAGGTGCCCGACATGGCTGGGGGAAACGCCGCAAGTCCGCGCGCCTTCCCGCTCTGAATGGGGAGGAGGGAGGGCAGAAAGATCCTGGGAGCGTCTGGGGAGCTCCCCTGCGCTGAGCCTGGCTCAGACTTGAAGAGGAAAAGCCACTATGCCTGCTCTGAGAGGCAGGGAGGTGAAAGAGCTCGTGGCAGTCCAAGTGCTGCCTTGTGACCATGTCCTCCCTGTCTCNCAGGATCATGGGGCTGGACCTGCCCGATGGGGGCCACCTCACCCACGGCTTCATGACAGACAAGAAGAAGATCTCTGCCACCTCTGTCTTCTTTGAGTCCATGCCCTACAAGGTACAGAGAGCTGCTCCAGCCAGAGCCAGGATGCAGTTACCATAAGTGTTGGTGCCTCAGCATCAGGCTGCCAGCACCCTCTCCTGCAGGACAGCAGAGGTGTCTGAACTTCAGTGAGGTGGCTGAACCCTCCTCTTCCTCTCCCAGGTCAACCCCAAGACTGGTTACATCGATTATGACAAGCTGGAGGAGAATGCCAAGCTCTTCCACCCTAAGCTGATCATAGCAGGTGAGGATCACACCTGTACCCACCTCCCTGGTGGCACAGCCTGGGTGGGGGTGGCTCCCTGATGCCAGCAGCACCTCCCTAAACCCAGGGATGCTGCAGTGCCAGGAGGAAACCTCCAACACCACCACCCTGGAAGGAGCTTGTGTACTGACCCCAGCTGGGCTGTCTGCACTGCAAGCCTGGTGCTGGGGCTGTCCCAGGGTCCTGCACATCCGCCCCTGTCCCCGCAGGTGTCAGCTGCTACTCGCGGAACCTGGACTACGCCCGCATGCGCCGGATCGCCGACGACAACGGCGCCTACCTCATGGCCGACATGGCCCACATCAGCGGGCTGGTGGCCGCCGGCGTGGTGCCCTCGCCCTTCGAGCACTGCGACATCGTCTCCACCACCACCCACAAGACCCTGCGGGGCTGCAGGGCCGGGATGATCTTCTACCGCAAAGGTGCCCGAGCTGGCTGGGGGAAACGCCGCGAGTCCGCGCGCCTTCCTGCTCTGAATGGGGAGGAGGGAGGGCAGAAAGATCCTGGGAGCATCTGGGGAGCTCCCCTGCGCTGAGCCTGGCTCAGACTTGAAGAGGAATAACCTGCCTGCTCTGAGTGGCAGGGAGGTGAAAGAGCTCGTGGCAGTCCAAGTGCTGCCTTGTGACCATGTCCTCCCTGTCTCACAGGCACCCGCAGCGTGGACCCCAAGACAGGCAAGGAGACCCTCTACAACCTGGAGAGCCTCATCAACCAGGCAGTGTTCCCAGGGCTGCAGGGAGGCCCACACAACCACGCCATTGCAGGTATGCAGCCCGCTCCAGCATGGCAGAGGGAGCTGGCAAGGGTGTCCTGGCAGGGCTCTGGCCCCCAGCAGCAGCACAGGAGCCACCAGCTTCCCTACAGGGCTCACAGCCTGGGGACACTGTGGCAAAAGGCAGCTGGTAGATCCAGCATTGCCCAAGGAGTGACCAAGCCTGTCCTGTCCTGTGTTTTGGCTCATGGTGATGCCACCAGGCTGGGTAGGGGAAAGGATCAGTCCAGTTTGTGTGGCTCCAGTATGGCTTCTGCTGGCAGCACCTTTGCTGGTGGGAGCTCCCCCAAACTGACCCTGGCCTGCCTCCTCTCCACAGGGATCGCCGTGGCGCTGCATCAGGCCATGACACCCGAGTTCAAGGCTTACCAGCAGCAGGTGGTGGCCAACTGCAAGGCACTCTCATCAGCACTGATGGAGATGGGCTACGACATCGTCACAGGTGAGGACACATCTTGGCAGCGGGATGGGGCTGACCCTGGGGTCTGACCAGGGCAGCACTTCAGGGCCACCATGGGCAGGGCTCTGCCGGCGCAATTCCTCACCCCTTGTTAAATCTCAAGCCTTCTTTTGCTGAAGTTTCCTGTGGGAGCAGCATTTCCCCAAGCCCACACGCCCAGCAAACCCCACTCTCTTTGCAGGGGGCTCTGACAACCACCTGATCCTCGTGGACCTGCGCAGCAAAGGCACAGACGGCGGCCGGGCCGAGCGGGTGCTGGAGCTCTGCTCCATCGCCTGCAACAAGAACACGTGCCCTGGTGAGGGACCCCACAAGCTCTGCCAGCTCCTGGTCGGCTCTGGGAGCTGGGCTGAAATGCCACAGGCTTTGGTGGTTTCAGTGCCAGGTTTGGTCACGTGTGGCTCGTTGTGGTGCAGGTGATGTCAGTGCCCTGCGCCCCAGCGGGCTCCGGTTCGGGACGCCGGCTCTGACCTCGCGCGGCTTCCGGCAGGACGACTTCCGCAAGGTGGCCCAGTACATCCACAAAGGTGAGCCAGGGGCTCGTGGGGCTGGTACATCCACAAAGGTGAGCCAGGGCTGTGTAGGGCTGGTACATCCACAAAGGTGAGCCAGGGGTGTGTGGGGCCAAGGCAGCTCCCCCAGCTGAACCCATTCCCACAGCTGGCAAAGGAGCACACCCACAAATGAGGAATAACCATCCTACCTTCATACCTGGATGTGGTGAAGGACATCTGGCCACAGCTGGGACAGTCAAACTGTCCCTGCTGCACAGGCAGCGGGCTGAAAGCCTGTCCCTCTTGAAGTTTTCTCCCAGTTGTCCTCAGGAGTTCCAACTTGTTTCCCAGGGCAACAAATCCCTCCGATGGGAAGGAGGGAGGGAGCAGGGCTGTGTCCCAGGGAGCAGCAGGGCTGGGAGAGCCGTGGGATGCAGCTGTGAAGGCTGACTGAGACATCTCCCATCCTGGCAGGGATTGAGCTGGCTCTGCGTGTGCAGAAGGAAATGAGCCCCAAGGCCACGCTGAAGGAATTCAAGGACAAACTGGAGGACCCAAAATACCGTGGGGAGCTGAAGGCACTGAAGGAAGAGGTAGAAGCCTTCGCAGCCACGTTCCCGCTCCCGGGGCTGCCTGTGCTGTAAGGGGACCTGGGACCCACAGGAGTACCCGGGATCGTGGCACGCTCACAGTCCCCAGCCTGACAACAACACCCCAGTGCCTTCTCCCAGCGCTCCCCTGTGGAACTGCAGCAGCAGCTCATCCTGTGGTTCTTACTCCCCTTTCCCCTCCCATGCGGGGCACAGGGACCCCATGAGTACAGCCCCCGTGGGGACACCAGCCCTTCACCACTGTGTCACCACTGGCACCAAGCACCAGGTCACCCTCACCTCATGGCCGGGTGCCATCCAGCTCCTGCTGGCTGTGGAGCAGCAGATGAGATTCAGGCTGGTCTGTCCACATTCCCTGGACATGGCAGTGTGAGGGATGAGGGCTCCAGCTGCACAAACCTCATAGCCACTAAAAGTCCCCCTGGTTTCAGCCTCGAGGATTCTCCTTCATCCTATGTGCCTTGCCACCTCCACAGGCTACGACAAGGCCAAGCCTTGTCCTCTGAACATCCCTCCTGGGATCACCATCCCATCCTCCCCAGATCCTCAGACCCCTTGGCACAAAGCTTAGGTTGAACCATTTTTTAATAAGCACGGTAAAATTAAGAATTTAACCACAATGTGTGACAACAATCATAAGCTTTAAAAAATACGACCAATTTTTTTTTTCTTTTTTTTTTTGTATTTCAAAAATATCTGAACCCAAATAAATATTTTTTTTTTTAAAAGTACATTTGTCAGACTAGTCATTTGGTGTTAACATCTGTTAAACTCTTGTGCAGTGACACTTACAGCACGACACTAAGACATGCTTCTTGGATTTCTCCCGGTCACACTCGCCCTAACTACTGACGCAAGCATTCGGCACGCACAGGCACACACACGGAACTCAACATGCAGGAATAGGATACAGTGCTTTTAAAATAAGATGAGAATTCATCACAGCCTCCTGGCAGCCCTCAGAGGCAGCTCTGAGCCCAGCCCCATCCCCGTGCCAGCGGCCGTGCCGCCGGCAGGACCGGGTACCCTGCTTCTGCCTTCCAGTTCAATCCCTCTCGGGGAGCAGTGCCTGGGGGGTTGTGACCCCTCCAACATCGGGGTGCAGTTTGGTGCTCTGACATTGTGCTCTGGGGCAGGTGTTCTCCTGCAGCCTGGGCAGCTCCCTGAATTGCCTCAGAGCCTGTTAGAGGAGCCTTCTCACTGTGCTGCTACAAGCCCCGGGAATCTGCAGCGTGGGCTGGCCCCCACCACCACACCAGGGGGCTCAGGACCCTCACGATCAATAAAACCCACAGAACTGGCCTGGGGGCACAGAGCCATCAGCTCCCACCCCTGGAGTGCCTCTCCCACCACGGTGAATATTGCTAAGTATGGGCAGCTCCTCCCTGCCGAGGCAAGGCAGCTGTGGAGCTGCTCAGAAGTGATTGCTATCAGATGAAAAGAAATCTGAGCACTGTTCTCTGAGAAATGAGACCTTTGTAGGGTTAAGATCACCTACAGCTATGGCTGACCCTCCTGGGGTGGGAGCTGGAAGTTAGTGGGTTAGTGGAGAGCAGAGCAGGGGCTGGCAGCTGGGAGGAGCAGGAGTGGGAAACGGAGCCCTCCCTCCCGGCCGGGGGAGGCTTCTGCTCTGAGGAATTCTCGCTCGGTCCAACCCCTCCCCTCCCCTCCCTGGCAGCCAGGAGGGAGCCAGCGAGGCCGTGCGGGAGCGGGGACATGCAGCACTCACGGAAGCAGGGACGGCCATGCAGGGCACCGCCGGCTCTGGCAGCTGAAAGGCTGGCGAGGATGGCACTGCCACTGCCAGGAACCCGCCCTGCTCCTCGATGGAAGGATGGCTCAGGCAAGACGACGACACACGTGCCAGAACTCATGGCAAGGAGCTATCAGTGCAAAGGTTGTGGCTCGTTGTTAGTCTGTGAATATCAGAAACTGGTGAGGTGCCACACCAGAGGTGGGGTAAAGTCCTAAAGTGCCAATACAGGGATCTGTACTGTACAGGAGCAGAAGAACAGAGACAGAGAAATTACAGAGGAAAGAGGAACTCAGCTCCCAAACACCAGCTGTGCTGGGAATCCCCCCCAGTTTCTGCCACCACAGGCAGAGAGGGCTCCAAATGCACTGAGGTGCCACAGCCCGGTGTTAACTCCTCCTTTCCAGTCCAAGTTCAGAGGTTACACTGCAGAGAGGAGGACAAGCACTCCACGGCGTGTTTCTCCACAGCTCCCAGTTGCAGATAATCCCAGAGCTCCCGCTGGGAATCGGGTGATGTTCCAGCCAAGCCCCCGGGGCATCCTCCCCAGTCAGAGCTGCTTTGTGGCAGAGAGGTGAAGCAGGTCACACAGGTGGTGGTAGTGCAAGTATTGCTCAACACGACCTTGAATATCAGATACTACAGGTTGGACAGAGGGTGCAAGAAGTGAGTTATTTTTCAATTGATGAGCACAGCTGAACAGCACAGGTCGAGACCACTGTGACTAAGATGAGCCACCACAAATCATCTCTCCCACTCCGTGCTGGAGGAAGACGTGAGTGAGTCAGCAGGAAAAAAGTCTGTCCCTCCCTCCCTCCTTAAACCCAAACAGCACTGGGTTGTTTTTCAGCTCCTATTTGAGCACTGCTCCAGAGCAGTGGGAGCTTTCATCTGCCTGGTGCCACCTGCATTACTCATCTACTGAGATGCCTCTTCCCCCAGGGAATCTCACCTCAGCTTTAGTGTGGAAGTTTGGGTGTGCATGAATCAACCAGGGGGCACCTTGAGTCACTTGAGGGAGCAGCCAATTTGATGGACACGGAGGCCTTTCACCAGCAGACTCGGTTCACATGAGACAGGAGGGCACAGGAAGGACAGGAAAAGGCTTTGAACATGCCATAAAGGAGAGCAGCCCCAGAGAGGCACTGCTCACCTTCAGCAAAGGCCACACCACACTGCTTCCAACCACGACCTCAAAACACCACCACAAGCAACCCCTGACCCAGGAAATCCCTCTGGAGAGAACCACACTTGGCTGAGCCACCACAAACAGCAATAATCTTAATAAACAGCCTTTCTGCCAACCAACAGGTTTATACCCCAGAGAGCCCTTCCCACGGGAGAGCAGGATCCTGAGGCACAGATGCTGGTACAAAATGACAGCCTCCCCAAGGAGCCTCCCTGCCTCCAGGACGTGGTTTTGGAGGAATGCAGATCTCACAGCAAGTCTCAGTGGGGTCTAAGCCACGCTGGGGAACCCCAAGCTGAACACAGAAAATTCCCAGGCTCAGAAAGATCACATTCACCTGCCTCACATTATCACCATAAACAGAATTCTAAAAATAAAACCCAACAAAATAAAGAACAGATCAGCTCTTGTACGATCTTAGCTGTTCTCACCTCATAATCAGCATTAAAAAGAATTAAAACCAAGATTAGCTTTCCTAGAAAGACTTTTCTTACTTAGAAATACCTAGGGAGCTGCTACTGCCACATGGTACAGGGCAGAGCAGCCCGGGCCCAGTATCACACTCCAGAGGGAAGCACTGTGCCCAAGCACAAAGCTTTCAGCACTGACAGGGACAATCTGGGAGTGTCACCACGTTGGTGGTACATCCTTTATGGCACAGAAGCTTTGAAAGGAAAATTTCTCAGTACCCAAGCTCAGTGAGCAGCAGTTCTGTCCCATCCAGAGCCACCCAGGAGGCCCGGGAGAGGTAGTCAGGATGCAACAATGGCTCAGCCAGGAGCAGCACACAGCAATGCCACCCCTGTTTTACCACAAAGCACAAATGTCAACTCCCCAACAAAATAAACTAAAATAAAATATTATGGATAGAACATAAAATCCAGTACATTCATCCCTGATCTCTCCTGAGCACTTGAACCTCACCAGCCAGGTGGCCTGTGGTAACAGCCTGCTGTCTCTCACCGTGGCTCCAGCTGAATCACAGCATTTCCCCATCACTAAAAGCAGCTAAAAAGAGGGCCCTCACCCTCCTTCAGTTCCCTTCTGTCGTTAAAAAGCCACCCCTGACCTCACAGCTCTGAGGATTCCCAGTCTCCCTCCAGCCTGCTCGGAGGCCGCCCAGCAAATCAGACGTGGCAAATGAACAAGGCACAGAGCTCTACATTCACAGAGCCTCGGGGAGAGCTTCCACCCTCCTGATTTCAACACAGCTGGGAGAAACTGGGAAACCCTCTCTGGAGAGAAGCACGTGTGCCTCTGCTGTGCTCACACTCACCCAGGGACAGCCCACCCTGGGAAGTGCCCAGAAACTCAGAAAGTGCAGGAAGGGACACCATCCACTGCGGGCTGTGCACAGAGCTGCGAGCTGCAGGCCTGCCAGGGGGCTCTGAGCTACACTCAGATGACAGACACATGGCCTTGACACTTCTGGTCACAGCCCTGGCTCCCTGGAAGGGACTGACAGCACTCAGGGTTCTGGCAGAAGCGTGCAGGACACTGTGCTCCACGGGGAGCTGCACGCTGGTCAGTACTGACCCCCGGGACAGCCACCTCCCCTCATGCCATAACCCCCCTGGGATGCTGCCGTGATCCACCTTACCAGTGCCCCTAACATTTACAGAGTGCCTGATGGTTTATGTGATGGAACATCTATGCTTTTGGCTACAGGGAATACCCAGAAATCTGCTCCCACAGACCTGGATTTCTGCAGGGAGAGACACCAACACCTCGGCCCCTTCCCGACGTGTGAGAGCTGCTGCAGACAGCGGCGATGTCAAGCACGGATGAGCTCTGTCAGACTCCGAGCACACGGCCTGTGCAAGGCTAGATTTTGTACAAAAAGCTGGGAACATAGTCAAATCTGAGCAGGGGGTTCCCCCCCTGCCCCGGTTCCTGAATGTAGTGCAGCTTCAGCAGCTCGGCCAAGTACTGCACGATTTTGATATCCTCATTGGCCAGGCCCAGCTGAAGCTTTAGGAAGTTCATCCTGCGATTCACGACCGACTGCTCCGGTTCCCTTTCGCTGATGGGAAGGTGCAAGTGATGGCAGAAGGCGAAGAGGAAGGCTTTAGAGCACAGCTGGGTGAGGATGCTTTGGACGTGCATGTAGTAGGTGCTGCCACGCTTGATCTGCGTGCGGTGGTCGGCCAGCCGGGCCACCACGGTGCCCTTGTAGAGGGGACAGCGCAGGGTCTTGCTGTCGGCGTCCAGGATGCTCAGGTAGCGGCTGTAGCGGCTCAGGGCGTGCAGCACGTTCACCCCGCCAGGGGACACTGCCCTGCAACAGCAAGAGAGAGGGGATGGGATTAAGCTGCAGGGTGTGGCTCCGTATCCTGTGTAGTTTCCCTCTAGCTGAGGTGCTGGCGCAAGACTTCTGCGGGTGAATAAAGCCTAGGGCGGGATAAATGGGCTCTCCAGCCTGGCAGATCCCAGAGAAACCTCGATTCCGTGGATCCCCACGTGCCCTGAGCTGTAGCGTGCATGCTATAGCATAAACCGCCACGCTTCAGGTCAGTCCCCTCCCTCAGGGACGTGGAGAGGGGTGATAGGATATCTCTGGTGCACAGACACGTCTTACAGCAGCTGGAAGCCTCTGGATGTGACTCAGAAACCCAAAGCATTCCCCCCTTTCCAAGAGCTCCACGTTCCCCCAAACTGCTTTGGGAGGGAGCTGCTCTGAGGTGGTGGAAGCCCTGAGTGAAGCAGAACCTTCTGAATTTCCTAAAAGAGAGACCCATCCTTAACTCACAACATTCCATGGCTGAGCCTGGCTATTTGTCACTCAGATGCAAACCCACAGCACGCTCACAACGCCACAATTACCAACCAAGCTTAACCTAATGCTATTGAAATGCAAATTACAAACCTACGCAAACCCTTCAGTTCCTCCATTCTTTGTGCTGAGAGTTGCTGGGCTGAGATACAGCTCCCAGCCTCAAACTGGGAGCCTCAACTGGTGTAGGGGCTGCCCCTGCACCCAGGCAGCACCCAGCCTTAGGAGACACAGGATCCTTACTGGAAAAAATAGTTCAGTCTCTAAATTGCTTCCACAAATGGTTTGTGGAGAGCACCCACATTAAACTGAACACTTAATTAACATTCCACGGAGGAGAGCTGAAATGACTGACACATGTTACAGGCAGTTCTTAAATAAAGATTTCTGTTTATAAAAATTGCATCTAACCACAAACATTGAGCAACGAGTAAACACTTGGGGTTTTTAAAAACCCCACTGACAGACAGAGAGCTTGTGAGCAGCTGTTGGCAGAGCTGTCATCCTGCCTCACGAGCATAGAAACGAGAGCAAACTCACAGTTTTGGATAATTTCAGCATCCACATCCCCCAGCAATACAATACTCTGCAGCTCAGAAAGCAGGTTTCTGTGTTTTAATTTCCCTGCTGTTTACAAACACTCCTGCAGGAGCTGTTCCAGCCTGGCTCTGAGCACTGCCACTCTGACTCAGGTTACCCACACTGGTGACAGCAATGGCCATTCCCTGCCATACCTGCACCCAAAGCACAGAACACATCCTGGAACACACAAAAAAATTCCTTTTCATAACATCAACAAGGGCAGGGCCCTTGGGCTGAGCAAACAATCTTTGCTAATATGAGCTGTGAGGCCACAGTTCAGGACTGGGTGTTGGGAAGGGGAACTTGTTTTTGGGACAGTTCTCACCCTAAGCAGAGGCTCCCTACAATCTCAACACTGCTCCTGCACAGCTCCAGGGACCTTTCTTCCTCACCAGCACAGACTGAGGTGCTGCACTCCAATTCTGACCTACAGATCTTTTCACCTCTTCAACAGGCTCCACGACAAAAAACCCTCCCCTCCCATCCAGCACAGCATCATTTACCCTAAAATTCCAGCTAGGAATGTGAGAAGAGTTCCAGTAAGAGATGGCAAAGCAGAGCACACGAGGGACTCCAGGAAACAAACACTTGAGTCAGATCATCCAGGAACCCAGCAGGACTCACGTGTTTGTTCTCTGCTTTACCAGGCAAAATTCTCCTGGCCAAGTAACTCACCTGAGGCAGGTAGCAAGTGCCCAGCAGATGTTTCAAACATTAACTCTCAAGTGAGGCTGGATACAAACAGACAAATCCACTCCTTTCCCAAAACAAATCCTAGCAGAAATTTGTGGTAGCTGTAGAGGTAATTAAGAGACCTCCCCTGCACCCATTAGAGACCAAGTTCCTACCACACACCCCAACCCTACTAAAGCAAACAGATCCTTGCATTTACCTCTGCAGTCCAATCAACTTCCACTTCTGGAAATCCACCAAGTGCAGAGCGGAGGTGACCCAGTGCTTGACGGGCTTGGCGTACGCGCCGCAGTTGGGCACAAAGATGGAGAGCGCCGTCACCAGCTTCTTGACCATGGCCTCGTCCTCCCCCAGCACGACCAGGGTCCTGCCGCTGAGCAGGGAGTAGATGGCGGGGTGGGCGAAGGGGTACTGGCGGATGAAGCGCAGCGCGTTCTGCCCGGCCCTCTTCCTGTGCCTGTCGCCGGCCGCGCAGCCCAGGTGGGCGGGGGACGGGGTCCTGTCGGAGCACGTGGAGGCGGCGCTGCTGATGTAGCTCGTGGAGTCCGAGCACTCGTCCAGGCTGCCCTTGCTCACCTCCCTGCTGCCCGTCAGGTAGCGAGAGTCGAGCTCGTAGGGCAGGAGCCCCCCCGAGAGGCCGTCGTGGGAGGGGAAGCCCCCGCGCAGCCCCTGCTCGGCCGGCCGGTACGGCTGCGGCGGGATCCGCACCACGCCGTCCTCCTCGCACGGCTTCTGCCCCAGCTCGGGCAGAGGCTCCAGGAAGTTGGGACTCTCCTTCCCGATACAGCAGGCAGCATCCACCTGCACCAAGCTTTCCTGCTTTGACACGTCGTCCTGCCCATCCTCGACGCCCGGGGTCAGTCTGGGGGTGAAGCGAAGGCCTCCCTCGTCGTCATCCACGTAGGGCTCCTCGTTAATGGCACTTGGGTAGCTCGCTTTGAAATCCTCTGGGATGAGGGACTCGGAGGGACACGTGCTGAGCACCTCGATGCTGTCCTCGCTGACCGTGCGCCGGCTGCCCACCTTGCTCCGGCCGGCCTGGGGGCTGGGAGTGACGGGCAGGCTGGCCTGGCTCTCCGATTTCGTCAGCCCGGATCCCGATTTCTCCGTTCCCAGCACCTCGATGCTCTCCCCGCTGCTGATGCTGCCTTTGATATCTGCATCCAGATAGTCCAGGTTCTCCTGGTGCTCAGACATCACGGACTCAGACATTTTGGGTTCCTCGGGGTCCTCCATTTCCTGCTCCATCTTGATGGGGACACACTCCACACTGGACTTGTAGGAGCCCAGGCTGATGACCACTTTAGGAGCAAGGGACTCTTCCGAACACTTTTCATCTATGGCATCTTGGCCGAGCCCCTGGCAGCCTCTGTACTGTTTTTCAGGAGGTTTTTCATCCAGGAAAGACACATCCTCAAAGAGGAAGTTGGTGACACTCTGCTGCTTTAGGAGAGCACGGCTGATCTGCTCTGTCAGGAGGTAACAAACATCACCTCGAAAAGTCCTCTCGATATGGTGCAACTGGTCAAGGGTCTGGGTGAAAAAATAAACATCACAGAGTTCCTCCAGTGTCTTCAGCTTCTTGTCAAAGCACTTGGCAGACTTGGCTTTGATGAGTTTGGGGGTGTAGGATGGCACGTGGGTGTAAAGGTGAGTTTCACCAGGCTCAGTGGGGTCAGAGGCAGTCGGGTCCTGATTGCTGCCCACATCAGCCCGGTCCAGGGCACACTCTGGCTCGTAGGGGTGGAATTCAGAGTCCTTCAGCTTCCTGTAGGGATATGACCTGATTTGCCTCAGCAGGTCTTGGTGCTCGATGATTGACTTTTCCACACTGGCCAGCTCGTTGGCCTTCTCAATGGCCTGGGTTGTGTAATACCCCTTGTCGTTGGCTTTCTTCTGTTGCTCAGTCTCGTTGTGCAGGACCGTCCTGGTGTAGTCAAGATCTTTCAGTTTCTTTTCCAGCTCGTTGGCAAAAGCTTTCCGGTTCCCCGTCTTCAGGCATTCGGAGGCTTTGGAGAACTCGGTGGAGAGTTCCTGAAACTGCTGCATGATTTTGTGCTCGTCAGCAGAAATATAGGCCATGCAGAAGGGCCTCACAAAGCCCCTGGCTTCCAGGTCATACAGGGTCAAGTGGTGCACGTAGGCAAAGGCCCCTTCCTTGGAGTCCCCCAGCACCACCTTGGAATCCTCCACAAAGTTCAGCTTCGGGTAGGCAGAGCCGGGAGGGTGCCCCACGAAGGATGCCTGGTAATCCACAGACATGATCCGCAGGGAAAAATAATTGAGATCGAAGGTGCCCGACACCTTGGCGTCATCGGGGATGGTCAGGAGGGGCTGGGGCCCCACTTGCTCCGAGAACTCGGAGATGAGGATGAAGTCCCGGGTGAACTTGGAGCCGGCGACCTTGGCCCAGGGGTTGGCGCCCTGGCCGGAGAAGGGGAACAGCGGCACCGAGTACTCCTCGGGCAGGGGCGGCTCGCGGTACAGATCATCCTCCAGCTCCTCCTCCCTGGTGAAGGCCACCACGTCAGGGGCGCTGATCATATTTCCCGCAGGACGGGACCGACATGGAGCAGCGACGCGCCCCCGGTCCCCCCGCCACCGCCGGGCCCCGCGGGAGGCACCGGCGCAGCCCCGGCCCGGCCCCG
>VZTB01004663.1:103321-120202 GCA_013397245.1 Thryothorus ludovicianus
CATGAGGGGATCAGGGATGGTGAGGGGGCTGCGCTGCCCCAGCCATGGGGGGATGAGGGATGGTGAGGGGGCTGCACTATCCCAGCCATGGAGGCATCAGGGATGGCGAGGGGTCTGCACTGTCCCAGCCATGAGGGGATCAGGGGTGGTGAGGGGGCTGCGCTGCTCCGGCCATGGGAGACCCCGGCCCCAGCCCCAGCAGGGCAGGAGAGGGACAGGCTGCTGGACCCCCCGACAGGGCAGGTACCTGGGGCAGGGCGACACCTTCTCCATCCCTGTTCGGTGCTGAGGGGCTGCCCTGAGCCACCCGGGGTGACACCAGCGATCGCTCCCCCCCAGCAGGATCCGGCCCCCGGATGCAGAGCTGCAGCATGCCCTGGCCTCGCCCCCTGTGATGAACCTCTACGTGCGGCTGTTTGCCGGGGGCAAGATGCTGCCCCAGCCCTGGCGCTTCTTCTCGAGGGCCGCCGAGGACTCGGCGCTGCAGAGGATCCGCAAGGTCCTGTGTGTGGCAGAGAAGAACGATGCTGCCCGAGGGATCGCTGAGCTGCTCTCCAACAGCAGGATGCGGCGGGTAGGGACACCCCACGTCGTGCTGCTCCCTGGTGCACGGAGACAGGGGTGGCTTAGCCGGCTGGGGAGGGTCCGTGTTGTGTGTGACAGAGTGTGTGACACTCAGCAGAGCTTGGCATGGACACTTCACGTCAGCACACTTGGCACTGTTTTTGTCGCTGAGCTCTCGAGGGTACAAGAATGGCTTTGTTCTGTAGATAAACACCACTTGCCCAAGTGTATTTGGGAGCCTCAGGTCCTTGTGGTTCAAGTCCAGTGGGATCTTGGCTCCCCCAGCCCAGGCTGCCTTCCCCAGGCACTGAGCTCCGTGGTGAGGGCTCCCTGAGCCATTCCTGGATTAGCAGCGTATGGCAAGGGCTTCAGGAGCTGACTCCTTCCACTGGCATGCCTTTCCCTGTCTAAGAGTGCCCCTTCTGCAGCATCAGCAAGTGTCAGGGGTTTGCTGGAGGTTACCAAATAAAGCAAAAACAGGCTGTGGTTTGGAGAATAGAAACTCAAAGATTTCTACTCTGTGCTGCTCTGGTAACAGTTTGCATAATTGCTTGGTATTTCCAAACTAAGGAATTTCCCAGCTAAGGTGCTACTAGACCAGAATCAGAGAATCACTGAGGTTGAAAAAGACCTCTGAGATTGTTGAGTCCAACCCATGATCCCCACCTTGGCACCCAGACCAGAGCACTGAGTGCCACATCCTTAAACACCTCCTGGGGTGGTGACTCCACCACCTCCCTGGGCACTTCCAATGCTTGATAACCCTTTCCATGAAGAAATTTTTCTGAACACTGGCCAGCCCTATTAAATAAATCAGTTTCTCATTATTCATGGGGAAATAATCTTGAAACCACCTTCAGGAATGGTTTAAAATGCTCTTACCTTGGACATCACTTCAGTGTTTCCATAAAGGATACAGGAGATTTCCATCCCCTTGCTACAATTCCCATTAGCTCCTGGACCTGGTTTTCCTTTGCCAAGTGTCTGTTGTGCTCCATCCCAGCTTGCACAAAAGGAGGCAGGATGAATTTGTTTCCTGTTAAAAATTATAATTAAAAAAAATTAAGAATTTGTGTCCTATTAAAAGCCAGAAGCTCAGGAATTCTCCTTTTCCTTCCAGCGGGAAGGGTTTTCCAAGTTCAACAAGATCTATGAGTATGACTACCAGATGTTTGGCCAGGTAAGAGTTTTCTCTCAATCTGCTGCTGACTTAATGAAGCACAAATATTAATTAATAAAAGCCATTTGTCAGGAGTTACAAAACACAGCCCCAGCCATGGGGATGTTCTGCCCAAAAGATGAGGACAAGTCAGATGTTGTTTTCTTGGCTCAGCCACTTATTTTGTTGCTCTAAATCTTTTAACTTTCTGGTTTTATGCCAGTCAAAAATATGTTGTTGTTTAGAATTGAGAGCTTCCTCCAAAAATTGAGGATAAGGCCATGGATGGAGCTTGTTGTGATGTATTAGTTTTGGTTGCCCCAGCCCTGGAAGTGCCCAAGGCCACGCTGGATGGGGCTTGGAGCAGCCTGGGACAGTGGAAGGTGTCCCTGCCCTTGGCAGGGGTGGCACTGAATGGGTTTTAATGTCCCTCCCCACCCAAACCATTCTGTGATTAACAGGACAAAGGTGTCACTATCATGTAGATTGAGAACTAAAGGGAGATTTTGGGGCTGTGGGTAGTTTTTGGTGAGTGATGGGCACTAATTTCCTTGCTCTGTCTCTTGCAGAACGTTACCATGGTGATGACATCCGTGTCAGGACATTTGCTGGCTCATGATTTTGTCATGCCATTCCGAAAATGGTTGGTACCTCCTGCCCCTCGCAGGAGGGGCTCTGTCACCTCCTGCCCCTCACAGGAGGGGCTCTGTCACCTCCTGCCCCTCACAGGAGGGGCTCTGTCACCTCCTGCCCCTCACAGGAGGGGCTCTGTCACCTCCTGCCCCCTCACAGGAGGGGCTATGTCACCTCCTGCCCCTCATCCTTGACACTGCAAGCACCTCCTTGACACATCCCTGGGACACTGCAAGCTCAAAGACAAAGGGGCAGGGAGGGACTCTGACTCAGAGCAGGGTGATGAGTTCCAAATTCTATAGAAAATAACCAAAATACAGTTTCAAATTCCTAAAGTGCTAAAACCCTCTGAAGACATAATACTGGTTAAAACACATCAAGGCAGACACAGGGAATTAAACTGCTTCCAAAATGAGATGGATTTGTGTTCTTTGTTCAGCTAGCAGCTGTTTTGGGAAGCAAGGTGCTTTCTCTGCCTTACCTCCTTTTGTACTCTGGGCTTCAGATAGAAGAAGCTGCTTGTTGCCTTCCAGATTTGCTGTTTTCTCTGGCTGTTTTTCATTTCTGTTGCTTTTAAATGTTCCTCAGCACTTCATGTGAGCTCTCTGTTGTCTGAAACAAGGCATGCAATAAAATACATTAATTCCAGTACTTAGGCAGCACCAGTTAGTGTCTCACAAATGGTGTTTTAGTTTTGTGATGCACACACAGGTTTCTCCTCTGTTTTCCAGGCATAGCTGCAATCCTTTAGCTCTTTTTGATGCTGAAATTGAGAAGTATTGCCCTGAAAATTACCTGGATATCAAGGTACATCATGGTTAAAGCTTTGAAACTGAGCTCAGGGGTTGGTTCAACAAATATTATCCCAGAACAGAAGGATGATCTTACCTTAACATCCAAATTTCTCCAGTTTATCAGATTCCCCCTACATTTCCTAGGACTGTATTTGCTGTTCATTTGTGACACAAACTCTTGTCCATGTACAAGTAGTGCAGCGAAGGAACAGCTAAAAATAGAAATTTTTTTTTCCAACAAGGTGGAATTGATGACTGTGTCTCAGTTTTACAGAAAAAGACATTTTTAGAAAACAGATTGTGGTACAACCTGCTCCAAGCCAAACTTTTTAACAGAATTAGATGTAAATAAATGACTCAATTCTTCTGAAAGCTGCCTGATCTCCCGAGACACACAATTACAAAATGTTATTGCAACAACCCATCTCCATGGATACCCATTGCAATTCATGTTGTGTGAGTCACTCTGCAATGAAATGACAGAGCCAGTGGCCTGGAATGTTCTCCCTGTGTTGTTTTTCTCCTCTCAGAGAACCCTTGAACGAGAAATCCAGCAGTGCCAAGCCCTGGTGATCTGGACTGACTGTGATCGAGAAGGAGAGAACATCGGCTTTGAGATCATCCACGTGTGCAAAGCTGGTGTGTAGAGCATCTTCATCAGTCTGAGTTCCATTAATGGTTTAACAACTCCTTTAGCAGAGGCAAATTCCCAATTTTGTGTCCAGCTTAGATGCTGGCTAATTCTAATAAATACGTGGCTGTGATAGACCAGAAATGGAAAGCTGTACAATGTTAGCAGCACGCTCTCTCAATAGCTGTTTATTGCTCCTTTCTGTTGGTGTTTGAGTCACTCTGATTTCTCTTCTGTGTGTGTCTGGCAGTAAAGCCAAACCTGCAGGTCTTCCGAGCCCGCTTCTCTGAGATCACACTGCGTGCTGTCACATCAGCCTGTGAGAACCTCACCCAGCCCGACCAAAAAACCAGCGATGCTGTCGACGTCAGGCAGGAGCTGGACCTCAGGATAGGCACGTAAACATCTGTAACTGGAACCTCAACACACCAGGCAGAAATGCCCTCTGTAGTCTCATAAGCATAATTTTTAGATCAGATATGGCTAAATGAGATCTTGTGTTTTACTGGAAATGTGCTCTTTGAATCAAAGAAACATCAACTCCTAAGATAGAGTCCAGCCTGGGACTGATCCCCTCCTTGTAAACCAGACCAGAGCACTGAATGCCACATCCAGTTCTTTCTTGAACATCTCCAGGGATGGTGACTCCACCTCCTCCCTGGGCAGTCCATTCCAATGTTCAAAAACCTCTTCAGTGAAGAAATTCCTCTTGAAAAGAGGAAATTTCTCCATGAAGCAATTACTAAGTTTATAGCTCATGCAGCACTGATAAGCTTCTTCAACTGAGTATTAAGCAGAGTAAAATCAATGCTCAGAATATTAAAAAGGATCAGAAGTGCTGTGATTATCATTCACCATTGTTGTATTCAGTTGTGGTGCCCATTTTGTTTCCTCAGGTGCTGCCTTCACCAGATTCCAGACTCTGAGGCTGCGGAAGATCTTCCCTGACGTTTTAGCAGATCAGCTGATCAGCTATGGCAGCTGCCAGTTCCCAACACTGGGATTTGTAGTTGAACGCTTTAAAGCCATCCAGGCCTTTGTTCCTGAAGCCTTCTACAAAATTAAAGGTATGTTTGGGGAAACACAGTCCTGGGCTCCATCTTTGAGGGTTTGATGTGGCAAGAAAGGAAAAACATCGGAGCAAATAACATAATGCTGCAGAAGGGGTGGATTCCTCTTCCTCTGCCACATCCACTGAGCAGAACTGGAAGGTTTCCAAGTTCCTTTGTGGTATTTCCATTTTGTGGCTCCTCTGTCAGCCAGCTCTGTTGTCCATCACAGTGACCCACGACCATGAAGATGGCAGTGTGGTCTTCAACTGGAAGAGGAACCGGCTCTTCAATCACACAGCGTGCCTGGTCCTTTACCAGATGTGTATGGAGGTAGGAAAGCTTGTAAAGAGTTGCATGATTCATCCAAACATTCCCTGTGTCTGTCTTGTTAAAAACTTTTAGAGAACAGTTTGTATAAACTCCTAAAGGAGATGTGGGTTTTGCTTACTCTGTTTAGGATCCGGTAGCGACTGTTGTTGATGTTGTGAGCAAGCCAAAGAGCAAATGGAGGCCCCTGCCCCTGGACACTGTGGTATGTTTGAACTCTGGGAAGGGTTTCTCTGAAAAGAGCTTTGAACAGATATTTTACTCGCTGCTCTGAATTATCCACTAATACTTCTGGGTTTTCTGGCCCTTCCCAATGCAGGAACTGGAAAAATTGGCTTCCCGCAAACTGAAAATCAACGCAAAGGAAACGATGACAATAGCAGAAAAACTCTATACTAAAGGGTAAGAAAGCAAGACTTGGCTTGGAAAACTTAATTCTTTTAAAACTAAATGGCCTTTTGTTTGAAATGGAAAGCATCTTGGAGCAACTCTCATAGTGCTCTCCTGTCTTTCTTCCTAAGGTTCATTAGTTACCCTCGAACTGAGACCAACATTTTCCCCAAGGAGCTGAACCTCTCTGCCTTGATAGAACAGCAAACACAGGACCCAAACTGGGGAGAGTTTGCACAGAGGATTTTGGATCAGGGTGGGCCAACCCCTCGGAGTGGAAACAAATCTGATCAGGCTCACCCTCCCATTCACCCCACAAAATACACCAGCAATCTGCAGGTGGGTGTAACTAGAGGGAACTGCATGGGTTGTGTTGCTTGATAAATAAAGATAAAAGTCTTAATGTGCTCATTAGCACAAAATCCTCACCCGAGATCCCACTGATTCACCTGGGAGGACACTGACCCTTCTCACTGTTTGATCTCAGGGCAATGAGCAGAGACTCTACGAGTTCATCGTGCGCCACTTCTTGGCTTGCTGCTCTCAGGATGCCAAAGGACAGGAAACAACTGTGGAGATCGACATTGCCAATGAGCAATTCATTGCTCAAGGACTCATGATCCTGGCCCGAAACTACCTGGAAGTGTATCCTTATGACAAGTGGAGTGATAAGGTAATCCCCTGAGTAATGTAAGTGGGACAGGCTAAAGTAGCACTTCACTGCCAGCTTCAGACCTCTCTACAAAACATCGTTTGACCATTTTTGCCTGTTTGACTCAGAGCCTTTGTCCTGTGTGAATGGAGCAGGAAGCAGTTTCAAAGAGATTCTCCTTCCCTCCAGGTTATCCCGCTGTATCAGAGAGGGTCTCGCTTCCAGCCCTCCACGGTGGAGATGGTGGATGGGGAAACCAGTCCTCCCTCGCTCCTCACTGAAGCAGATCTCATTGCTCTCATGGAAAAACATGGCATTGGTCAGTATTGAACAGCGTGGTCTCTTGCTCTTAGCAGAGGGAATTCTCCCTAGAGAATTCTCCAAGTGTTGCTGCAGATAGGAAATCACTTAAATGTGCAGAAAAAAGGAATATAGAGGGCAAAGTCTCAACATCCTCAGGAGCCTGCAGAGCACCTGCACCACCCAGGGACATGGGCAATTTTGGGTCCAGGGTGTGCCACCAGCACCTTGCTGGCCTCAGTGCCAAGTGCTGCTCCTCACCATAAGTTGTATCCTCATCCCTGGGCAGGGGGGAGATCACTTCTTGCCCATGGTTTGACTGACATCTCAGTGCTTGCAGGGACTGATGCCACCCACGCCGAGCACATCGAGACGATCAAGACGCGCATGTACGTGGGGCTGACGGCAGATCAGCGCTTCCTGCCCGGCCAGCTGGGCATGGGGCTGGTGGAAGGTGAGGGGAGAGCCCTTGCAAACATGGCAGAGTCCTTACTTTGCTCCTTCCCTGGCTTATCATTCCACATATTCCTCAGGTTATGATTCCATGGGCTACGAGATGTCCAAGCCTGACCTTCGGGCTGAGCTGGAGGCTGATCTAAAATTGATCTGTGAGGGGAAGAAGGACAAATCTGTAGTGCTGCAGCAGCAGGTCCAAAAGTACAAGCAGGTCTTCATTGAAGCTGTGGCCAGAGCCAACAAGTGAGTACTGTCCTTGCCCTCTTCCTTTTGCTTTTCTCTGCTGGGAGGTGCTGGCTGCTCCTCTGAGGCTCGGCCTGCAGTGGGGGATCCTGTCACACTGTTTCCCTGGAATGAGGGATCCTGTCACACTGTTTCCCTGGAGCTCTGCCTCCTGTTTGTGGGCAATTGCTTGGGAAAGGATGACTCGCAGCCTGGCACCCTGTCAGGAGTTCCTGCCAGCTAAGAGTTTAAACCAGGATGAGCATTTAAGATTAAATTTGGGGATGGCAACATGCACTGACCTCTGATGTTGTACCCACACCTTTCCTATTCCAGAAACGTGAAGCTGAGTCAATGTGCTCATGGAGAAGCTCAGAGGGGCTGTGTGGGGGGCAGCAGGCTCTGAGTCACTGCAGCACCTGATTGCTCCTTGCAGACACTCTTTACAGGATGCTCTGCTCATTCCTTTACAGGTTGGACCAGGCCCTGGCTCAGTATCTTGGGGAAGCTGCAGAAATTCCAGAGCAGGATGAGGTGTACCCAGTAACGCCCGTTTCTGTTCGGAAATGTCCCCAGTGCAACAGTGACATGGTCCTGAAGACCAGGAAGAATGGCGGGTTGGTCACCTTCCCTCTGGTAGCCTCCTGTGTTGGTTTGTGTTCCTCCAGGCATTCATTTACCTCCTTTGGTAAAAGCTTGGAAAGTTTTGCAGCTTGCTGCCTCCACCAGCTACATGTGCTGTGTGGACTCAGCTGAATATCTTCTTAAGTAGATATTTCCCCTGTAAAATTGCAGTTCTGACAATTTCTGCTGGCTGAGAGGACATAAGAATGGATCTCCAACTGTCTTGAGTTTGCCTCTTCCTCATCCAGTGCTTTTGTCCCATGGCAGGTTCTACCTCAGCTGCATGGGCTATCCAGCCTGTAAAACTGCAGTCTGGTTCCCTGATTTCGTGCTGGATGTGACCAGGGATGAGAGCATCTGTGATGTGTGTAAACCCCATCCAGTTCACAGGTAGGTCATGCCAGTTATCCCTTGTTGGATATTGGGGCAGAGACTTCCATGGGCTAGGCTCAGCAACTATTTTCCATTCCAGTCTTGGAAAGCTGGAGTAGCACTCGGCTTGGTGATGGAAAGAAGGAAGGTTGAGGAAACTGGCCTCCATATATATAGCAGAATCAAAACAATAAAGAAAAGTTCAAGTATAAATTGAGGTCTGTTGATGAGAAACTGGGAGACTTTGACTCTCCCTTTCCTTGCAGACTGAAGTTTAAATTCAAGAAAGGCAGCGTTCCCCCTGTGATGCCCCTGGAGTTCGTTGGCTGCATTGGAGGCTGTGATGAGATGCTGAAAGAGCTTCTGGACCTCAAGTACTTGCACAGATCATCCCAACCTGCATCGTCCACCACGCAGCCAGAGCATCACCTGCAGGCCAACCACTCACTGAACAGAGCCAGCAGTGAGTCCAGGCAAGCCAGGGGGACCCCAAACCTGGCACGGGGTCGTCTGCTCTCCATCAACTCCTCCAGGACCCCCAGGGCTGCTCCTGCAGCTGCTCCAGAGGATGGGAATGCTGTGGTGTGCAACTGTGGCAGCGAGGCGCTGCTGCTGACCGTGCGCAAGGACGGGCCCAACAAGGGGCGCCAGTTCTACAAGTGCAGCTCCAGCACCTGCAACTTCTTCCTCTGGGCTGACGAGCAGCCACAGGACAGAGGCACCGTGGCTCCACGCAGCTCCACGCTGCTCCAGCCCACTGCTGGGAGAGCCCCTGCAGGATCCCAGCGCCCAGCAGGAGGCAGGGAGCCCTTGGGAAGCAGCAGCTCGGACGCTGGAGGTGGCACCTTGTGCAGGTGTGAGCAGCCTGCTGTGACACGCACGGTGCAGAAGGACGGGCCCAACAAGGGGAGGCAGTTCCACACCTGCCCCAAGCCCCGTGAGCAGCAGTGTGGCTTCTTCCAGTGGGCAGATGAGAACGTGGCACCAGGTACGGCCAGGCTGGGGGCACATGCCAGGGCTGGGGGCACACCCTGGGGCTGGGGGCACACGCCGGGGGCTGGGGACACACGCCGGGGGCTGGGGGCTGTTCTTAAGCTCAACAGAGCTGCTGGAGAGGGTCTGGTGGAGGTCACAAAGGTGGTGAGAGGTCTGAAGCATCTCTCTGATGAGGAAAGACTGAGGGAGCTGGGCCTGTTTAGTCCAGNGGCCAGGCTGGGGGCACATGCCAGGGCTGGGGGCACACCCTGGGGCTGGGGGCACACGCCGGGGGCTGGGGACACACGCCNAATATGTAAATATCTCTGAGGTGGGTGCCAGAAGGATGGTGCTGGATTTTTTTTGGTGGTGCAATGGCCAGAAACTAAAACACAAGAAGTTTGACCTCAATATGAGGAAAAACTTCTTTCCATTAGAGGTGGCAGAGCTCTGGAACAGCTGCCCAGGGAGGTGATAGAGATAACAGAGAATGTCCCTCTCTGGAGATATTCAAACCCACCTGATATGCCAGGGAAACTGTGCTGCTCCCCCTGCCCTAGTTTAGGGGTACAGGGAAAGGGCAAGTCATTCTGGAGCTTTGGTCAGAGATGAAACTGTGGAAAAATGCTGAAAACAAAAATAATGACAAAATAAGGATGCAAAAGAGAGAGAACTGACAAAAAGGGACATAACCAGGTGCAGAGGGGGAAATGTGGTCTGTGAGAGATCCTCCTTCTCCTCAGACATTTGGGCCTAAAGGGGTAAAATCAAGTTTTCAAAACTCCTTAAACCCCCAAGTTCTGCTCTGCCATGTTTTGTTTCTGCTTCAGCTGCAGACCAGGGCATGCAGGCAGGCAGATCAGCTTCCCCTGTGCTGTTCCCACATGTCTCTAATGCTGCAGGACAAATGGGTAACATTTCACTGTTCAGACAAGTCTGAAGCAAATGCAGCTTCAGGAATAATCTGAGAATCCTTGATCTATTTTGAACTTACCTTGTGTTTCTCACCTATTTATGTTTTCAAAGATGCTTAAATTCAAGCTGTTTATCTCTAGGCCCTTCTGGAGATGACTCTTTGAACCACTTTGGCACCAATGGATACTCCAGAGAGTTGGGAAGCAAGACCAAGAGACCAGGCAACCTCACCTCAGCATCTGCTGCCAAGAAACCACGGACCTGCAGCATTTGCCACCAGCCTGGGCACACGAGGAAAACCTGTCCTCAGAACCACTGAGCTGGGATGGACCTGGGAGAGCCTGCAAGGACCAGGGTTGTGAACTGCTGCAGGAGCCACAAGGAACTGCCCCAAGGAACTGGGCTCTGGGAACAAGTCCCTTGAGTGTTTTTTAGAGGGGTTGGTTGCAGGCTGCTCCTGCCAAGGGATGCCATTTGTTACAGAAGTCGACCAGCTTGGAAAAGTGGTTCCACTACCAGCTTTTGTTTCCAGCTGCTCTTCTGCTGAGCAGATTGGGAAGGTCTGAACATTTCAAGGAAGCACTTGGAAGCTGAGTCAGTGGAGAAAATTGCTGGATTGTCCTCCTGCACCATCCTGGTGGTTGTTCCTGGCCTTTCCACGCAGGGAAGAGCTGGATCAGGGCCACCAGGACAGACACCAGGGCTGCCAAGCTCTGCTTAGTCCCTGGCTTTCCACAGTGTGGAATTTAAGTTCCCTTCTAAGCTGATGTTACCTGAGCAATATTCCTCTTTTTTGTCACTCTTACCTGGGTTGTTCCTGCCAGTGAAGGAGGGTCAGGAGCAGAGGAGCTGGATCTGGGGGCACACTGGGAGGAGCTCAGCTGCAGTGCTCAGGAAAAACCTTCATTTTAGATGGTTCCTGAATTTGAAGGTGAGTTCTTCCTCAAACTTTGAGACATGCCTTTATGATGCTGCTAGCTGATGAAAGTTATTTTTGTCAAATGAATGAGTTTCTTATTAAAATATTATTTAAATTTTAAATTTGATGCAGTGACACCTTAACTCTGCCTAATTATTTCTTCCTACATAACATAGTGAAGCTTTTACTGTAAAAGCACCCAGCCAGATCTTGCTCTTTCCAATCACTGGAACAATACAGGAGCTTTCTTGGCAGAAATTCCCCACAGTAATTTAGCAGTGAGCTACAAAGAGACTGGAAAAGTGGTTTTTATCTCACCAGCTGCATCTGCTGACCTGGGACAGACACACAGAGCTGGCTGAGCTGAAGAGAAGCTCTGTTTTCCTGTTCTGAGTTCAGACTGAACTCCCTGGGAAGCCAGGCTGCCTCTTCCCTCGCTGTTGGGGCTTCCTCTGTTCATCAAAGGAGGGAGATCTGCAGGATTCCTGTGTGCTCTGCTGCCAGGACCTCCAGTGCTGCTCAGGACTCTGCTCCTGGGGTCAGCACTGAGGGGACAGGCAGGAGGCTGGAGCACTTGGAGGGCAGCTGGAGGCAGAGCCCACAGCAGCACAGGTCTGCAAGAGAGCCTGAAACCCTGCAGCAGTCCATTGCTATCAGAAAAATCAGGAGAATTTGGGTTGCATTTCTCTGTAGCACTCACTCCCACCATTAACAGCCGTGGCCTAAAAATACACACCCTGGGCAAAAATAACAGGATACAAGGCTTTGGAATGCAATCCCTGAGCCAAGGCAGGGCAGCCACCTTGGAATGGCAACAGCAGTGGGAAGCAGCTGTGCAGGACACAGGCTGCAGGTTAAACCTTGCTGGTGGATCAGCCAGGACCAGCTTTGGGAGTCTCACCCTGGTCAATGCTCAGCTGAGCCCTAGACGTGGCACAAGCTGTGTCCAGACAGCTCCCACACTGCAGCCAGGCACTCCGTGGGTCCAGAGCTTTGGAAGAGGAGGAGGAAGACTTTGCAGGATGGGATCTGACCATCACCAAGCTCTCCAGGCAACAGGGACACACCCTGGGTGGTTCCCAGGAAGGCCACCACAGCTGGGGGGTCACTTCAGCCCTTACCAGGGGAAAGGAGACAAAAGAGAGCTGACACCAAAGAACCAGTGTGCACAGGGGGGGTTTATTTTCATCACTAACACCTGGGAAGTGGTTTGGAGGAACAAAGTAATTGTCAGACTGGGAGGAAAAGAAGGGTTTTTCCCTCCCATAAACAAGATGATAGCTGTAAAGAAAACTAAACCACAACAGCTGCTCACAGTGAAGTCCACAGGATTTCTCCAGCTCCACCCACGTGCAAAACCAGCTCTTCCCATTAAATATAAGAATAAATTCCTTTTCTCTGGGACTAGAGCCAGACCAAACCCTACTAGCAGCCACTCAAAGGAAAAGAAAAAAGCCAACAAAATACCCAAACAAAATATATCTTCGTAATAAAAAGCACAAACCACTTCAGTTCTTGCAAGCACTCTGCTCACATCATTCCTGCCCTGCTGCCCCACCCCATACCGTGGGGCTCCAGGGAACAAGGACCTCAAGACAGCAGCAATACATGTGTGAAAAGGTGACCAGACAGACTGGGAGGTGACAGTGGCAGCCACACCTCCACCAGGGAGGGGAAACAGCCCTGCTGCAGCCTCCAGCTGAAACCAGGAGCTTCCCCAGAGCCAGCAGCTCTTTTTCAGGACATCTTCCAGTAAAACACTGCACGGGACAAGAGCCCCTTCTTCGGGGCAGCATCAACACTGTCAGAACAGAGAGGTAGGGCTGAGCTCACCCCTTCTGGCAGCTGGAAGGGTTTCCAAGGAACAAACCCCCAGCCCCCTTTTGCTATGGCTGGACCATCCAGCACCCAGACAACCACCCAGATCATCCACAGTGCTTATTTTGGATTGGCAAAAATCCTACAGGTGGGTGAGGCTCCCCTCCTGCCCAGAGTGCTGGCACAGTGAGGCCACGTGGGGTGCTGGTGACAGGACCAACCCAGGACGTGGCACCTGAGGGGTCTGCAGGACACAGCAGCAGGAAGGGGCTGCTCCTCTCCAGCTCCAGCTGGCCTCAGAGCGTGAGGGGAACCACTGGGACAGGCAGAGGACCTGGGAACCAGAGACCAAACATGCTTCACTGGGCTCCCAGCAGACAGAACTCAACGTGTGTGGTGTGGGCTGTCCTCACCTCGGGTTCAGCAGAGCCTCTGAGCCAAAGGCTCCTTCTGCCAGCACCCACCTCTGCTCAGGCACGTTTTATTCACACAGGAAACATTTTCTTTTCTCATAAAGTGCAAGAACTTTGCCTCTTACTGACTAGTCGACTAGAAGCATCACAGCCCTCACAGTGGGGAGCAGCAGGCAGGGGAGCAACACCCCACATTCAGGAGCTCCCAACACACCAGTCACTTCAGCAAGACCTCTGGCTCAGATATGGCCCTGTAGAGCACAAAGCCCATCTCATCAATTTCCTCTTCCAGCAGCCCGGAGAGCAGGTTGATTTTGGGGTTGAAATAAGAAGGCAAGACTCCTTTCTCCAGGGAGGCCACCAGCTCCTCCAGCACCTGCTGGAACCTGTCAGCGAGGCTTTCCTCTGCCCAGTCCGAAGCAGTGTCACTGAGGTGCAGGATGACGTGGGTCACGGGGCTGCCACCCAGTTTGTGCAGGCTGGGCTGGCTCCTGCAGACGCCGTTCAGGATGCGGAGGCAGAGCTGCCGAGCCCCAGAGTCCCCAGCATCCAGCTCCTTCACCTTCGACACCTCCGCCCTGTAAAAGCTCTCCAGCCAGAGGTTTTCCACCAGTCCTTCAGGAGGAACAGCCAGAAGAACCTTGTCCTCCATTTCCACCACTGGGAAGAGGGTGATGTTCAGCTCAACCTGGTCGTGTTTGACTTCCAGCTTCAGCTCCCGGGAGGCCACAACGGGGTGGATGGCACAGCCCAGCAGGCCCCCGATGGCCGGCCAGTTGATGGAGGCCACCAGCAGCTTGTGGAGGGTCTCGTTGAGCACGCTGGAGGAGAGGTACCGGCCCACCATGAACCTGTCCCAGGGGCTGCACCCGCGAGGGAAATACCCCAGATCGATCCTCTTGATCATCCAGTACTGGGGGTTCCTCACCACGGTGTCCTCTCCCGAGATGAGGCTCCAGAGCCCGGTGTCGAGGACCACCGGGAGCATGAGGTGGATGTGGTCAGCTGCCAGGACCTCGAGGCCATCGAGCAGGGCTCCACTGAGGAAGAGGCGGCCGAAGGGCAGCTCCGGGAACTTGCTCCGCAGGAAGTTCTGCAGTTGGGTGCAGATGCTCCTGGCCAGCTGTGGCACGAGGGACGCTTGGATTTCGGGCACGGCCAGCTGGCTGCTGTGTGAGAGGAGCTTCTCCTGCAGCGTGAGGCAGCGCAGGGGGCTAGACTTCACCTGAGGAGCCCCCAGAGGGGCAGAGCAGCCCCTGGGATCTGTGAGAAGGAAAAGGAGAAGTCACAACTCTGAGCACATCATTTGGAACCCTCAGCAGCAGAGGGGAAGGCGTGAGTTGGGTGCCCAGCTCTCAGCCCAGCCCTCTGGAGGTGACACCAAGGGCCCCCATCGAGCCCACTGATGTTAACAGCACTTCTCAGCCATGCAGAGCCCAAACCAACCCCAAAACCCGACTGTTCCCAGCCTCACTGCTCAGCCAGAGATGGAAACCAGGCAAGGGACTTGTCAGGGTCAGAGAATCACAGCATATCCTGAGATGGAAAGGACCCATAAAAATCATCCAGTACAACTCCTGGCCCTGCACAGACACCCCAGAAATCTCACCCTGTCCCTGAGAGTGTTGTCCAAATGCTCCTGGAGCTCTGTCAGCCTCAAGACCACTCCCTGGGGAGCCCGGTCAGTACCCACCACCCTCTGGGGGAAGAACCTTTTTCCTAATATCCAACCTAAACCTCCCTGACACAGCTCCTGCTGTTCCCTCACGTCCTGTCACTGGTCATCAGAGACATCAGTGCCTCCCCCTCCACCTCCTCACACGAAGATCCTCCAAACAATTCTGCTCTGGGTCCACTATCTCAGGACATGCCCTGGATCGAGCTGGGCCAGTTTCCCACTTGGAAAAACTCCATCTCCATGGGCAGCCAGACAAGGCAGCCTTTGTCTGCAGAGCTCCCGAGCGCACCTTCCTAACAGGCAGAGCTGACCCAGAAAATGAGAGCAAACAAACCCTGACAGCCCCCGCCCTGCAGTGCTGGCAGGGGTACCCCGGGTGTCATCAGAGGTCCTGTTTCCACAGGCATTGCCTAAAAAGGGACCATGGCTTGGGAGCCTCCCAGGAGGGCAGGCTCAGTCGGGTCGGTTTTCCGGACACCGAGCTAAAAATAACGCAGAGCTCCCGGCACGGCCACCCGGAGTGGGCCAAGGTGATCTTCCTGGCCTCACCTGGCACCAGAGGCTGGGCTGGAGAGAGCAGAGGCTCGCTGAGGTCTTCCCTTCTCTGCTTCTTGGGGGGTTTTGGTGTTGTCTTGATCAATGCCAAGTCCTGCCAGCTCTCCTCCAGGGACTTCTGCTCAACTTTGGGATCGCCCTCATCCCGAGGGCTGGTGGCTCGGTCAATCAGCTGGAGGGAAGGAAAATCCAAGAGGAAAAGTCATTATCTTTGTTTTCCGTGATTTATGGGTGACAACAGCCCCTCTGGAGCACACACATGGGAGGACAGCCCCACTCAAGGCTTCTACTCAGGGAAACACCCAGTTTGGGGGAGGCCACAAATGTGCACATCATCTTTCCTGCAGGTCCTACATGGAAAACAGATACCCAAACACAACTTAATCCCAGGTGCCTTTTGGGATAGCATACTGTATCCTAAATGCTCCAGGCAAACAGAAAATGCTTCCACAGGGCGGGAGCAGGCAGCTCCATGACCACAGCACTGCTGCCAACACCGATGGCATTTGTGCCATGCGCAAGGAGCCAGCTCAGGAGCAGACACTGAAGTTTGGGGCACACTTTGCCCCACCACACTGGGGCCCACCCAGCTCTCCTGGGCATCTTCCCGTGCCCTGATCCCCGGCCCAGCCTTACCCTCTTGACGGCCAGCGTGGCGATGGCCAGCACGGCCGCGCCGCTGACGCCCAGCACCAGCCTGGCGTTGGCCAGCAGCACATCGAACACGCTGCCCAGCCCGTCGATGACACCGCCCAGCCTGCCGCTCTCCTGCCGCCTGCCCCGCTGCTGCCAGAACGCCGCCATGGTCGCCCTGCGGAGAACAAGGAGTGTCACCCCGGGCTGGGGGTCCTGTGTCCCTGGGATAGGCACAGCCGCAGGGCGGGAGGATTTGGGGAACAAGGGGTTCCGCTGGCCCGCTTTCCTCCGGGATAAAGGATCCCGCCGCCGCCGCCGCCGCCGGGGCGCCTGGGTGCGGCGAGGGAGCAAGGGTCACCCCGGGAAGCGACAGCCCGGGGGAGGGACATCCCAGGGATGGAAGGGACACCCCAGCGAACGGGCAGCCCCGGGAAGGGACATCCCAGGGAAAGAAGGGACACTCCCGGGAAGGAAGGGACACCCCAGTGAATGGGCACCCCCGGGAAGGAACATCCAAGGAAAGGAAGGGGCATCCCGGAGGAGGAATGGACACACCGGGGAAGGGTCACCCGCTCCTCACCCGGCCCTACCGCAAAGCCTCGCGGGGCACCGGCGGTGCTGGGGCGGTACCGCGGCCCGCGAGAAGGGAGGCCCCCCCCGACCCCTGTGACCGAGGGGACCGGTACCAGAACCGGGACCAGCACCGGCACTAGAACCGGCACTAGAACCGACCCCGGGACCGGCCCGGCCCCGGCGCTGCCCGTGCGCGCCCCCGCGGCGCACTCACCGCGCGCCC
>VZTB01004663.1:120307-136142 GCA_013397245.1 Thryothorus ludovicianus
CCGCGGCGTCGATCTCAGCGGCAACGACTTCAAGGTGCGGGGGAGAGGGAGTGGGGCACAGCCCGGCCCACAGGGACCCAGCGGGCCTGGGCTCTGCGGGGTTGTCAGGCCTGGCTCGGCCCCCGGGGCGGGGGAATCCCGGCCCCGGCCCCGGCCCCGCCCGGGTGGGTGAGGTGGGGCAGTCCCGGTCCCGACCCCGTGGGCACCGCGGGGATGGGAGATCCCTGTGCCCCATCAGGGTTGAGCAACCCTGCCGCCAGCCCACGGGGTTCCAGAGAGACAGGTGATCCCCGAGCCTCCAGCTCCCGCGGGACTGGGCGATCCCAGATCCCAATCTCATAGCACAGGCTTCCATGGCCCCCAGCTCCCAGTCCCCTAGGAATGATCGATCCTCGTCTGCCAGCTCCCAGTACCCCAGGACTGGGCGATCCCCGTTCCCAATCCCATAGCACTCGGTCTCCATGGCCCCCAGCTCCCAGTCCCTTAGGACTGGGTGATCTCAGCCCTCTAGTTCCCTGTTTTATGGGACTGGTTGATCTCAATCCCCACAGCTCCCAGTCCCATAGGACTGGGTGATCCCAGCCCTCTAATTCCCTATTTTATGGGACTGGTTGATCTCAATCCCCACAGCTCCCAGTCCCTTAGGACTGGTTGATTCCAGCCCTCTAGTTCCCTGTTTTATGGGACTGGTTGATCTCAATCCCCACAGCTCCCAGTCCCATAAGATTGTGTCATCACGACCCCACAATTCCCAGTCCCATAGGACTGCTTGGTCCCAAACCTCCCATGACCACAGGAGCCTCAATCAGACCGAGGTTCCCAGATCCTCATCCCTTGGGACAGGTGGTTTCCTCACCGTCCTGCTCCTCTCCAGGGTGGATACTTTCCCGAGCATGTGAAGGCGATGACGAGCCTGCGCTGGCTGAAGCTGAACCGCACGGGGCTCTGTTACCTGCCCGAGGAGCTCGCTGCCCTCCAGAAGCTGGTGAGCCCCATGTTTTGGGATGGAATGGGGCTCCCCTGTCCCGCTGGGGCTGTGGGATCCGACAGGAGCCTGTTCCCTGCCAGCCTCGTGGCTCGGCAGCAGATGCTGCAGTGTCTAATAATAGCACTGAGCTACAATGTGTGATTGAAATGAGATGCAGGAGCTGTCAGGAGTGGGGTTGGGATAGACTTGCACTCGGTTTCACCTTGTCTTTTCAGAAAACTGGATTAAAAACCTCACTTAGATCCTCTGCCCTGTAGCAGAAGGGAAGGGTGATGGTCACAATGGAGAGGATCAAGGTTTTTGGGGCTTTTTTTCCTTCTCCTTTGCTAAAGTGTATAAAGAGCAGGAGCTGGCAGCTGCCTGGCTTTGTTTTTCGGGCAGCTCAGCCAGGCCCTTGGTGGAGTTGTAGTTTTGGTGATGTCCACATCAAGGACCTCATCTTGTCAGAGTCAGACCAACTCAGTGCTGCCAAAAGTCCCTGTCCCCGTGCCAGGTGCGGGGAATCCCTCCGTGCCACTCCTGCCAGCCCTGCCAGGTGCTCGGGGGCCACAACAAGACTGAAATCCTGGCATCCCGCCCACAGCCTGCCAATTCCTTGTGTTCCTGAGCAGGCAACAGCCAGAGCTGGTGATGCTCTGAGAAAAACATTTCCCCAGGGAAATCCCTCCTACCCCAGCCGTGCCCACGTCTGCCCGTTTCCAGATCACCCAGTGAGAGGCGTTTCCAAGGGCTGGGATCTGTTTGCACGGGGACTGTGTGGGCCAGCTCAGTGGCATCCCAGAGCACCCCAAACCCTTCAGCAGGGCTGAGGTGTCCAGCCAGGGCTACCCCAAGGAATGAGGGATGTGGAGGCAGTGCAGGCACGCTGGGTCAACCAACCAGTTTGAGACTGGGAGTGTCCCAGCAGCCCTGGGTGTGACAGGGCTTCACAAGTGCCCAGCTCTCCTGGGATGGAGGAGCTTCTACATTAATGGGGGCCCAACCCTTGTCCTGCACAGCCCCAGCTCCCCTCTCTGCTCACTGGGGCTTGTCTGGGGCTTCCTTGCAGGAACACCTCTCCGTGAGTCACAACAGCCTCACCACACTTCATGGAGAGCTCTCAGGCCTGCCCTGCCTCCGGGTGAGTGTCCCCCTCCTACCCCAGGGGTCCCCAGACCACACAAGGGTCCTACCTGGGCACCCTGGGGGTTCAGCAGGCAGCTGCATTCCTGCCTCTCTCCACTTTGCAGGCAATTGTGGCTCGTGCAAACAGCCTGAAGAACTCAGGAGTCCCTGATGACATCTTCCAGCTGGATGACCTCTCAGTGCTGGTGGGTGCAGAGTCCCCTCAGCTGATGCAGGAGCCTGCTCAGACTCCTGGTTGCCATTCCTGCACCTTGGTGGCTCCTTGGAAGCTGTTGGCAGGATGATCCTCTGGCAATGCCTCCTCTAAAGGCTGATGCCATGGATGGGTTCTCTGGGTTCCCTGTGTGCTGCTCCGGTTCCTGCTGTGCTCCTGGAGATACCCCCCAGTCCTCAGGTTTGGGTGGTGGTGGCTGCGTGTGAGGGTGACAGCTTTGTGCTCCTGTTTTCCCAGGACCTGAGCTACAACCAGCTCACAGAGTGTCCCAGGGAGCTGGAGAATGCCAAGAACATGCTGGTCCTTAACCTTGGCCACAACAGGTGGGTCCAGGCCAGGGTGACCATCTCCCCTTCCTGGCCATGACCACCCCTATTGGTCACACTTTTCTTTGGGTCCTGCTCTCTGTCCCTCCTCGAGAGAGACCCAGGACTGGTGCAGGTCCTAAGCACTCCTGAATTTCCCCATATCCCTGCAGCATCGACACCATCCCCAACCAGCTCTTCATCAACCTGACGGACCTGCTCTACCTGGACCTGAGTGACAACAAGCTGGAGAGTCTCCCACCACAGATGAGGCGCCTGGTCCACCTGCAGACCCTCATCCTCAACAACAACCCCCTCCTGCACGCACAGCTCCGGTAGGGCCCCGCTCCCCGGGCTGGGTGCCAGCCTGGCAGGGCTGCCACTGAGCTTCCTGCTCCATCCTGATGCCCTCTGTGCCCTGTGGCTCTCCCTGGCCCACAGGCAGCTCCCGGCCATGACAGCCCTGCAGACCCTCCACCTCCGCAACACGCAGCGCACGCAGAGCAACCTGCCCACCAGCCTCGAGGGCCTGGTGAACCTGGCAGGTAGGGCCGGGGTGTGCAGCCCCTCAGAGCCCTGCAGGGGCTCTCCCAGCCCCAGTGTTGGTCTGGCTGGTGGTGTCACCTCGTTGGCTCTTTCCTCAGACGTGGACCTGTCCTGCAATGACCTCAGCCGTGTCCCTGAGTGTCTCTACACCCTGGGCAGCCTGCGGCGCCTCAACCTCAGCAGCAACCAGATCACGGAGCTGTCCCTCTGCATCGACCAGTGGACCCAGCTGGAGACCCTCAACCTATCCCGCAACCAGCTCACCTCCTTACCTGTATGTCCCTGCCCTTACCTGCCATCCCTGCTCGTGTTTCCATGGTTCTCCCTCACCCCACCATCTCCCCCTTCCTTCCCCAGTCGGCCATCTGTAAGCTGACCAAGCTGAAGAAGTTGTACCTGAACTCCAACAAGCTGGACTTTGATGGCATCCCCTCGGGCATTGGCAAGCTCACCAACCTTGAGGAGTTCATGGCAGCCAACAACAACCTGGAGCTCATCCCTGAGAGCCTGTGCAGGTGAAGAACACACATCTGGATTTGCTGTGTTCCTAAGAGGGAACACAGGTTGTGTGGTCACGGGTCACCCTGGGCTGGCCTGCCACCAGCATCACTGTCCCACAGGTGCTCCAAGCTGAGGAAGTTGGTGCTGAACAAGAACCGCCTGGTGACGCTGCCGGAGGCCATCCACTTCCTGACAGATGTGGAGGTGGGCACCCAGTACCACAGCCCCAGCACTCCCTGGGACCCCAGGGCTCTAGGGTGGGCTGGATGAGGTGAGGGCAGGGGAGCTCAGGGCCAATCCTGCCATCTGCCACATGGTTCAGCCCAGGCAGGCCGTGGATTCCGAATTCCTTCCACATCCCCTCATCTCACCGAAGCCTGGAGTTCTCCAGAGGTCTCCATCCCATGCCAGGCTCTCAGATGCCTCTGTGAGCTTGTACTTCACTGAGTTCTCTGTGCCCCCCTTGGCAGATCCTGGACGTGCGAGAGAACCCCAGCCTGGTGATGCCCCCGAAGCCGGCGGATCGTTCCTCGGAGTGGTACAACATCGACTTCTCCCTGCAGAACCAGCTCCGCCTGGCCGGAGCCTCCCCCGCCACCGTCGCTGCTGCCGCCGCTGCGGGTACGTCTGCAGGGATGGGGGCTCTGCCCTGGCATGGCCCTGGGAGAGGCTGGGAAATGAGCCCTGCTCCACAGGGTGCCCCATGGGCGGCGTGGCTGCCTCTCACCCTGTCCCCGTGTCCCCAGGGAGCAGCACCAAGGACCCGCTGGCCCGCAAGATGCGGCTCCGGCGGCGCAAGGACTCTGCCCAGGATGACCAGGCCAAGCAGGTGCTGAAGGGGATGTCGGACGTGGCTCAGGAGAAGAATAAGAAGATAGAGGTAGGGTCTGGGGTGGGAGAGGGGCACTGAGGGCATCACAATGTCCCTGGCCTACCTTGGGTGCCAGCAGGTTGTACCTGATTTGACCCGTTCCCTTCACACAGGAGAGTGGGGAGGCGAAGGCGCCAGACCTGAAGACACGGCGCTGGGACCAGGGCCTGGAGAAGCCACAGCTGGACTACTCGGAATTCTTCAGCGAGGATGTGGGGCAGCTGCCTGGCCTCTGTGTCTGGCAGATTGAGAACTTCGTGCCCACACTGGTGGACGAGGCTTTCCATGGCAAGTTCTACGAAGCCGACTGCTACATCGTGCTCAAGGTACCCAGGGAGGACGAAGAGACCTCCACATCCTCTGCCCGGAGCTGTAGCCATTCCATCTCACACCCTGTCCTTCCCAGACCTTCCTGGATGAGAACGGTTCCCTGAACTGGGAGATCTACTACTGGATTGGGCAGGAGGCCACTCTGGATAAGAAGGCCTGTTCAGCCATCCACGCCGTCAACCTCCGCAACTACCTGGGGGCTGAGTGCCGCAGCATCCGGGAGGAGATGGGGGATGAAAGTGAAGAGTTCCTTCAGGTGAGGCCAACCCCCAGCTCCCCTGTAGCCCCCGACCCCTCCTGTCCCACCCTCACCCCCTCCTGCCCCCAGGTCTTCGACAATGACATCTCCTACATCGAGGGTGGCACGGCCAGCGGTTTCTTCACCGTTGAGGACACGCAGTATGTCACCAGGTACAGCTGGGGACAGGAGCTGGGGGGGTGTGTGGGGCAGGCAGTGCCCCGTGTCCCACCATGGCTGTCCCTTGCCCAGGCTCTACCGTGTCTATGGGAAGAAGAACGTCAAGCTGGAGCCGGTGGCACTGAAAGGGACATCACTGGACCCTCGGTGAGTGGCCAGGGGTCAGAGAGTCCTTACAGAAGGTTCATCAGAGTCCACCTGAGACATTATAGCTGCAGTCCTGTGGTGCACATGGGCTATGCCAGCACCTTTCTACAAAAATATGGGTTCAAACCCCCCTTGGTGCCCTGCAGGGACCCCCAGGATGAGGAGGATGCTCAACATAACCCACTCTCCCCTGACTCCTCTCACCTCTCTCCACCAGGTTTGTTTTCCTCCTGGACCATGGCCTCGACCTCCTGGTGTGGCGTGGGAGCCAGGCCACGCTGAGCAGCACCACCAAGGCCAGGTAGGGCTGGTGGAGGTGCTGGGGGTGTGGGGAGCCCAGCTGCCATCTCACCTGCTCCCAACTGCAGGCTCTTCGCCGAGAAGATCAACAAGAACGAGCGCAAGGGCAAGGCCGAGATCACGCTGCTCACCCAGGGCCAGGAGACCCCCGAATTCTGGGAGGTGCTGGGGGGGCAGCCCGAGGAGATCCGACCCTGTGTCCCTGATGACTTCCAGCCCCACAAGCCCAAGCTGTACAAGGTGGGGAGCTGCATCCATAGGGCTGCCAGCCCTGCTGGGGTCCTGCAGCCTCCACTCACCTCTGTCCCTGTCCCCTCTGCAGGTCGGCCTCGGTCTGGGCTACCTGGAGCTTCCTCAGATCAACTACAAGCTCTCTGTGGAGCACAAGAAGAGGCTGAAGGCTGATCTGATGCCAGAGATGCGCCTGGTAGGATGGGGTGGGGAGGTTCTCCCAGTCTGACCAGTGAGACTGGTTTCATGCCCCTTCTGCCTCCAGCTGTGCCCTGGGAGAGGGAGGTTCAGCCAGCAGCGCCTGGCTGGGGGATGCTCTGTTCTGTCAGGAGCAGGCAGGGTGTTTTCCAGCTGGGAATGCCTGCAGGTGCCTGACCCCTTCTTCCCTGTGGTGCCCTCAGCTGCAGAGCCTGCTGGACACCAAGAGCGTGTACATCCTGGACTGCTGGTCCGACGTCTTCATCTGGATCGGGAGGAAGTCGTCGCGGCTGGTGCGGGCGGCGGCGCTGAAGCTGAGCCAGGAGCTGTGCACGATGCTGCACCGGCCCAAGCACGCCATGGTCACCAGGAACCTGGAGGGCACCGAGTGCCAGGTAGGGCATGGACCCCTCAGATGGGTGCTGGGAGCCTGGGAGGGGGCTGTGGCCGAGGGTCTGTTACCTACTCCCCAATTTACACCTTGAACACCTCCAGGAATGACTGGATGGTGCTCTGGTCTGGTTGACGAGGTGGGGATCAGTCACAGATTGAACTCGAAGATCTTGGAGATCCTTTCCAGCCTTAATGATTCTGTGATGTAGGTGTTTAAGTCCAAATTCAAGAACTGGGATGACGTCCTGCGCGTGGATTACACCCGGAACGCCGAGACAGTGCTGCAGGACGGCGGCCTGGCTGGCAAGGTCCGCAAGGACGCCGAGAAGAAGGACCAGATGAAGGCCGACCTCACTGCCCTCTTCCTGCCCCGCCAGCCCCCCATGCCCCTCAGTGAGGTAGGGCTGGGGACCCCCGTGAATCCCCCATAGCGTGGGGCTGGGTGCTGATGGAGGAGCTGGGGGACTGACGGAGAACTGGGGGCCACAGGCGGAGCAGCTGATGGAGGAGTGGAACGAGGACCTGGATGGCATGGAGGGCTTCGTGCTGGAGGGCAAGAAATTCACTCGCCTGCCTGAAGAGGAGTTTGGCCACTTCCACACCCACGACTGCTACGTTTTCCTGTGCAGGTGACACCTGGCTTGTCCCCGCTCAGGGGCTGCTGGACCACCTTGTCCCCAGCCTCCCTGCCCAGTCCTCCCAACTGTCCCATCCCTCACATCACTCCCTGTTCCTGCCCTCAGGTACTGGGTGCCAGTGGAGTATGAGGAAGATGAGGAGAAAAAGAAGAAGGGTGAAGGCAAAGGGGAAGAGGAGGGTGAGGAAGAAGAGGAGGAGAAGCAGCCTGAGGAAGACTCCCAGTGCATCGTCTACTTCTGGCAGGGCCGGGAGGCCTCTAACATGGGCTGGCTCACCTTCACCTTCAGTCTCCAGAAGAAGTTTGAGAGTCACTTCCGTGGCAAGCTGGAGGTGACACAGTTTGGGGGTGACACAGGGGCACCCCAGCTTTGCCTCTCTTCTTCCCCATCCCCTCTCTGTCCCTCAGTCTGAGGCAAGGGACAGCAGCAGAGATGGCAACTGGCAGGGGGATACAGTTGGGGCTTGGAGCTGTTTGGGAATGCCCCCTCTGACACTCAGCTCTGTCCAGGTGGTGCGCATGACCCAGCAACAGGAGAACCCCAAATTCCTCTCGCACTTCAAGAGGAGGTTTGTGATCCACCGGGGCAAGCGGAAGGACCGGGTCAGCACTCCCCAGCCCAGCCTGTACCACATCCGCACCAACGGCGGGGCCCTCTGCACCAGGTCAGTGCCAGGCAGCACCCCTGGGTGCCAGATCCAGGTGGGATTCCTGCTGGTGGGCACAGCTGCTGGGTCTCCCACTGATTTGTGCCTCGGGGGCTCCGTCTCCAGGTGCATCCAGATCAACACAGACGCTGCTCTGCTCAACTCCGAGTTCTGCTTCATCCTCAAGGTACTGCTGGTGGCTGAGCATCCTCAGGGCTGCCTGGTGCCCTCCTGGGCAGCCCTGACTCCACTCTTCCCCAGGTGCCCTTTGAGAGCACAGACAACCAGGGCATTGTCTACACCTGGGTGGGCCGGGCAGCTGACCCTGACGAGGCCAAGCTGGCCGAGGACATCATGAACCACATGTTTGATGACTCCTACAGCAAACAGGTGAGCAGGACTCAGTGCTACCTTACCTGGCTGACAGTGACCACCCAGGCCACACTCAGTCTTGTTCCTGCCCTTTCAGGTCATCAACGAGGGAGAAGAACCCGAAAACTTCTTCTGGGTGGGCATTGGGGGCCAGAAGTCCTACGATGAAGATGCCGACTACATGAAGCACTCACGGCTCTTCAGGTGGGCACTGTCCTGGAGGGGGGATGCTCCACTCTGTGCTGCTTCCCTTCCTCCCATAGAGCCCACCCCCATGAGAACCAACCAGCCAAAACAGCTGCTCCATCACATCCCTTCCCTCTGCATGAGCTGAGTCCTAACAAACTCATGCCTGATGCTGTCCCTGTCCATCTCCCTGCAGATGCTCCAATGAGAAAGGTTATTTCTCCGTGTCAGAGAAGTGCTCAGATTTCTGCCAGGATGACCTGGCTGATGATGACATCATGCTGCTGGACAACGGGAGGGAGGTGAGCTGGGGGCATGAGGCTGGCCTGGGCCCAGACCTTCCAGTGGCTCTGTGGGCTGAGCCCAGCTGCTGATCCTTTCTGCAGGTCTACATGTGGGTGGGCACCCAGACCAGCCAGGTGGAGATCAAGCTGAGCCTCAAGGCGTGCCAGGTAAGACCTCCCTCCATCCTGGCACTGTGCAGGGGAGGATTTGGGCACTTCCATCTCCCCTTGGGGCCCTGATCTGGGTGGTGCAGAGCTCTGGGCTGTTGTTACCAACCCTGGAGGGTGGGTAAGGGCCAGGACCCCCACGGCTACGCTCTGCCCCAGGTCTACATCCAGCACATGCGCTCCAAGGACCCCGCACATCCCCGCAAGCTCCGGCTGGTGCGCAAAGGCAACGAGCCCTTGCCCTTCACCCGCTGCTTCCACGCCTGGAGCGTGTTCCGCAAGCCACCCACCTAAGGGTGGGGGGCACCCACTGCTGCGGCCACGGCCCCCCGGCACCCCGCGCTGCCAACGCCAGGCTCAGCCTGGAGCCGCTTCCCCCCGAGCCGGGGCCGGTGGGGATCACTGGGGCTTGTCCCTCTGTCCCCACTTCTCCCAGCACGGGGCCCAGCTCAGCCCCTGCCCTTCCTGGGGGGCAGACAGGGTGGTGTGGGTCCCTGTCACACTCTGCTTGGGGATGCTGCTGCCCCAAACCAGTGCCGAGCTCCCCCCGTGACTGGGGGACAGGAGTGACTCCCAGTTTGGGTGGGAGGATGCTTTGCTAAGGAGAACTGGGGGGGAGTGAGGGGCTCTCAGCCCTGGGCCTTACAGGTGGTCCCTGCTGTCCTAGGGGATGGACCCCCAGCAGGGATCAGCCTATCAGGATCATATCAATAAAGGCTGTACCTTGACACTGTCCCCACTGTCCCAGGCTCTGACTCTCTCCCAGTTGGGGTCACCCACTGCTCGTGCCCCTCTGCAGCTCAGGGGAAATCCCAGCACTCACTCAGCTCCAGGGCTCAGCAAACACCTGCAGCCCAGGCAGCTGATATTAAATGCTTTATTTTCAATATTAAAAACCAGTATTTTTAATAACTAAACAATGCTAAATTCATCTTACCAAAAAAAAAAAAAAATAAAAAAAAAAAAAAAAAAAAAAAAAAAAAAAAAAAAAAGATGAGGTTGAGGGTGGGGGGGAGGTTCTACCAGGGACGCTACAGCCCCGGCCTCGGCCGGCAGCGACAGAGCCCGAACCCCCCCAGCCACACACGTACCGCAAGAGAGCCCGGGGGGGCCACAGGTCCCCAAAAAGGAGGGGCAGGGGCCAGCTGAGCCACCACAGGCCAGGGGTCAGGCGAGGCCAGGCTCAGAGCTCAGGGGATTTGGCACAGTGAGACCCCCAGGGTGGGGCAGGCCAGCCTGGGGCAGGAGGGGGCTGGGGCAGCCCCATCTGCCCCCCCCCAGCACCAACATGGACCAGGACCAGGAGCCCGTGTGTGATTCCACAGCGTGATCCCATCCCAAACCCACCCCGTGGCAGGAATTAGTGTCAGAAAGGAGCAGCAGGCACAGAGCCCAACCTGGAGAATAGCCCTTGGAGAAGCCACTAAGAGAAAAAGGCCACCTGTGACCCCCCAGCGTGCCCCTCCTCGGGCTGCTCAAGGCTTCTGCTGCCCACCTGGGAGCCAGGGGATCCCTGCTGGGCTTCCCTGGGGACAGTCCCTGTGGGGCAGCCAGAGCCTCCTGGCAGGCAGGGAACGGGGCTGTAAACTGCAGGGAGCCGGGCATGTAAACACAGACCAGGGTATGGGGGGGCCGTGCCCGGGGGCTTCTGGCCCCCCGCTGCCCCAAGGGACCAAAAACCGGGGGACAAGGGGAGTCCACAAGCCCCAGCCCTCCCCGTGGAGCCGGGGAAGCAGCAGCATCCCCCAGGACGGGGGCTCTGGAGCAGGGGACAGTGACACTCGACCGTGTATAAAAAAGGACCTTTTCTTCCCCGGGAAGAGTTTGTGCTCCGTGGCCACGGCTCGGGGCCCGGGGCCGGCGGCCGGGCAGGGAGGGGAGGTGTGCGGGGAGTGCCGGAGCCGGGGCGGGGCCGGCGGCCGGCGCGGATGTTAGAGAGGAGCGAGTCTACGTTACATGGGGAGGGGGCGCGGGGGTCCAGTCGAGTCGCGCATCCCGGGAATCCGAGCACTGAGATGGGTCAGGGAGGCCGGCGATGCCTGTGGGTGAGGCAGCTCCTGAGAAGGGGACCTGGTGGGGCTCAGGACAGGCCTTTCCCCCCTGCTCCCCCCTCCTCTACAATCCCCAGGGATCACAGCTCCATCCTCCCCTGTGATGGATCAGGAAGCCAGGGCACTGCGCTGGGGTCCCAGCTCCAAATCCCACTCCCACCTCAGGGACCACCATCCCCTCACAGACCTCACTTGATGAGGATCCCCGTGGGCCGGGCCTCGTCCTCGCTGGTGTTCCTCAGGTTCTGCTCCGCTTCCTCCGAGGACCTGGGGCAGAGCAGGGTGAGAGGCACTGCCACGGCCCCTCAGCACAGCTTACCCCAATCCCACTGCACTCACGCCAGGAAATCCTTCACTTCCTCCACGGTGATGTCCCCGGTGGTGTCCAACGGGTTCTCCATGCTGCTGTTGGGGGAGTCGATGGCGCCGGGCGAGAAAGCGGCCGGGTGCTCCACAGGGGACCCTGGGGAGTGACGGACAGGAAGGATTGGGGACAGACAGGACACACAGCCGGGCTTGGAGCAGGGCTATGGGACACAGTGTGTGTGCAGGGACAGAGTGGTCACTCACGGTCACTGTCCGAGGGGGAGTGCTGGCCCTCAGAGCTGCGTGGGACGTGGGTGCCGTTCGCCTGTGGCAGCTTCGGTGTCACCATGGAGCTGTTGCTGGAAGGAAACAGGGAGAAGTTACGGCCAGAACCAGTGTCATGGGGAGGGTGTACAGGGGTTCCACCACAGCAAAGCCCCCCCACGCCCCCGAGACAGCCCACCTGAGGCAGGAGGTGTCCTGGAGCCGGGCGACCTCCAGCCGGCACAGCGGCTCCGTCACATTCCTGGCGCTCAGCGAGAAGCGCTCGAACTCAGATGGTGAAATTAGGTAAAAACCTACAGAGGGGACAACAACGAGCCTCAGGGACCCCCCACAGGGCTGCAGGTGAGGCCAACATCCCATCAACACAGGTCAAGGTGTCCTCACCTTGGCCGTGCTTGGTGAAGACACAGGAGGCAATGCCACTGATGTCCTCCTTACGGATGCAGCTGTAGTGGACCTGGGGCCGCAGGCTGGGCACGGTGAAGATGTGGATGTCCCCCAGGTTGGTGAGACAGGCCAGGCAGTTTTCCAGCCGCTCCTCGGAGCCAGCGCTGGCCAGGCTCACCAGGGCCACCTTCCGCACCCGGCAGCCCTCGTGTGCTGTCAGCTTGAACTTGGTCTTGGCACTCACTTTGGGCAGCGTGAACACCTGAGGGGGGCAAGAGGAGCCAGGCTCAGGAGAGAACAGGAACCTGCAGGGTTTAGGGTGTCACCTTCACCCTAGAACAGGCATAGGAGTGGTCACCTGACTGGTCACCTGCAGTCCCTGCGTCATGAGTATCCAAAGAGGACATGGGACATTTGGTGTCCCATCTCTACCACAGTGAGACAGAGCCCCGTGCTCACCTTGAACTGTTCCTCGGAGGAGATGAGCATGGAATGGCTGCCCTGCATGTCAGGGGCCTTGGCCAGGTCCCGAGACACCTCGTAGGGCTCGGGCAGGGGGTTCCCCCGCCCGTCCAGCACCGCAATGGCCACCACGGGCGCCCGGTGCATCAGCTGGATCTCCTTCCCCAGCACCGCCTCCACCGCCCGCTCCGAAAACTTCTCCTGCGACGGCACCTCCAGGGCGTAGGCGAACACCGACCCCGAGTTGGTCCCTGCCCACATCGTGGGGCCGTGGTGGGCGGCTGTGGGAGTGGAGCAGCGTCAGAGCCCTCTCCCCACACACCCAGCTCAGGGGCTTTTCCCAGGGAGGCAGGGGGGTCTCACCGTCACGGAGGAAGGTGTCGGCGAAGTAGAGGCAGCGCACGACCCCCGAAAGCGAATCGTCGGCGGAGCGAGGCTCGATCCGCCGCTGCACCGGCGTCATCTCCACCTCGGGGGGGCCCGCCTGCTCCGCCAGCTGCGCGTTGGCCTCCTGCACCTGGGGAGGGCACACGGGGTCACTCCCTGCTTGGTGGGGAGAGGGAGCTGCCGTGGTGGCCCCCACTCCCTGCCCACCTTGCTGGAGGGGCTGCTGGCGTTGAGCCTCTTCTTGCCCGACACGCGGCTCTTGCGGATGCGGCGGAAGGACTGACGCAGGGACTTCTTGAGGGACTTCACGCGGGACAGGGGCCCCTCCATGGCCAGAGAGTCGTTGGGGTGCAGCGTACACCTGCGGGCACCAACCCCGCTCAGCACCCACCGTGTCACTCCAGGGGATCCCCAGCACCGAGGTCCCCCCGTACCTGGCCAGCACGGGGTTGCGCCGGTAGTAGTCGAAGAGTCCGAAGCCGTGGCTGGTGCCGAAGGCCACGAGGTTCCACTCGGAGTGGAGGGTGACGGCGGTGACGGCGGCGGGGGGCACGCACTGCACCAGCACGCTGGGCTGGAAGCCGGGGGGGAAGAGGAGGGGCCCGTTCCGGGGGGCCAGCCGGTCGTGGCCCTTCCAGGTGAAGCCCTCCCGGTCCTGCAGCAGGTCCACGGTGGCCACGCTGACCGCGTGCTCTGACTTCTCGTCGCTCAGCTCCATCACCAGCACCTGCAGGGACAAGCACAGACAGGGGCACACACTGGATCCAGACATCTGGCCTGCCACACACAGGGGCTAAACCCCAGGTAGGAGCCCTCCAAGGACAACCAGGGGGGTCTGCAGGGTGTGTAGCCCCCCTCATTCTGCAGGTCCCCATTTGGGGAGCCCAGAGGTGCTTGGCAGCCTCTGCTCTGTCCTTGCCACCTCACCTGCCCCGCCGTGCCAGCCACCACCATCTTGGCCGTGTACTTGCAGAGCGCGATCTTCTGCACGCCCAGGCGCGGGTCATCGCTGTAGGGATCAAAGCAGCCCACCTGCGGGAGGGGACAGCTGAAGGGACAGCCAGCACCCCGCACACAGCTGTGGGGCAGCCCCCCCTGCACCCCCACCAGCTGTGGCACACGGGCCACTCTGGGCATCACGCCCAGGAGAAGTCTGTCCCCACACACCCCCCGGCTCTTCCCCCCGTGCTGGGGCAGACCCACGGGACGGGGCCCACGGAACAAGCGTCCCTTGTGTCTCCACAATGCGTCACACAGCAGCTGTGCCCTGAGCCGGGGGACACGTCCCCGGGGCACAGCCGGGATGGCTCTGGCAGGTGCAGTCCCCGTGCCCAGCTCTGGGTTTGCCCTCTCCAGTGCTGGCAGGGCTGGGAGGGTGCTGAGGTGCAGTGTCACCCTGCCCAGGGGACCTCACCTTGCGGAACGGAGGCCACTCCTCCTCGCCCGCCTGGTTGAGGCTGTCGTTGTGCTCACAGTCTGTCTGGAAGATGTTGGCGGTGCCCAGCTTGTAGAGGGGCTTCAGGGAGACCCCCGAGGCGTCCCAGAACCGCACCGTGCCGTCCTCGTGCCTGGGCGGGGGGGTCCTGTCAGCGCGGGGCCCCAACATCTGCCCGGCTAACAAGAGCTGCCTGTGTGCTGGCAGCCACCGTGCCAGAGGGGGGGACAACGGGGGACAGCAGCACAGCGGGTGACACACTCATGCCCAGCCAGAACAAGGGGCAGCCCACCCAAGAAGAGGGAGTGGATGCCACCACCATTGCAGGAACGGGCGTGGATGTGTCCCCATTCCGTATTTTGGGTTTCCCAGGCCCCTCCCTGCTGCCAGCCCACTCACCCAGTGAGGAGAAGTCCCCTCTGCGTGGGCTCCTGGGCCAGGTTCTTTCCCCCATCAATGGGCCAAGCCTGGAGGGAGGGATGGAGAAGGGATGGAGGGAGGGATGAAGGACACTGGGCCACGCTGGAAGGAGCTCAGCAGGACCCCTGCCCTCCATCCCCATCACTGACCGCAGAGGATTGCCGGGGGCTCTGCTGCTCGCCCACACTGACGATCCTCTCCCAGAGCTTGAGGGGCACGTTGGAGACATGGCAGGAGCAGGTGATGGCAGAGGAGTGGAGAGGTGCCAGGTACGGGGCAGGGATGGTGGGCCAGCCCGGTGTCTGCAGGTCGATGGCCACCAGCTCCTCCTCCACCAGCACCACGAGGGCTCGGGGGTTCTCAAAGCCTGGGGAAGGGGGAGATGGCTGCTGCACGTGGAGACCCCCACACCATCACCCACCCCCCAGGGTAGCCCTGGCAGGACGTACCTCCCTCGGGCACCTCTGCACTCTGCACGGTGAAGAAGTCAATGACACGGGAGGTGAAGTCGAGCGTGGCCAGGGTCTGGCCCTGCAGCACGCTGACACAGTGCCTGTCACCGTAGCTGGCCCGTGGCATCCCCCCACTGAAGATGATGAAGGGGTTCCTGGGTGGGAGGAAGCAGCTGCCATCAGACCCTGGACCCCCAAGTGCCCCCTGTGCCCCCAAATCCAGCCCACCCACCTACCCTGACTCGCAGGTTCTCCAGAGGATTTTGCTGATGGCTTTGCAAGGGAATGGCCCTGAAACGAAGACACCAACACTCTGCTTGTAACACTGGGATAGGGGGGGATCAGCTCCCAACCCCAGAGCCCCCCCAGACGCCCGTCTGGTACCGTAGGGGATGGTGGACATGACGGGCTGCTGGCTCCTCTGGCCGGTGCTGCTCACTGCCCACACCATGTAGCCGCCGTCGCTGTGGGAGCTGACGATGCTCTTCCCGCTCTGCTCCCAGGCCAGGCTCTCCAGCTGCTGTGGGGACACACGGGGGGCTCAGCGCTCGGATGGGGACACACACGCAGGGCCACAGCCCCACCAGCCCCATGGCAGCCCCCGTACCTGGTTCCCCAGGAAGAGATGCTGCACAGCACGAGTGCTCTGCTCCCACAGGACCACCAGCCCCCGGCTGTAGCCGATGAGGAGCTGGCTGCTGTTGCAGGGGTGCTCCTGGATGGATTCCACGGGCCCCAGCGCCTTCCCACAGCGATAGTCATCGGGGACACTGCGAGGGGACATGCACA
>VZTB01004663.1:142973-159777 GCA_013397245.1 Thryothorus ludovicianus
GAGATAGAGAGGAGGATGAGGATAAGAGAAAAGGGAGAAGAGTGGGAAACGAAGAAGAGAGGAGGAAGAAGTGAGGAGAAGAAAAGAGGAGGAAGAAGAGAGGCCACACACAAGATCAGCAGACCCCATCCATCCCATCTCTGGCACCTCACACCCACCCCTCCATCTCCCTCTTGCAGGAGGAGGGTGAGAGGGGCTCAGCTGAAGCACAGGGTGCTGGCAGGAAGAGGAGGAAGGCAGAGATCCCTGTCCCTGCTTTCTAGGACAGCACAGGAAACACAGCCACATTTGGCCACCCTGTCCCCGGGGAGCCGGTGACTCCCTTTATTTAGAACCAGTTCCCTGCTCCCAACCCCCTCATTCCTGCCAGGGGGAATCGAGGCACATCCCGGCCCCCAGGACCAGCACACAGCCAGGCCAAGCAATGCTTTCTGCTTTTATTCAATTAATGCAGCAATCTATACAAGAAAAAAAAAAAATAATCATAATGAAACCATGAAATTCCAAACCCTGACAGTGAAGAACCAAATTCTCCCTAAGAATCAACTGGAATTAAAAGATTCCCCCACGTCAGACTGTACATAAAATAATCTCTGCCCCATTTACAGCGTTTCACACAGTACTTCTCGTATCTCAAACTTCAGAACTGTACAACTTTGTTACAAACCACGCTTTTTCCTAGGAAAAGCTTACAGAAAAAAATATTGCCACTTTCTTTATTTTTTTTTAATTTTTCCTTTTATTGGTAACAAAAAAAAAAAATTAGAATCTTTTAAAAAAACAAAAATTAAAGTCAGCCAGAACTTCTAAGTGTGGGCAGGGGAAGGAGCAGAGACATTTCTCAGCCCAATGTTTCTCCTCCCAACAGGGAAAGGGAACACTTTTGGCAGGTAAAAGACTCTTTATGCTGGTGGGGGTCTAGACCCCGACCCCTCTCGAGCCCTCCTCAAAGCCTGGCAGCTGTTTTGATCCATGGGCTTGGATAATCCCACCACCGACCCTTCTGGAGATACGGTAACAGTAACAAACCCCAATTCCTCCTGTTCTTTGCAGCAAAGCAGGGATGAACCCCAAAAAAAGCAGGGATGAACCCCACCTTCCTCCCCCTTCCTCAGGACAGGCAGTTCTGCTGGTCTGGGCACACAGATTTCACCCTGGATGCAGTTCCCAGTTTGGGGCTGAGCACGGACACGCTGTGGGTGGATGGAGAGGTTGGATCACACACAGCCAGAGCAGAAACACCACAAAGCCAACGGGGTCAGGCTGTGTGTGAGGGGAGAACTTTGGCCTCCAAACTGGAGCTCACCCCACTCCCTGCTCAGCACCAGCCCCAAGCCACTGGTCTGACCTGATTCCCCACCAGGGAAAACCAGGAATTCTGAGCCACAGTTTCAACCAGACACGTTACAGGAAGGATCCAGACCTCTGGATCCAAGGGAAAAACGTCTTCTAGTTTCGAATCCAGGTTTCACTCCGATGTTGTTCAGTGCAAAAGAGTTAAAAAAAACTTGTTATCTACACATATACATCCATGTCTATAGAAAATGTCTGTACAAGTGGGAAGATGGCCCTGCCTGCACGCTGGGGGCTCCTCTTGCATCCTGCTCCTGCTCTCTCCAGTGTCAAGCCCCAACTAGTCAGGTTCAAAACCAAGAGCAGATAGATGGTGGCTGGAGAGGAGCTCCTCTTGTCCCCCCAGCCCTGGCTGCCAGCTCTGCAGGGATGGGGAAAGGGAAGGAGGGGAAAGCTCCAGAGCAGGACGTGCAGGAGCACTGAAACAAGCTCGGAAAGGAAACTTGCACAGCCTCCACAGGGACTGGGATGAGGTGATGGCTGGGACCAGGCTAGAGGTGAGACCTCAGGACATCCAGAGACAGAGCCAGCGCCTCACCCCATGGAAGTTCTGCTCTGGGAAGCAGCTGTGGAAAGGGCAGCTGCTCCAGCTTCATTTTGAGTTGACAGCAGGGTAGAGTATCCATATTGGAGGGGCTGGGATAGAACTGGGAGCCAGGAGGGGAGAGCTGTGACCTCTGGCAGTGACCTGTGTCACTGCACCCACAGCAGAGCCCAGCACTGTGACCAGGATGGATCCAGAAAGGCAAAGCCATCAGGAGGAGAAGGGATCTCTGCTCCCTGTGTGTAGTTTTGCTATCAGGGGAACGCCAAGCTTTCCAAAACAGGGGGTTTGCAGCCAAGAGCTGGCCTGGATTCACAGCAGAAAGCTGGGAGGGTGAGGAACATCACTTCAAATGCTACCATGTGGTCTGAAAATGGCATTCTCAAGGTTTCACAAGCAGCAGAAGCACAAAGTTTTGGATGTCTGGACTGACAAGACACGTTCCTTCAGAGGCTGTGCCTCAGCATGGAGCCAGCGGGGGCTGTCACCAGGAAAACCAGTGGATAACCAGAGAGGCACTGGGGACCTCACCAACACCCCCACATGCCAGCACTGTGCTGAAGGTGATGGCAAAGTCCTCTGAGCTCGTGTGAGAAGATTCAGCCTGAGCAGAACCCAACACCAGGTGAAAATCAGCAGGGAAGGAAATGGGGGGACCGTGATGTCAGCAAATGTCCTTGATCAGCACTGCAGGGAACAACGCCTGGGTGGTTGTTGTAGACCAGGAGCCCCTCAAGACAGCAGCAAAACAGGTTTCAAAATATATTACATCTTTTTATTGCCAAGCGTGCAGACCATGAAGTGTGTGAGGGACACAACACTAAGAAAAACTACAATTGGAGGGAGGGCAAAGCAGTAAAAATTTAAAAATAAGACTACTCCTTACAACTGCCAACACTTGGGTTCAAAGAATCAACTGGAGGAAGTTTTCCTTAAAAGTACAGCTCTAAATATGGCATTGGGCCCCAAGCTTTGCAAACACCAAGGCTTTGGTCTGGGCTAACACAAACCAGGTGGCAGAAAAGGATGATGATGATGATGATGGCAGATGCTCTAACACAACTCCACAGGGCTGAATGCCTGATTCTTCTCAGCATTTCCTGTAGCAACCAGAAAACTCCCTACACCCCAGGAACACAGGCAGGAACAAGCTAGGAGAAAGCAGGCAACTTCAGTGCTGGATGCACTGAACTGGGGCCAAACTCAACCCCTGCAGTGTCCCTGCTCCCAGAGGGAGGGGACAGAGCTGCTCAGCTCCCCCAAGGCCACAGCAGCTCCTGTTCCTGCTCTGCCAGAGTGCAGCCAGTCCCTCGGGATGGGGCACTGTGCTGGGAATGCTGCACTGACTCAGCTCTCCCCCTCTGGAAGGGGCAGTGGAGAAAGGCTCTTCCCGGGGCTCCCAAGGCACAAGCCCTCACAAGCACAGCGTCTCCTACTCCTCTTTGCTATCCCCAGCTCTGGGAAGCAGCACGTGCTCAGTGTGATGCCAGGCAGCCCTGAGATTCCAATATGGATCTCGGGACAGTGCTGGGCCACGTCTCCTTCCTCCTCACCCACAGCACGCCCCCAGTCAGACCAGCACTGAGAAACCAGAGCTCTTGTACATTCTTCTCGGAGAGGGCAGCGCAGGGACACAGGGCTGCGAGCCCATGCTGGCTTGGGAAAAGGGTCTGGAAAGGAAACCTACGGCGTTTAAAACACTAAAGTGCAACAAAAATGTCCTAAACCCTTTGAAATCGATTGCAGCAAGAGGGGTCTGCAAAGCTTCAAACTTCCAGTTACTGCAGGGCACCCTTAAAACAAACCCGACAACCACCAGGTAAGAAAAGACCAAGGAGGTCTTTGGTGAAACAAGGAATATGAGCCCACCATGGAATTTCAGCTCCTGGGGTCAAACATCATATTTAGAACATTTGGAAAGGGAAAGTGTTAAAGCAAAAAAAAGAAAAGAAAAAAAAAAAAAAACAAACAAAAAACCCCCAAAACAAAAATACAATTCTTGAATCTTGCGCAATGAAACAGTTAAACTTTTTGGTGTTTTCAAAAGAAATCCCAACAGACAACCTGGCATAACTTTATCTGCTTCCTAAGGGAGAGATGCCCACTTGACCCATGACTCAGGACACCACGTGCACTGGACATGTTCCATCCTCACGTATGTCTCAGCATTCCTCCATTCATAAAACCAAATCCTTCCTGTTTACTCTTCAGCCTGAAAGGAAAAACCAAAACTGAAGCTAGATGGAAGATAGCCAGAGGGAGGAGAAAGTTTTCACAGACTGGAGGCCAATCTCATCAGCTCCACGAGCTTGGGAAGTGCAATCCTCAGTGTCGCCTCATTTTAACTTTCCTGGCGGGGCTGCCATCCTCCTCCTCCTCGTCACAGTCCTCTGTGTACTCGTAAGACCTTCGCCAATAGTTCTCAGAGCTGAAGTTGCTCCGTCTCCTATGTTTGGGTAAGAGGACTGAGCGCCTGTTCTCCTCCTTATCCATTTCTAGAATCCGTGGCCTGTGGAGAAGGGAGAAGACAGGAGTGAGAGCACGCCACGGTGGGATCCAGGCCTTCCTCCTGGACACGTTACCTGCCGTGACAGCTCCGTCTGTTTTCCCACTGCTGTCCCAGCACTGGGTACTTGGCAGAGCAGGAACACATCACCAAGTGGCACCTTCCAAAGGGAGCTGAGAACTGTGCTGTGATGGGCCCTTCCCAAGGCAAGCTTTGGCCTTTATCTCCACCAGGAACACTTCCAGTCACCTCTGTTTTTTATTTGCAGCTTGTGGCCCCAAGAAAAATCCCCTGTGCAGAGGAGTCTGTCTCTGCTGCAGCAGAATTTAGAGCACAGAGCTGAGCTCCTTATGGTGCAGGATCACACCACAGCTCCAAAATCCTCTGTCCTCTCAAATATTAGCACAGTGCAACTGTTATTTCTGCAGAGCTGCCTCTGATCACTTTCTAGCAGGACTGGGCTGCACACACCACTTACTTCATCTGAGCAGTTCCTGAGAGATCCCCCTATGATATCCATGAGAATTACCTGTTACACTGGAGTCTCTGAGGCCAGAGAAAGAGAAAAACATGTTTTTCACACCCATCTGCTGCAGGAGCCTATGCAAGCCATCCCCCACAGGCTGATAAGGTCACATCAGGCTGAAAAACAGCTCTGAGGGACGTGCACATTTGTCCTGCATGAGCGCTCCTCTAATCAGACACCAGCCCTCTGCGTGCTCCCAGAGCAGCTGCATCTGCAGCCCAGCTCCACATCTTCCTCCATCTTTTCCCAGCCTGCATCGGGGTGAATGAACACTGCTCACAAACCAACCATCCCCAGCCTCCTCCCTCCAGGACAGGTTCAAACACGGCTGGGAGTGCACGGCAGCCAAGCCCTGTGACCAAGTCAACTTTTGGGTTGTAGCCATTGTGCAGAGATTGCCACCTGGATCCTCAGGAAGCTTTGGGATTGGGATATGCAGGACAGCTGGCAGACTGGCTATCACAGCCATCAGTGTGCTCACACCGAGGTGTTTAAGGGAAGCCTTGCTGCAGAGCTCAAGCTTGTCTGAAACCTCAGCAAGGAGCTTCCCTGAAGGTCAGGATTAAACATTCACACAGTCTGGTTTATCACACAAAAATACACACACACAGCTCTGGAATCAAAACAGGCCTGAGAAGCTTCCCAAGAAGTCCTTAACCTTTCCCAGATAGCAAACCCTCACACTCCCTCCCAGGACTGCTTTCATAATATAGTTTAACGCAGCTGCACAGGTTGCTTGGCAATAGAGGTCAAAAATGATTAGCTGCAGGGAAACTATTGTTCTGAACGACTGCATTATCAAAAGCCAGCCAAATCTATTGCTTCTTCATTATGCCACTCACAGGATAAACAATGTAAGCTGCTTACAGCCAGAGCTCAGCCTCCACAAGTCTGGGAGGAACATATAACGAGCTCCTTCTGATAAAAACAGATCTGGGCATTGCAGAAAGCACCTGGCAGGTGCAAATCAGAATTGTTTTAAATATGTTCTGAGGCCAGGAACCTCAGCCATGCCCTGATCCAGAGACACCATCCCAAACAATGCTCTCAGGAGAGGTGATCCTACCTGTGGGCAGCATCAGGATCTGCTTTGCGATGGGACCGCTTTGGTTTCAGGATCTGGTCCCGGTTGCTTCCTGACAGGCGGTCAGAGTTATAACCTGGTGGCAACACAGAGCTACTCAGGGATTTTGTTTCCAATCGAGGTGCATCTAGTCTTGTTCTGCAAATGTTTAAAGAGAAGAGAATTTGCAAGGAGTTTCTACAGAAGCACCAGTGTCAAATCCTCCACCCCAACCACACAGCTCGGGAGGAGGGGCAGGAATATCACACTCCACAGCACAACAAGCTGCAGCTTTGTGGTACTGGAAGCTTCACAGAATGGTTTGATTTGGAAGGGACCTTGAAGATCATCTCATTTCCAACTCCCTGCCACAAGCAGGAACACCTTCCACTATCCCAGGTTGCTCCAAGCCCTGTCCACCCTGGCCTTGGACACTTTGAAGGATGGGGCAAGTTACAACTTCTCTGGGCAAGCTGTGCCAGGGCCTCAGCACCCTCACAGGAAAGGATTTTTTTCCTTGTATCTAACTTAAACATACTCACTGCAACCCCAGCTCTGGGATAAGGAGCAGAGGTGCTGGAGCAGCTGTGAAATCCCATGAAATCACTTGGCAATAACTCACAGCTCCAGTTAAGCCACCTGGGTGGGAGATGCCCTGCAAAAGCATCATCACCTGCAACAGTAATAACTGCTTCCACCTGGAAACTCCCTCCTGCCCACGGATCTCCCGGGGTCAGGTGTTCCTCAGCTTGACTAAGAGGTGCAAAGAGTTGAAGTACAAGTCAGGAGGTGTAGCAAACAGAAGCTGCACCACATCCCTTCCAGCAGCTCTGCTGGAGAGCAAGCACAGCTCATCCCAAAGGAGAACTGCCACAGGATTGTAGCCAGCCGTGCACAGGTGGAGGAGGCAGCAAAAATGAAAGGGGAGAACACAACTTGCTCTCCAGTGCTGAATTTCAGCTCCTGGTGGAGGTTTCCACAGGAGAATCCCAATCTAAATTTCCATTAGGAAGCAAATCCAGTTGCCAAGCTTCTCTCTTCTCTGAAGAGCCTCTTCATCTCATCAGGGTGATGCCAGTCTGGCACAGGCAAAGCTGGGCATGGCAGCCTGAGGTTGCCCAGCATGCCAGAAACAAGGAAAGCTTCCGCAGGCAGCTGCCAGGCTGGAGCCTGTGCTGGTCCACGCTGTCACCCTGAGCTGTTCCCAGCTCCAGGGCTGGCCCCAGTCCAGCCTGAACACCAAAGGCCTTGCAGATCCTGCCCATGACAAGTGAGGTAGTTTAAATACCTCTCAAACACAACAGCAATTGCAGGGCTGCAGTTCAAACAAACCCCCAAAACTGCAAGGGCACACCAGCCATGCTCCCTCTGGAGAGGAGTCACAAGGAGAGGTGACATTAAAATGGAGAACAGTGTACCTACCTAACTTAAACAGAGAAACTCTGTTTATGAGAGTGACAGCAGAATGGCAGCAAAAGCCTCTCAAACTGCTTTCAAGACCCAGTTCAAGAGGTCTCATTTCTACACCCACCTCCCACGTTACCTCAGCCAGCATCCATAAACTGAGAGCACCATTCCTCTCCTCCTCTAGTTCAAAGCCCTTCCAAACCCAGCAGCCCTGGGATCCAATACACAGCAAACACTGAGTTCTGAAGTGTTTATGACCTGCTTGGTAACCACACTGCTCTGGAGAATCCCCCAAAACCCCCCTGCTCCTCCAGCTCCCACAGCTTTGCCCTCCTGCTGCTGCCAGCGAGAACACGCTCAGAGCAGAGGCAAGAGCAGAGCCAGGCTCAAACCTCTGGGACACAGCAGGCTCTGGCAGGATTCAAAACCCAACATCCAGCTCCAACTGGGACTGATCTGCTCAGGAGAGCTCAGGGGCTGCTCCTCATCATGAAAAAGAGGAAGAGGAGCTTTACGAGGCCGCTGGCTGCTCCTCTCCTGCTCGCAGGCCACCAGCGGAAGTTGCTGTTTTCCTGGTTTTTCCCTGGTTGCACAACACCCTGTCCCGGGCAGAGCCGCGTGATCCAGGGGATGGGGAATGGCATTTGAGCGTGCAGGGACCCGCGGGGGACACCGGGAGGGCCGGGGACAAGCAGCAATTAATGAGCTCGATTTGGCAGCAATCACAGCTCAGCCCTTGGCAAACGTCGCCAGGGATTCACCGCGGCCGCGGAGGCTACGCGGGAATAAATGTTGGGAATAAAAACCAGGGGTTTATGCTTTGCTCGAGAGAAAAATCCTGGTGTGGTTTTGTCTGATGGACAGAGATGCTTCTGCTCTGACATGAAGCAAATCCGGCCCCAAAAATCAGGGTGGGTGAGCAAACAAAGCCAGCAGAGCTACAGGCTCTGTCCCTTCAGCAGGAACGCACCAAAGTCAGCTGGGTACAACCAGGGAGACCTCACTGCTCCTCCCAGGACTTAAAGGGGAGTTATAAAATACACAGAGAGCAACTTTATACGTGGGGAGATGGCCATATGACAAGAGGGAACAGTGGAACATTTAGATTAGATATTAGAGAGAAATCCTTTACTCAGAGAGCAGTGAAGCCCTGGCCCAGGTTGCCCAAAGCACAGGCAGGATGGGGCTCTGAGCAGCCTGGTCCAGTGGAAGGTGCCCTTGCCCACGACAGGGGTTGGAAGTGGGTGAAGTTTAAGGTCCCTTCTTGCCCAGATGCACTTTGAGGGCAGCCAGGCTTGACTGAATCCAACAGCACAGCTTACCATGGCTGGAGAAAGCAAGAGGCAGGGCCAGTTCAAACAGGTCCATTCAATATCTGCATCAGTTTGGGACAGCTTTAGCTTATTTATCTGAGTCTGTCTTTTCCAGGGAACTGCTCCACAACCTAGGACAGGCAGCTGCTCTTTCCCAAAGTCAAACCAAAGCAGCTACAAGACTTGGAGATACTTCCTGGTGCTGCTTTTCCCTGGCTGCTCCAACACCATGAACACAACAGATCCAAGTTCTTATCACAACCTCTCACCCCAAACCTCACGTGGCCATGCCCAGCTGTGGGGTGGTTTGGCTACATCCTGCCTTTCATCCCACTCTTATCTCCTGCCACATCTCATCCTGCCTCCCTGGCACTGGGCTGATTGTGCTTGGCTAATGCCTCAGGGCTGCTGTTTTTCCTGCCTTCATTCCATGGGTTTCTCTAACCAGATGTCCAACTCCACTCCACTGGCTTTGTGCCATATCCTCATCATGTTGCCAGACTTGTTTTGAAACCAACTAAGCCATCCAAAAGCTCATCCAGTCTGAATCCAGACCACTTGCCTGTGAGCCTTACGCCAGCCTGGGCCACAACCACAGCCCTGCCACCAATGCCCACCAATGGTTTTGGCTGGGTTTACAGGACTCAACATTGTGATTTTCAATCACAAATACATTTCCTGACAGCAGAATTACTGCTAACACCTTCCAAGGCACAGTCAGCAGGGGTCAATGTGTGGCAGTAACATTTTTCAGTCTCCTAGTAGAGACTGAGGAGAGAGGACATTTTTAGGCAGAGAATAAAGTTTTACCCAGAGACTTTGAGGTGAGGTTAGTTTACTTTGTCTCAATTTTCCAAAGAGCTTTAGGAACAAGCACTGACTGATGAAATGCCATCAAAAGTGCTCTTATAGAACAGGAAGCCCCTTTCTAAAACAGCTTATGGAGCTTGGCTTCCTAACACAGACTCAAAGCTCTGTAATGAGCATTGAACTCTCTGTGTGTTTCCCTCCAAAGCCAGTGTCTTCCTCTCTCCCCAGGAAACAAAAGCCACGACACCAAGAAAACTTTCCCTGCTCCATAAAACATTCTTCATCACAAGCATCAGCTGCAAAAGACCATCCAGGTAACTCACACATGACCAGACACCTGAACACACAGCCCAAAACAAGAAAGTTTGAGATCCAAGCTGTTTGGAGCAAGGAAAACTAGCCTGGGCACCAGCAGGGCTAGCAATCCCAAACTTTACAATGAAGTGCTGCTGCACAGAGCCAGGAAATGATGAACCCTGCAGGAACAGGCTCCAGCCACTTCCACTGGGTATGGCCAGACACGAGCGAGCGTCAGAGCGACACCGAACCCAGGAGCAAGATCGAGCCAGCAAATGAACCAGCAAGGCAGTTTTCAAGTGTTAAAGCATCATGACACCACATCCATGCTTATCCTGGGGCTTCAACACTTACTTTCTGAGGATGATGACAGCTCTCCTCTCCTTGATGTCCTGTGGTCGAATGCAGTGTGTGATTTCGTCGGCCGCGTACCCACTGACAACAGAAACAAAAAGCCACTGTCAGGGAGATGCCAGGCAGAAGCAGAAAGTGGTTTCCAGCCTCAACAGCTCAGTTTGGCCAATACTTCCTAATTTCCACCAGGAATTCCTCCTCCAAACACCACCCCGCAGGCACACAGGAGATAGATTTACAGGAAGGAACAAACATCGGGGAGGAATGAGGGCAGTCAGGGGGCTTGGGGGAGTTTCATGACTCAATTTTTTCAGCATACCCCAGAGGAAACTGCCACCTGCTCCAGCACTGTGAAATAAAACACGTAGAATGTAGAACTGTCGATTCAGACAATTAATTTATGAAGAAATTAGAAAGCAACAGGGGGGAAAGTGAGCACATTTCTCCAAAGCATCATCTCAAACACGCCTATGAGAAAAGTCATCTCTCACAGCTCAGATGTGCAGCACACCCAGACCCAAACACGTAACAGATCAAGGAGGTTTTTTTAATCACAGAGGGGTGCTAGGAGCTGAGCCTCTCATCCCCCTTCCCTGAGCACAGACCCCTCATCACCCTCCCCATCATATGGCACATCCTCAGCCACCACAAGAACACCACCAGCCCTAACCCTGCACTCATGGGGTAAATTCAGACCAGCAAACCAAGCTGCATCCCTCAAAACCTCCCTACAACAGGGTGAAAGAGCTCCCTGGGCTGAGGAAAAGCCCAGGCTCAAGCAGTAGCTGTCATCAGCAGCAGTGTTTCACTGTGTGACATGACTCCAAATAATCCACATTTTCAGCAGGCTGGAGAAAAGCCACGGCCAAGGACAGCCCCAGCTTCCCACGACACACTGGAGCATTCCCTCATGGCTGCTTCTGTTTCCCCGTGCCCAGCAGAGCAGGTGATATCACGGTGGGTCCCTGGAGAGCGGCCACCACACCTGCTGTGACACACAAACCGCGCTGGGAGCACTCCCAGGGTGAGAGGCAGCAGATCCCGGCGGTGGGGCCTGCCCTCTACCTGCCGTTTGGAGAGTGTCAGCTCACCCAGAGCCTTCTGGAGCCCAGCACGGGCCAGAGAGAAGCTAAAACATCTTCAGAGCTTCCTGAGACACCCAACAAGGGCAGGAACACCTGGGAAGGCACTGGGGCACAGCCTGCAAGCCCAGCCTGAAGCAGAAATCACCTGGCTCATGTGCCCATGAGGCTTTTCCATGCCAGGCTCAGGGGTTGGCAGGTTATTCAGGACACCCTGAGCAGAGAGCAGAGCTCACACACGCAAGTCTTCTCCAGGGATGGCACCGGGTTTCCTTGATCTGGTTAGATAACCCACCCACTCACCCAGAAACACCTCCTCACACTCTGATTTACTGCTCTGTGAGACCCGACCAGTGAAAGCAGGGGTGGTGGTGTCCCTCCCTGCCGTGCTCCAGGCACTGCAGAACACAACAGTGTTATGCCAAGGGGCTTATGATGATGCTCTATTATGTTCCTGGAATCTCTGCGTCAAGCTCCAGTGAATTCATGAATATCACCCACGTTAGCATTCAACTCAGCATCCTCAGCAGCACCCTGAGCACCAGGGAAAGGCCTGGTGAAGAAAGATCTGCTCCCAGACCCACACTCTCCATCATGAGGAATCAGCCTGGACACTCCTTTTCACTCCTTCCCCAGGCAGGATCCCCCTTTCCAGATCACTTCCAGAGTGGCACCAAGAGGTTTGTGGTCCCAGAGGCACACGGGCATCAAACAACAGCCTCACCACTCCAGCCTGAGGCCCTAAGGGGACACACCAGTGTGCCCCAGTGCCAAACTGGTGTGGGAAAGCTCTGTTTGCACTGTATCATAGACAGTGATGGTGTGCCTCTGCACAGGCAGACAAATGGGAGAAAAGGATTATTTGGTTGTGTCATATTTGTGCTGCCTCGTGCCAGCATGAACTTCTCACCCACTGCCCAGCCTTGTATGGCCTGAGGATGGGTAAAAGGGCAGAAAAAAAACCTGATTAAAAACATCCATAATGATATCAAGGGTCTACCCACAGATTTCTTGCCCAGAGAAAAAACTCAAAGTAACTTTGAAATGAAAATCAGAAATTCCTTCTCATGACAGCACCTGACTGTGACATCTCCATCCCAGAGCGTTTTCCAGAAGAACATGGGGAAGTGCTGATGTTTTCCACACACTACCCCAAAACCAGACTCCAATCCCAACCTAACCTGTCAAACCTTACACCCCCAACTCTTCCCCGACTCTCTTTTTCCATCTGAAAGAGCTACTGCTGTGCCAGAATTGACTCACACAGAGATAAAAGTGGGTATTTTTGTGCAAACATCACCAGAAAGGAAGCCTTGAAGTTCTACAGACTCCAACAAGGAAAGCTTGAACAAATCTCTGTCTCATCACCACTGGCACACGTGGAACTTCCTCTGCACCAACAGCCTGTTCTGAAGGATCAGGCTATTTTGGAGCAGACAGCTGCAGAGAGATTCCTCCAGCTGGGAAGGAAGGAGGTTCATCCTCCAGCAACTCCAACCTGCTCTGATTATGCCTGGAGACAACAGGAGGGACACACATCACAGCATTCCCCTGCCATTACAGCCAGCCAGGAGATGACCCGGGGCACTCTCCAGCTGTGGGAGGGAAGCCCTTATGGCACAAACTCCTGGAATTTGGGAAATGTTACCTGTGCCCTTCGTTCCTCCAACTGCAGCTGCGCTCTTTCCAACGCTCAGACAACACACCTGGCAGTTTCAGTGCTGAGATTTGCTTCCTATGAGCAGCTGCAGGGCAGGGATGCACCTGGAACTCCCCCCTCATCCCAGCTGGCCCCACACACCCCCTGCTCCCTCTCCCTTTTTCCCAGCCCAAGCATTCTCAAAGCACACGTTCCCCAGATGAAAAGGCAAATTCCTGCACCTCTCCCCCACTGCTTCCATTGATTGATGCTCAGCAAATTATGCTTAAAACAAGAAAAACCCACAAACGTGGTGAGGTCAGCAGCCCCTCCCCAGGGAGCTGACGGAGCTGGGATCCAGCAGCACACACTGAGCTGATGCTGCCTCCTGGCCTGGCTGCCCCTGGGACAAACCAGGAGAAGAGGGGGCTGGAGGAGGTCACCTTCTCAATCTCAAAACCTACAAGAGCAAATCTTCCCTGCAGATGTGAAAGGAGAGGAGAAAGGGCCTTGCTGGAAGAGGCAAGAGCTCATTAGCAGGGGTGGCTCAGCCTTTGCCTTCTGGCAGAGGGGCACAGCCCAGCCACGTGAATCTTGTTCCACCTCACCTGTCATTCGAGGTCTGAACGCTTTCCAAGGAGTCTGAGGCAGGTCTAGTGTTGGCAAACACCACACCCTGCTTCAGGGCAGGCAAACAAAATCAAGGGAAGGAAATGGGGAAAGCCCCTCAGCAAAATCCCTACTGGGTTGGCAGCTGTGAAAGTGGGAGCAGGAACGGGACAGGGGCAATCTGGGGCCAGCCTGAGAGTGCTATGGGGTCAAAGAGAGGGATCCAACAGCTTCCTTAAGATCCTCATGACTTCCACACAGCTCCCAAACACACACGGCTGTCCTGGGAAGGCTGGGTGCCAGCAGCAGCCACTGACCCAGCAGGATTTGAATCCCAGACATTACAGGCATGCCACCTCTATCTGTGCCCGTTCCCCATCTCCAGGGCAACTGTCTCCAGCAGCTGTTTACCCAGAGGAGAAAACGCCAAGTTTGGGGAGCTGACTTAGTCACGACCAAGGGCCGGATTTGGTGACACACCCCTGAGCACGGTCTGCACCTCTCCTGCTCCTCCGGACTGCTGGGGTTAGATGGGAGACCAGGAGATCTGCTCGGAGGCAAGGAATTGATTCCAGCCAGGATCCTATCAACACACAACAGCCTATTTGGCAGAATCTCTCTTAAGTGAGTGTAAAGTACCCGCTAACTGCTGTACCAAATTCGAAATAATCCCTGTTTTAAAGTCTATTATTCGCTGGAAAGCAGAACATCTGACCGTGATCAAGCTGCAGTGGGTGGGTCACAAAGCAGCCCTCGGATGTGGAGGGAAAAGGTATCTAAGATATCTTCATTTAGTTTGTAGGATTGTTTCAGCCACATTAACAAACTGATTATAGCAACTGAGTGACACTTCCCAACAACCCAAACACCCCTAGGAGACACCTCACTCAATTCTGTGAGTCCTGAGCTTCTTCCCAGCACTTCTGAAGGAAAAGCAAGGGTCTAGAATAAAAAACCACCATTCTCTGGTCCTGGAGCAGAGAAAGCATCTCTGCTTCCTCCCACCATCCTCCACTGCAGATCCTCCTCCGGAGTTTTTCAAGAAGCTTTGACTGCAAGACTTGAGGCTGACCCTGCATTAACAGCTCAGCCACAACGCTTCCAAGCAGGATAAAACTCTCAGTGTCCTTAAAAAAGAAGGCCTCTACTGTAAAAGGATGAACAACTATTTATCCAGGCCTGATGAGGAAAGACAGCAGAGGGGTTTCCGTCTCCAGTAGGAAAATCAGGATAGAAAGTTTCCCTCTTGGTTTCTCAGAGAAGTCAGGGAGCAGAGCAGCTGCTTCACATCCAGTCTCCATCCCTGGGGATGGAGCTCGCTCTGCAATAAAAAGATACAGGGCAGGATGGGTCCCCTTGGGTCCCATTTCACAAAATCACCCTGACCTCTGCCCCCTGAGCCCCGTCAAACCACCAGAGAATGAGAAAATGTCCTCAGCGCCGTTCCCGGCTCCCTCTGCAGCCTCCCTCATCCCTGGCTAATCCACACAAGTTACCTAACGCCGGGGTACGCCGAGGATTAGTTAATGTTTGTGCAGCTTTTCCCAGATAAAAGCTACGTGAGATCCCAGCATTTATTATTGATGCACCAGTCAAGGAGGCCGCGTGTTTGTGGGGGGGGAAAAAAAATTCCTTCCCGAACCCTGCGGCGATCAATTTACAAGCCAAAGCAAGGGGTTGTGTTACAGCCTGAGAGCCCGGAAAACCGGCCTGGACCTTTCACCAGTCCAAAAAAACCATCCCCCGAAGGAGGATACAGCTGGTAGCACTGCTGGCAGAGTCCCGGTGATCCCTGCTCCTGGCAGGGAGCACTCTGACCTTCAGGGACACAAGGGACTGGCAGTCCCGGTGCCAGGCTTTGAGCTGCCCTCCCCAGGTGCCGGACACCAGCGGGATCCCTCTGCTCCAGCCCTTCCTGTCCCCTCACCTGCGTGCTCCCCCTCCCAGCCCATACAGGAGGCAGTGGCGTTAAGAAGCAGGCGTTTCCCAGTGCCCATTCCAGCTTTACCGCCGACCAAGTGAGTGACCTTGGGCGGGTCATTCCACCTTCCACGGCTCTTCCTCAACACACGTGAAGTCCTTTCCTGTGCCCGTGACCCGCTGCACTTCCAAGTGACAATCACGCGGGGCTCTGCACTCTGCTCTCCCTGTCGTCACGGGGCAGGGGAGCGTCCAGCATTCCCAGTTTGCAGACTGGGGAGACGAGGCCGTTCACACCTCCTCTCCACGACTAAGGTCAGGTCAGAGGCACCGGCCCGAGCTAAGAATAGACGCAGGAGCCCTGTCCCTACCAGCTGCTCTCCGCTCTGACCACTCTCGGGCAAAGGATCCATTTTGTGTCTCGACGTGTTATTTTAACCATTTACAGCAACTCAGCGGCTCAGCTCGGCGAGCGGCCACGCTCCCACCAGCACTCAAACCTCAAGCCCCGTGCAGAGGGCACCCACCCAAAAATCCTCGCCCACCACGACGGCAAGAGCCTCCCGAATCCCCGCTTCACCCCTTCCACCACAGAGAACCCCCGAGCGCCTGCAGGCGAGGGGGATGGAGCCCGAGGCGCCGTCGGGGCGCGCATCCGTGCGCCTCGTGATCCGCGTTACACAACCGGGCCCCGGCTCCTCGGCGGAGCCTCGGCAACGCGGGCGAGTTACCTGAGCACCGTGACGCTCCCCCTCTTCACCGGCAGGAAGAGGACGGGCTCCGAGACCCTGATGGGCTTGAACTGGAATTTACACCCGAAGCAGAGCGCCGAGTCGCTGAAGAAGGACACGGAGACGATGGGCCTCTCAAAGATATGGATGGGGTCCACGTGGGAGACAATGCAGCCCCCCGGCTGGTAGTCGTTGATGACGGCACTGTTCACAAAGCCCTCGGGGATCACCCGGTGCTCCACCAGCTTCCTGATCACCAGGTCGTGCACCCACTCGGGGATGGCATCCACCTCCCCCCGAGGATACAGGCGCTCCTGGCCGGGGCCTCTCCGCTGCAGCTGGGAGCCGTAGGTGTAGCCTTCCCCGAAAAAATACTTGTTCCGCAGCGGCGCCCGATCCACCGTGTGCTCCTTGTAGAGCCCCTTCTCCGCCCGGGACACCACGTCCTCGATGCGCGCCTCGATCTTGGCGCACTCCTCGGCGCTGAAGAGGCGAAGCTGGCGGATGCCGCTCTTGACTTTCCGAGCTTCCTCCTCCTCCTTCTGCTCCTCGTAGTCGCTGGGCTCGGAGCCGGAGTCGTCCTGGTGCCGCCGCTTGCGGTCGTACGGAGGTTCGGGGGGCTCCCGCGGGAGGCCGCCGCCGCCGCCGCC
>VZTB01004663.1:160999-181296 GCA_013397245.1 Thryothorus ludovicianus
CGGGGCGCGCAGGGGGCGGTGGGCGCGCGGCGCCCCCTGGCGGATGCGGCGAGCGCGACAGGCGGGCGGGAGTGACTCGCGAGGGGGACACGGGGAAACTGAGGCACGGGCGGGATAATAGAGGGGGAAACTGAGGCACCGGGATGGGGAAACAGGCACAGAGATCAGGGGGGAACTGAGGCAGCGGATGGGGAAAGAGACACGGAGATCGGGGTTGAACTGAGGCACCGGATGGGGAAAGAGACACGGAGATCGGGGGGAAACTGAGGCACCGAGGTGAGGAAACAGACACGGAGCTCGGTGGGGCAAACTGAGGCACTTAGCTGGGGAAACAGACACAGAGATGAGAGGGAAACTGAGGCACTGAGCTGGGGAAAGAGGCGCTGGGATGGATGGGGGAAACTGAGGCACAGCTATAGGAAACACGTGGCGATTGGTGGGGAATCAGACACCGGGGGCCGCAACCCCCCTGCAGCAGCGAGCGCAACACAAAACCACGGACACCGAGTCATGCCGGGCTCCCGGGCGTGTATAAAACCCCACAACAGCAGTGGGCTGGTGACAGGGGGACAGCTTGGTGGCCACGCTGGGGACACCCCATGGTCCCTGCACCCTGTGTCCCCCACGCCGGGGGTCCGGGGGTGCCGGTGGGGGCCATGGCGGGCTCAGAGCAGGGTGATCTCGCTGGGCGGCAGTGTCAGCCTCTTCTCCCGGGCGCCCAGCAGCCTCTCCATGTGCGCGGCCACCACCCGGCACAGCTCCAGGCCCTGGAGACGGACACACCGCTGGTCAGTGGCCATGCCACCGACCCAGCAGGGCCACCCTCCTGATGTCCCCAGGTGTCCCCGACCTGCTCCAGCTGCAGCTGGGTGATGCCCTGGGCCAGGAGGTCTCCCAGTGTGATCTCCACGTAGGGATAGCTGGATCCCGCCGTCGGCCGCTGCGTCCGCGTGCACTGGATCTCGTTCAGAGAGAACTTGGCGATGAGTTCCTGCCAGGGGACAGGGGGGTGGCCAGAGCGCCCTGGGAACCCCTCCAAAGGGACCAGGGACCCCAGCTTGGAGCAAACTGGGATAGTGGAAGGTGTCCCTGCCCACGGCAAGGGGGTGGAACCGGATGAGCTTTAAGGTTTGTTCCAACCCAAACCGTTCTGTGATTCCACGTGTCCCACGGGGTCCCACACCTACGTGGGTGTCCTTGCTGAGGAAGTTGAGGCCGTTCTGGTTGACGGCCAGGATGCAGGGCGAAACGATGGCGTTGTTGCTGCAGCTCTGGATGTAGAAGAAGGACGAGCCGAACATGGGGTAGGCGCTCAGCAGCCCTGCAGGGCAGAGGACGGGGTCTCAGTGCCCACTGCCACCCCCATCCGCCCAGCCCCCAGGAGCAGCCAAGGGAATTGGGTGTCCCAAAAGTGGGGCCGGGAAGCAGCTTGTCCTGTCCTGTCCTGTCAATCCATATTGCCCTCCAAGTGCAGCACCCCAGGATCTGTGCAGTGACAAGGGCTGCCTGTCCTAGCAGCATCCCATCCCCATCATCATCATCATCATCATCACCCTCCAGGCAGCCTCACATCCCCAGCAGGACTTCATCTCCAGCAGCATCACATCCTCATTAGCACTATGTCCTCATTAGCATCGCATCCTCTCAGCATCGTTTCCCGGTGAATGTCACCCTCCCGTCCCCATCGCTGTCCCCTCACCCAGGAACTGCGCCCTGGCCTGGTGGGCGCTGAGTGCCTGGGCCTGCTGCACGTGCTGGGTGACCATCTGCAGCCAGGACTGCGGCTTCAGCAGGCGGAAGAGCTGCGGAGGGACGTAGTCCTGCATCTCCCGCCTGTGGGGAGCCCGAGGTCAGGGCCAGCGCTGGCCAGTGGGTCCCAAATCCCACGAGATGTGGGATGTATGTGTGTCCCCCCCCATCCCAGGTGCCCTGTCCCCTGCCGTACGCCGTGGGGAGGTGGTGGCAGTCCTTGGCTCGGTGCTGGAGGGCGGCCAGCTTGGCCACGTGCGGGAAGTGCTGCTCTCCCGGCCTCGCCGGCGGCAGGACGGTGAACAGCCCCTTGAGGTAGTCAGGGAGCACCTGGTAGGAGGGACAGAGCACAGGGACACGGCTTGGGGACAGGGCACGCTCTGAGGGAGGCAGGGAGGTGGCCCTGGGGGAGGCTGACGGGGTGGCCCGACCTGGTTGTAGTGGACGGTGACATAGAGCTCGTTGTCGAACTTGAGGGGCTGGCTCCAGACCACGCGGCGGCACCAGAAGGTGTAGCTGGTGTCCCGGAGCTCCGTCTCGGCAGCCACGTCCAGGACGTATTCCCGGCGGGTCAGCGGCCGCACGCTCTGCCCTGTGCCACCCGGGGGTCTGAGTGTGGCCGCCACACCCGCCTGCATGGCTGTCCCCTCCTGTCTTGTCCTGTCCCAGCCCTGCCGGCTCCTCACCTCTGTCGGTCACCACGAAGAGGATGTATTCCTCCAAAGCCTCTGGATTCTGCAGCCCCATCTCACAGCACAGCTCTTCGATCACATCCAGAGCCACCTGGGCACAGGGACAGGTGGCTGGGACATTGCCACCTCCCCCTGTTGTGCTCTGAGCCACCAACTTGTCCTGCATCCAGGCTCATCCCAGTGATAATCTGCTTTTCCCAGAGGATGAAGTCCCACAGCAGGGACAGCCAGCCCCCCATATCTGCACCCTCTGGGTGCCCACAACTGAGGTGTCACCATAACCTTGGTGCACTGAGCCTCCTGTCCCCTCTGGCTCACCGAGCACGTCTTGATCTTGAGGTGCCTCTCGATGCCACCGGGCAGGAGGAAGAGCTGGCGCTTGGCGCTGCGTCCGGCCTGCACGGGGGGACACGTTGGGGTGCAGGGGGGCCCCTTCACACAGCAAGAACCCACAGGACACCCCAAAACCTGCAGCTATCCCTAAGGAACCATCCCATTGGGATCATCCTGTCTCTTGCCCATCCTGTCCAGCTGAACCATCGTGCCCCCACTCCATGTTCACAGAGCTCCATCCCCACTGGGGATCACTGAAGGCTCAGGGTATTCCCCAAAGTGGTGAAGAGCAGACCCTAAGAAGGGTTTTCTTGGGAAGATCTCCAAAAAGGATCAGCTCAGTTCCAGGGTGGGGTCTGAGGGAAACCTGACCCCATGTGGGTACCCAGAACTTCTGGGAGGGGATCTTGAGCTGACACCAGCCCTGTTCCACCCCACGAGCCCCTGGCCTCACCACCATGGCCTTGAGCTCCATGCTGCTGGGGAAGAGGCAGCGCCCGCCGAACTGCAGGGTTTTCCTCAGGTTCAGCTCACAGGCTTTGGCGATGCCTGGCAGGAACAGGGACTGGGATGGGGCTGAGCTGCCACGCTGGCCCTGTCAGAGCTCCTCCTGAGCTCTGTGACACCTGGGCTGTCCTTTCCCACCGCACACCCAGCGCCCTGGGCTGTGCACGGCCCCTACCGTGGAAGGGCAGCTCCGGGTGCCTGCTGGCATCCTGCAGGAAGGCCACAAGGAAGGGCCGGAGCACCTCAGAGCACTTGTAGTAGGCAGCGAGGATGTAGAGCAGCCTCCAGCCCCTCTGGCAGCTGTCCCTGTGGGAACAGCCAGGGCTGATCCCCTAAGCAGGGTCAGGGTGCCCATGGTGGCAGCCATCACCTTGGGGAGTTGCCATTTGAGAAAATGAGGTCCCCAGGTGTCCCCCCAAGCTGGAGCAGCTTGGCCTGGCTAGGGGTACAGGTGTCCCAGTGCCAGCCTCTGCTGTCCCATGTGGGTGTAGGGACTCACGGCTTGGAGCTGGTGTTGTTGGTGATCTGCTTGATGATCTGGCAGTACACCTCATCCCGCAGGACCTCGTGCTCTGCACACAGCTGGGGGACAGGCACAGCTGCCACCTCTCTGCCACCCCCTGCCCAGGCCACCCCCAGGACTCACTGTCCCAGTGATGGATTTACCTTGAGCATGGTGCAGACGGCCTCCAGCTCTGTCTGCCCCCGCAGAGGGTGGTCACCCATGAACTTCATCACGGCTGGGGACAACAAAGCCACACGGTGACAACAGCTCAGCATGTCCCTTCCCCAGGGACACCTTGGATGAGCACATCTGCACATCTTGTGCACATGGAGCAGTGGGACCAGAACTAAACTCCCCTATGCCCATCCCAGTCCCCCCTCCTCCAAGGACAGGGCTGGGGATGGCTGAGGGACAGAGGGACAGGACACTTGTGCCCCTGCCTACCTTGGAAAGCCTCAGCAGCCAGTTTGTTGAGGCCACCATCCACAAATTCAATGAGAGACTCCTGAATAGGAATCTGGAGCAAGGGGAGAGGGCCAGCTCTGGGACCCTGCTGGGACCCCAGAGGGACCTGCAGGTGACAGCAGGACAAGGCCACCCCAGGACTCCACTTCCCCATACCTTGGTGAACGTCAGCATCTCCAGCACGCTTGGCGCCTTCATCCCACGGGAGTCCCTGGCAGAGGGACAAGGGAGCAGGTGGGCACAGGTGTCCCCACCACGGCACGTCCCTGTCCCACCGCTGGACACTCACGTGGCCCCACGTCGCGCTGCACGGAAATGCCGCTGGGCAAAGGCCAGCATGGGACAGGCCGCGGTGACATCCCTGAGCTGCTCCACGCCATCTCCCCCCGGACCCTCCACGAAGGTGGCGCTGGCTGGGGACACCTGCGGAGCGGGACAGTGAGCACCGGGCACAGCCAGCACCAGGGGACAGCCCCGGGCCAGGACCCACCTCTGTTTTCCTGTCCAGCTCCTGGGCAGCAGCAGTGGAGGCCACAGCCACGGCCACGGCCGCCGAAGCCGCCACTTTGCCCTGCTTGTCCCGGGGCTCCTCCCTCCTCTCCGCGGGCAAATGGACGAAGTCGGGCGCTGCCACGGGCCGGACGTACTCGGCAGGGAAGAGCCCTGACCTGCCGTGGATGGCCCCAAACTTCCACCCTGTGCCAGACAGATGGTGGGGATGGCAGCCACGGGGTCACCCCTAAAATTCTCTGCCTGTTCCCCTCCTGTCTCTGGGCCCCCCCAGCCCTTTTCAGGGATCTGGCCATGGGTTTTGGGGGGAAGCAGCTGAAGTTTGGCATCGCTCAAGGGAAAGGTACAGACCAGAGCCACAAAGCCTGTCACTAAGGGACATGTGTGGCACCAGGGTAGGACCTGTAGGGGAGCATCTCCCTGGATCGGATCAGTGCCAAAAAGACCCCAAACCATCCTGGTGAGAGGTGACAGAGGCAGAACCCTGCTCTGTGCCCCAGACCCAGGAGGGGACACAGCTCAAGGCACACCAGGGACACACACAGGGACAGTGTGGCACCTACCAAAATCCTGGGTGCCTGTCTTCAGCTCCTCCAGGTACATCACCTTCTTGCGGACCACGCAGCCATAGTAGTGGTCTGCAGGGACACCATGGGGACACCATGGGGTGTCACAGGATGCAAGGCAAGTGCACGGCCACCTCCAGGGCAGGGCTAGCCATCAGTCTGCTGCCCCCGTGTCCCTCATCAAAGACATTTTGGCATGGGGGGGTTTGGGGGTCCCTCACCTCTCTCAGGGTGCTCCAGTGACTGCAGGTGGATGATGTCCCCTTTGTGGAAGCTGAGCTGGGCTCTGTCCTCCGGGCTGTAGTTCCTCACAGCCACCACATACTGGGAGTCCTGGGCACAAGGGGTCTGGCACAGCTCGTGCACATAGGGACACCCATACCCCACCCAGCACAGGGAATTCAAGCACCCACAGCCTCAGGAACATTCCCCCAAATCCAGCCACGGTCCCATTTGGAGGGTGCCCTCCTCTGCCCACCCCAGCCCCCCAAATGCAGGCACACAGGCAGGATCTGACCCACAGGACAAACCCACCCTGGCCCCAGGCCACCCCCCACCTTCCTGAGCTCTGTGATGAAGTGGTCGACCATGACCTTGACCTGGGGGGCTTTGGAGGAGAAGAGGATGAGCTTCTCACTGCGCAGGTTGAACTCCAGCATGTTCCTGGATGGGGTGGTCACGAAGAGCACGTCGGGGTAGCTGGGGCAGGGCGAGGGGAGGCTGAAACACCCGGCATCTGTGGCACCCACAGTACCCACCCCACCCTGGCCACCCCTACCTGTAGGCACGCAGCACCCGCAGCTGCTCCCCGGGGACATTGGTGCCCTTCACCACCCGCAGCAGCTTGATGCCAGTGTGGGACACGGCCAGGATCTGCACACCCGTCCCCACGCTGCCCTGTGGGCCGGGACAGCACCTCAGCCGGGGGCACGGTGACACAGACCCCTCCCATGCTGACCTGCCCCGCAGCTGGAGCCTCACCGTGGCAGGGAAGAGGCGGGAGAAATACACCTCGCAGCCATCCCGGGCCGCGGCAATGATCTCCCTCTTAACATCCTCGGTGGCCACGGGGCTGAAGGAGTCCAGCTTGTTTTCCGCTGTGGGGAGGGGGGAAATACCTCCTGTGAGCACCCGCTCCCTGGAGAGGATGAGGACAGAGTTCCCAGCAGAGGCAGGGGTGCTCATGCCCTGCCCGTGTCCCCCAAGCAGCTGGCTGAGACCTGACACAACCTGTGACATTGTGGAGCACTAAATTACTGGGAGGTGGTTGTTTTTGGAAGCAAAAACTAGCCAGGATTAAGCAGAGCCAGTCCTGGCTTGGAAATATGCAGGAGATGAGGACAGGCGGGAGAGTGGCTGGGTGTGAGCCCCCAGGCAGCGAGCAGCAGGACACAAGGTTACCAAAGAGGGATTTCAGGCGGAGCCGCTCCTCCTGGCTGATCCGGATGCAGGTGTCAGACAGAACATCATTGAAGATCTGCGAAAAGGAGGTGAGGAGCAGTGGGGTTGTGTGGGGAGGAGCAAAAAGCTCCCCAGCCCCAGCTCGCAGCTCCTCCACGGCAGGGGAAGGCAGGGTGGGCACAGTGGGATGAGTAAATCATCACCCCACTGGGGAATGCCCCATCTCCCAGGGGGGCTGCAGGCCCAGCTCGGTGCCTCACCTGCCGGAAGATGAGGTCGATCAGCAGTGGGTTGTTGATGCTGTCCTTGGGGTAGAAAACCTGCCAGGACAGAGACCAGGGCGTGGTGTAAACCCCCTTATCCCAGGAGGACCTTGGCACCAACCTGTCCCCACAATCTGTACCTCCTTCCGGATGAAGATTTTCCAGGGCACGTTGTGGTAGGTGTAGAAGTCCTCGCTGCAGCTGCGGTGCAGCTGGGTCTGGACCTGCTGCTCCTCGGATGGGAGCTCCCGTGAGACAAAGACTGCAAAGGGACAGAAAGCCTTGCAATCCCCACAGGGAACCAGCAACAGCTGCCTCCACCTGGGGAAACTGAGGCACGGGGAGCAGCTGGGCACAGCAGTTATCCCACCAGGCATCAGCTGTGCCACTGGGAGGGCAAAGTGCCTCACCCCACCGTGCCCCTCCCAGTGCCACAGCTCTGCCCAGCAGTACCTGGGGGCCGTGTGGCTGCAGGACGTCCTGTGGATGCTCGCAGCTGGTACCTGGCACTTGGCTTCACCGCAGCCACCACCTCCTTGGGCCCCTGCGAGGCACAGAGGGGCTGTGGTCAGTGCCAGTGACACCCCCAGCCTGGTCAGGGGGACACGGGGGCAGCCACACCCCTACCACAGCTGATGGCACCCGGGCTGCTGAGAGCTGCTCCTTCAGGATCTGCATGGCTTCCTCATGGGGGTCCAGCTTCTTCCCAAAGAGCTTGCTGCCGAGACAGCACCCCACGTCACCTGAACCCCAGCATCACCTGCACCCCAGCATTCCCTGTACCTGACACCACCTGCAGCCCCATCACTCGGTGCATTCCCTACACCCCACCATCCCCTACACCCCGTGGTTCCCTGCAGCCCGGCATCAGGACCAGCACACGAACCCCAGCAGGGGCAGCCCGAGGCTTGCCTGGGGACCCTGTGTGTACCTGTGGGGCTGGGAGCTGCGCGGGGCTGGCTGGCACTGCCGGATGATGTTGCGGATGTCGTGCGTGGGCCGCGGGAAGTGCTCCGAGTTGAGCCGGGAGTGCTGCACCGGCTCCCCCGGCCACCGCCGGCCCACGGCTGCTGCGGAGCCAAGCACACGGCTCAGGGACCCTGGCTAGATGCCACGAGCCCTGTGGCCACCTCATTGCACCAGGACCCCTTACCAGCCTTCTGTGAGTAGGGCCGGGGTTGGGGGACATGGGCTGGCGTCCCCTCTGCTGCTCTGCCCTGCAAGGGACACGATGCCATCAACACCTGGCTCCTCCAGCTGCTCCCATGCCCAGGGGCTGCCCCAGAGAGCTCTGAAGTGGTTCGACCCCTCCCAGCCCCGTGGCACTGACCGAGGGTCCGGGTGGCTGGCTGACATCTGCCCGGCGCTGCAGGGACGGGGCTGGCTCTGTGCCTGTGACAGCAAAGAGGAGAGCTCAGGCAGAGCTGTGGGGCTCTGGGTGCAGGGATGTTCCCCATACTGGGGATCAGACAGGGAAACTGAGGCAGGGAGCTGGCTGGGGATGTGGGAGTGCTCCAGGTGCTCACCCCTTGGCTGACGCATCTCTGCAGCCACAGGAGGGTCACTCTGGTTGGGGTCAGTGCCTCCTCCCACGCCACCTCCTCCCTTCAGCCTCTGCGAGAGGATGGACGGCTTCTCCAGCTCCTGGGGGACAGGCATCAGGGCACAGGGGCCAAGCCACCCGAACCCCAAAATGCCTCGGGCAGGGGGACACCCCTCTCACCCCATTGCCATAGGAGAGCACGGGGTCAAAGAGACTGTCCAGGTACCGGTCCAGACCCTTCTGACTGCGTGGCTCCCCAAATTCCCCATCTGTGAGGGGACAAGGCAGGAACCACAGGCATGGCAGGGCTTTGTCACAATGCTGGGGGACAGGACTTGGGGGGAAGGATGCCCTACCATGGGGGTGATACGCCTCCATGGAGGGCAGTGTGGGGGCTTTCACAGCTGGGGGAGGAGGCACTTCATCCAAATCAAATCCGTGTCCCAGCACCCTGCAGAGAGGGAGGATGCACTCATCGAGCACCCACTGGGTGCCAGGGTTCCCCTCAGGAGCCCACCCTCCCCTACCAGCACCCATCCAGACCAGTGCCAGGGTTCCCCTCACAGTGGGACACCCCTCCCTGCCCGGGTACCTACGGCCGGCTGTCCCTGCTGTGGCTCTCGCTGCTGTCCCACGCGATGAGGAAACAGGATTTCTGCCTGGGGAAGCCCCGCAGCAGCTCGAGGTCAGAGACAAGGTCCAGGACATAGTCGTGTCCAGCCAGCTCAGCCCACTGGGCACCCGCCTTCATGGCCACGGACCAGCCACGCCAGCCCTCCGCCAGCCCTCTGCCAACAGCCAGGGGATGGGCTGGGGATGGGCACAGGCTCCACAGGGACAGCCTGCCCATGAGCTGGGCATTCAGGCTCCCAGATCCTGGGGACACCGAAGGCAGCCCCAGGTGACACCGTGACCCGCTGAGTGGGGTGGGTGCCAAGCCAGCACCTACCTGAGCTTCAGGACATCCCCCGCCAGGTCCTCGCCTGTGCTCCAGGAGTGGATGGGGCAGGAGAATTGGTCACCTGGGGAGGGACGGGCGGTGAGCGGGTGTCACCAGTGCCCCCTGCCCGTGAGGGCGGCCGGCCTGGGACCGAGCCTCGCCAGCGCCACGCTGCCCGCACCGTTGAAGCAGTGCAGGTCGAGGGCCATGCTGGCCTGCCGCCGGTTCGCCGTCCACTCCAGCAGCGAGGGGGGGAAGGTGCGGGCGGCGGCGGCGCCCAGCTGGGAGCGGGCCATGGCGTGCATCAGCTTGCGCTGGCACACCGGCTTGTAGCCAGCGAAGGCATAGTCGGACACAAACCTGTGGGGAAGGGAGGACGCTGCAGGAGGGACACGGGCAGGATCATGTGTGCCAGGTTGGGACAGGGGACCGCAGAGGGGTTAAGAGCAGCCCTGGGGGGATCTTGGCAGCATCCTAGGCACGTGTGCCAGGCTGGCCCAAGGCATCTTGGAGGGATCTCAGAGCATCTCTAGTGGCACTTGGCCAGTATCCCTGGGTACAGGGAACATAGAGGGACATGGGCACATATGCCAGCTTGGCCAGAGGGATCCTGAAAGCACCTCAGAGCATTCCCAACAGGACCTGGCCGTGTGTGCCAGGCTGGCCCAAGCAACCATGGAGGAACCACTTGGGGCCTAGGCAGCATCCTCAGCCCTAGGTACCAGGAGAGCCCTGAAAAGCCCCAGCAGTGTTCCCAGGCATGAGCACCAGTCTATTCCTGAGGGTCCCGGCCATCCCCATTCCCCATTCCCCATCCCAGAGCCCGTGCCCAGCTCACTTGAGCAGGTACTTGTCGAAGGCGGCGGTCGGGGGGAAGGCGCTGAGGCAGGTGGCCAGCAGCAGCCAGCCCCGCTCCTCGTTGTTGACGTTGGTGTTCCTCCAGACCTGGTTGGCAGCTTGTGCCAGGAGCTCGTCCCGCAGCCCCGGCACTGACAGCCCCTTCTGCACGATGTAGTTGCCAAAAAGGGTCTCCTGAGAGCCGCCCAGCCCCGGGTCCCCCATGAATCGCAGGATCTGCCACAGGGACAGCCAGGTCCTCCCTCTGGCCCCGGGCACAGAGCGGGCAGGGGGGCTGCTGTGATGGATCCTGTGGCACCCCACCTACCAGCTGGAAGAGGCTGAGAGCCTCGTGGCACAGGTCCTCATCCAGCCGGGTGAGGGGGGCTTTCAGTGGGGCTGTCAGCATCCCAAATGCCGGTTCCTGCGGTGACACCCGCACCCATGGCTACCTGGGGACAGCCTCAGGCCACGAGGGGCTGGCCCCACGGTGCTGAGCATGGTGTTGGTGCTGGGTGGAGCCTGTGGGGCTGCCAAAGGGCTGGGGTGAAGGATGGGGTCGGCAGCCTCCTGGGAGTGGGGCAGGGAAGGGCTCAGGCAGTGCTGGCAACACCAGAGATGGGTGGTGAGGCCCTGGCACACATTGCCCAGAAAAGCTGTGGCTGCCCCATCCTTGGAAACGTTCAAGGCCAGGTTTGACAGGGATTGGAGCAACCTGGTCTAGTGGAAGGTGCCCCTGCCCATGGCAGGGGGTTGGAACTGGATGGGCTTTAAGTCCCTCCCGACCCAAACCATTCTGTGGTTCTATGCCAACACCTTGGCAAGGCTGAGAGCCTAATCCAGCCCCGGTGCTGTCATTCAGGATGCCGGGGACTGGGAAACACAGGGCAAAAATAGGAATGAGGAAGAGGAATGGGGCAAAGTGACCGTGGGTGGGGCCGGGGTCCCGGGAGCAAAGCGACCTGGTCTCCCGCCCCAGCGTTCCGGATCCGCCCCGCGTCGGGCGTCCAGGAGGGCTCAGCGGGTCTCTCTCCGATAACCTCAGCAGGGTCCCCCCGGCCTCTGGAGACGACAGGAACCCACGGGGAGGGAGGGAGGTGGCAGCCAGCTCCCCACAGCACCACAGCCACCCCGGATCCAGCTTCTCTTGCTACCCGTGGTGTCCCCAGGGTGGGAGCCGGGGCAGAGCCCGGTGGGACAGTGCGGGGAAGCCACCACGGGGACCCTGAACCTCACTGCTCCACCGTGACCGGGGTGCCAGGGACTCCCCAAAAGCTGTCTGCCCGTCGGGAAAAGCTCCCCGCTGCCGGGCCGCGGCGCCCACCTTACCTGGAAGTGGCCCCGCACGTACTTGGCCATGGGGTAGTCGTTGATGTCGAGCGGCAGGGTGAGCTGGGGGTCGGGCTGCAGCGCCGGCGGCGGCACCAGCACCACGCAGCCGGCGTTCACCTCCCGAGCGGCTGCGGCACAGCGGGAAGCTACGGCACGGCCGTCGGGGCGGCAGCAAGGGGCTGGGAGCGATGGCGGGGCGGGAGCCGCTCACCTGCAGCGGCCTCCAGCAGCCCCATGAGCTCGGCCGGGATCTCCAGGTGGGTGACATCCACCACCTCCCTCCGCGTCAGCTCCTGCCGCCGCAGCACAGGGATGTGCCCGCTCGCCGCGCTGCTCCCTGCCCCAGCACCCGCGGGTGCCGCGGCCGGGAGCGCAGGGATGGGCAGGGGTGAGGGCACAGCAGCACGGGCTGAAAGTGCATCACACGTGTGCTCGCACCAGTGCCGCACATCTTTACCTGCTTCATCCTCTCCTTCTCCTCCTCAGCTCGCCGGCGAGCATCCTCCTTCCTCTGCAAGCAGAGCAGACATTCTGAGTCCCACCGGAGGAAGGGAGACCCTGAGGCATCTGGGCACCTTGGGTTGCCACTGACCCCTCCCCAACCTCAGCAGGGTTTTCACCTCGAAAAGGCACTGCTCTACCCAACGGGACACGCAGGTGGCGTGTCCCCATGCACGCGGTCTGGGGATGCCACTGTCCCCTCCAGACACACCACTGAACATGCAGCGGGGTGGCAGCAGGTCCCCTGGAGCCCCTGGGATGTGACAGACCCCCGCCTCACCTTGAGGTACCTCCGGCGGTTCACGTAGATGTGCACCAGCGATCTGAACTTGATGAGCGTGCGCCGCATGCGCCGGTACCGCTGCCTGCAGGAGAGCACCCGTCACCCTCTGCCACCCACCTGTGCCCACCCGCCATCCCCAGGGACCCCCACCTGGCCAGGTATCCCCGCGCCCGGCTCTGCAGGAGGACGATCTTGCGGCGGAGGGAGCGGAAGCGCCGCTTGATGAAGAAGGTGCGAGCGTAGCGCTGGAGCGTGAGCGCGGCCAGGTGGTGGGCACGGGATCGCTTGCTCTCCAGCGCCTGGTACAGCTGCTCCTTCAGGAAGAGCTGGGAGCAGGGGTGAGCCCATGAGCTCCACGACACCCCCAGGGCGTCACCGGAACCAAGCCCTCTCCCGGGACAGTACCTTGGTGACACCAACGTAGTACATGCTGGGGTTAACGGGGCAGAGGCTCCTCAGCATCTCCACGCAGTTGGATCCATTGGGAATGACATTGGACCACATATCAACGAGGCAGCGATACCTGGGTGAGCCCATGACACTGTCACCACACAGGAGCCCGCTGGGACACCAGCACAGACCCTCCCTGTGGTGACAAACACTGTGCCTGGAGATGCAGCTTCTCCCAGAGCTGCGTGTTAACACGAGGGGGTCCCAGCTCCCTCTGTGGGGGAACTCCAGCCCAAATGCTGCCCCCCAAACACCCACAAACCCTGTGGTGTCCCCTGGCTGGGATGGCAGTGCCCAGCCTGCAGCCCCCAGGCGACCTGTCGATGAAGACGAGGAAGGGGATGCGGATGGGGAAGCCCTCCTTGCGGATGCGGATGGTCTCCAGGATCCCCGAGTACCGCAGCTGGGTCCTGACCACGTCAGCCTCAAAGAGCCCCGGCTCCTGGGGCAGGGATGGGGAGAAGCATCAGCAGCTGCACGGGCAAACCCCCACCCACCGTGTGCCCACGACACTCCCGGTGCCAGCAGGGCAGGAATCACAGGCACCAGCAGGGGCAGGAGAGCCCCGGCTCTCACCTTCTTGTTGTTGGGTTTGATGCAGCGCACAAAGAAGGGGTTGCACCTGTGACAGAGAGACCCTGTCAGCCACAGGAAACACGGGACAAAGCCAGCCCAGCCACCTCGGGCTCAGGTCCAGCTCCCAGCAGCCCAGTGGAGGGACTGGCTGCCCACCCTGCCCACACTGACCTCTCCATCCTCTCCACCAGCTCCAGGAGCGACTGCTGGAACCGTGCAGCCACGGTTGGAGCCTTGTACCGCCGTGTCCTGGTGCTGCTCCTCCTCATGAGGCTCCTCTGCCGGGCCAACACCTGGGCGTGGCCGAAGAAGAGGTTGGCCACCACCTGGGGGAGACAGGAAAGGTTAGAGAGGAGGAAGGTGGCTGGGATGGTGCAGCTCTCCCACATCCTCTTTGCAGCCTGGCCACTCCTTTTCGTGCCCAGCCCTGAGCAAGCTGCATCCCTTAATTGTGGCTGGATTGCCTGGATAGGGATGAGGATGAGGATATGGATAATGCAAAGCAAAGGAGCAGCCCATGTGCCTGTTTGTGCCAAATGCTCAAAGGGTCAAAGCCCAGAGGATCCCATGGCTGGAGCCAGAGGCATCCTCTGCTTCTGATCCCCCTGGGCGTCACCAGCCATGGGGACATGGAAAAGGATATATGGAAGGGGGCTATGGATACCCAGTGTTCCAGCAGAGCCAATGCCAGGCAGGGCCCTACCTTGGTCCTGCTGCTGAGGAACAGGTCCAGCACATCCTGACGGACCTGGTCATAATTTTTATCCAAAAACTTGTGAACCTGGCAAATAGCAAAACCTCATGGTGAGAAGCCTGGCAGGATGACAGGGTGAGGCAAGGAGCTCCAGGATCCCAGCCAGACCCCCATAATGCATTTGTCTCCTTGGTGCAGGATCAACCTCCTCTTTAACCTGCCTTAACATCCCTGCTGGACATCCCAATGTCACACACCTGGTAGGTCACCTTCCCTGCATAGTGCTTGATGGTGAACTCGGGCAGTGGCATCTTCGGCTTCGTGTACAGCGGGTTTGTCCCGTGGTGGTAGTGACACTTCTGGAGGAACGTGTGGTCAGTGGCCTGGGAAGGGACACAGGAGTGACACAGGGTGACTCACCAGCAGGTTGGGACTCGGTGATCTCCAAGGTCCTTTCCAGCCCAAACCATCCTGTGATTCCATGATGTTTCTATGATTCCTTGGGCTTATCCAGCCTGGAGGAGCCCGGGGGGTTTCCCAGGTTATCCAGGACAGCCCAGGAGAAGAGCAGCCCTGGGCCATGGTGATTCCCCAGCCATAGTGAGCTCCCAGTGCTGGCTGCACCTCATCACCAGGCAGCCTCTCACCTGGGGGAAGCAGCTCTGGTCATCCAGGATCCGGAGGATGCCGTAGGGTTTTTGGGAGATGAGGTCAATGCAGGGCTGGTTGTCGCTGAAGGGGATCTCCCTCCACTCAATCTGCTCCCGGATATACTCCTCCTGCAGGGTGGGCACCAGGTCAGCCCTGTGCCCCCAGCCCCACAGCAGTGCCCAGCACCAGGGCAGAGCCCAGCACTGCCCACCAGCCCCACCTGCTCCTCCTGGAACACAATCCTGTTGAAGAAGAACTGCAGATACTCGTTGGCGTAGTTGATGCAGAGCTGCTCAAAACTGTTGAAGTTGAGGTCCTGCGAGAAGGAAGATCCATGGAGCCTGGGAGGATGGAGCTGGGATTGAGCCAGGAGGGAGGTGGGATGGATCCTGCTCACCTCGAAGCCGTAGATGTCCAGGATGGCGATGGAGAGGGCCTCCTGCCTGGGGTACACCAGCTTGTTGATGCGATCCGTGAGCCAGCTGAAGAGCAGGGAGTAGAGGGTCTTGGCAATGGCATCCCTGGGAAGGGGAGAGATGAGCTGAGTGCTGGAGTTCCAGAATGGCACAGTGTCCTCCACTGCCACAGCCAGCACCCACCACAGCATCACTTTTAATCACCACAGAGTCTAATCCACACTGGGGAATCTGATCATCCCCTTTCCCAGCTGGCATTTCAGCTCCCACGCCATCCCTGAGGGTCAAAATCCCCCCACATCCTCCTGCAGTGCAGCCCCCCCTTCCCTCTACCTGGCATCCACGGCGCTTTCAACAGTCAGGGGGGTAAAAATCTTCTCCCGCTGCGTTTCCTGGTTGGGAGATGGCACGATGGGGTTTGCAGCAACATCAGCCATGGTCCCCAGGGGCCAGAGACCCCCTCCCAGGCTGTGCCCCCCTGCACTCACCGTCACCTTGAAGGTGATGGCTTTCTGCAGGCCCTCAGGGGACACCTGCAGCAGCTCAGCCACCGTCCGGATCTCCGTGGCGCTCACCACCGTGGCCACCTCCTGGCAGTCGGTCTGCAGGACAGGGCGATGCCGTGGGACGTGGTGATCTCCCGTTTGCCACATCCCAAATCGTGCTCGGGGAGCACAGCGTGGCTCCCCACCCGTGGGGTACCTCGTATTTCTCGAAGTAGACGTTGCCCAGGTGGAGGACGGAGGAGAGGATGCGGAAGATGCTGTTCTGCTCATCCACGCTGAAGTTCAGCACCTCCATGGTGTTGAGCAGCCGGCGGAAATCCTCAGCGTCGTCCTTGCCAGGAATCTCGCAGTTCCCACCCTGGCACAACCCCCTCAGTCCGTCAGTGGGTCCAGGGGAGGTCACCACCCAGTACTGGGAGGGTCACTCTGCCCTGAGCATCCTCCTCATCCGCACATTGAGGACTCACAAGCACCCTTAGGTTGGGCAGCTTTCCAAAAATCAGGCTGGGGAGGAGGTGGGGTGTGCTGGGGAGGGGACACACTACCTGGTTCAGGTAGTAGTAGGTCTCGGCCCCCTGCAGGCAGTACCGCTGCCGCTGCTGGGACGGCAGCCCTGCCAGCATCTCGTAGAAGATGTGGTAGTTGCGCTCGCTCTTGGACTGGAGAGCAGAGGACAGAGCTGGGGAGGGGGTGGCAGAGGGGACAGAGTGGGGGGCAGAGCCCAGGACCCCCTCACCACACACCTGGAAGACCACGCGGGACTTCTCCAGCAGGTACTGCGAGGTTATGGCACCGCAGATCAAGCCGCTGCAGGGGGGAGAGTGGGCACCTGGCTGGGCAACCTCGGCAGGGGCTGTGGTCCCCCAGCACACCCACCCGTGCCCCAATGCACCCCAAAAAACTGGGAGGGTCAGTGCTGACCCTCCAGATGCCCCCAACCAGGGATGGGTGGGCAGAGAGAGGTGTCTGCACCTGGCTACAGCACTGTGCCCTGGAGTGATTTTGGGCACTCCCCAGTCAGGATCAGTGGGGCTGAGAGGGGATGGGATGGGATAGGATGGGATGGGATGGGATGGGATATGAGGACAGGGATGGGGACTGGGAATGGTGAAGGTGCAGCATCCCTGCCCCTACCCCAGGGACAGCCACCTGTCTTCGGGTGCCATCACCTTCCCAACACCAGGTTTGTCCCAAAAACATCCCCCTGTGTCCTCCCAGAGCCAAGGGACAAGGGGATAGGTTGGGCTGGACACCCCTGGGGCAGCAGGGGACGTAGGGTGGGAGCAGCCACACACAGATGTTACTCAGCATTACTTACTCCTCCAGAAAGATTTCCACAAATTTCCCAAACCTGCTGGAATTGTCATTCCTCACGGTTTTGGCGTTGCCGAAGGATTCCAGCAAAGGGGTCGCCTCCAGGATCTGTCGTGGTGATGGGGAGAGCTGGGGGGGTCAGTCTGGACACCCAACACACCACAGGACGTCTCCAAGGCTAGGGCACCCCCTTTGTCACCCTGCCACCCTTCCTGCCACGCCACGCTCCATGCACACACCCGTGGGTGCCCAAATTTGAGGTGTGCACCACAGCCAGGTTAAATGAGGATGTGAGAGAGCCTGCAGTGATTTCCTGCTGTCCCTCCCGCCTTTCCCCTGCAGCTGGGGTGCCATGGCATGGCCAAGATGCCACCACGATTCTCTGTCCCCCTGAACCATCCCAGCCCACGTGTCCCCTCGGTACCTCCATCTGTCGTGGTCCAGGTGGAAGCATTGGGAAAGGGAGAGAGCAGCAGAGTTGTGAGGAGGGATGGAAAAGAGCACTGGGAGGTGGGAGAAGAGGATGGGGACATGGGGACTCAGGGATGTCCCCAGGGCAGCACCCTACCTGTGGGGCAGTGCTGCGTTTCTGGCTGACAGCTGCCAGGTAGCTCAGGATCAGCTTGGTGGCTTCGGTCTTCCCTGAGCCGCTCTCCCCACTGAAACCCAGAGTGGGGGCATGGCTGGGGCCACCATCAGTCAAACAAGGGGTGCCCACCCCAAACCCCCACCAGCACCCCATCCCCAGGGCCAAGCCAGGCTGCTGGCAGCGACCCAGCAATTAGGGTGGCGTTAATTAGGGGACACCCCAGTGGGCTGTGTGTGGGGACAGCCGTGCCCCACCTGATGACGATACACTGGTTGTGTTTGGCATCCATCACTTTGGAGTAGGCGACATTTGCGATGGCAAAGAGGTGCCTGGGGTGGGGAGAAGCAGGGGGGGTGCAGTGCCAGGCCCAGCACAGGGACCCCCACAGTGCCCCGGGCATCCCCATGCTCAGACACAGCTGCTCCAGCACTCAGGGACCGAGGGTTCCCCAGGGTCTGCTGCAGGACCCAAGGGCGGGGGATGGAGGGTGGGAGTGACCCCATCCCCACGGGGCATTTGGGGACAGCCTGGTACTCACGGCGGGTTCTCCCCCAGGGCTCTGCCTTCGTACTGCTGCACCTGCTCCTTCCCGTAGATGTTGAAGAGCCGGTACGGGTTCACCGACACCAGGATGCTGCCGATGTAGGTCTGCCAGAGAGAGAGAGAGCTGTGGGGCTGGGAGCCCTCAGAGGGTGACAAATCCCCAAAGACCCCAAAGACCCCACACCCACAGTCTTTGGGGGATGCTGTGTCCCCCTAAGCTTACGTAGATGAGCTGGCGCTCGAACCGGGTCCGGATGTTGCTCAGCACTGCAGCCTCCTGGAGGTCCCTGGCGTGGAGCAGAGGTTGAATTAGGGGGTGACAGAGGGACAAGGGAGTGTCTGCTGTCCCCAAAGTGTCCTCAGCATCCCCAGGCCCGGGAAGCTGAAGCAGTGCCCATGTTGGGATGAGATGGGGTGGGATAGCAGGGTCAGGGGTTGGAGGCTGCAGCCCCATTGTCCCCCACAGCACTGAGTTGTGGTGTTGGGGACAAGGACACTCACTCCAGCTGGGTCATGTCCTCCAGCCCGTCCTCCTCCTGTGGCTCCTGGTACCGCACGATGGGGAGGCTGCACAGTGACTGCATCTGCATGGAGCAACCACCCCATCATGGCAGGGATGTGCCAACACCCTGAGATGTCCCACCCAGTCACCAACACCACCCCAAAACACCATCTGTGACCCCAAATCAGGGCACACGCAGTCAGCAATGGCAGGAACTGCAAGAAAACACCCCACAGCCCCAGAAACAGTCCCCCAGCAGGAGCACTGTGTGTCAGGTGAGAGCAGCAGTGCTGGAACACAGAAACATGAGGCCACCAAGGCCACCTTGGGGCTGGTCCCAGGAAAACCCGGTCCTGGGAATCCTGGTGCCTCTCTCTGTGGGCAACACCTTCAGTGGAGGTGATGGGAGGGGGCTGAGGCTGCTCCCCCCGGCCATGGGTGACACAGGACAGGTGTCACACGGGAGCCTGTGCTGGCCCCCGGCCAGGCGGTGGGCAGGAAAGCAGACACCCCGCCGGGTCACCATGCCACCTGCACCTGTCCCCGCCGGATCGGGTCTCTGCATTTCCATACGCCAGAATCAAGTGTCCCCGGAGGGGCCGCTCGTGGGGGGGACACACAACAGGTGACGATCCCCTCCTCCAGTCCGCTCCCCACGGGAGGACCCCCGCCAGCACCCAGACCACCCACAGCCATTTATCCCCCACCCTGGGCACTGCAAACCCCTCTGCGCCGCTGCCTTCGTGCCCGGGAGACCCATCAGGCACCTTAACTCGCCACCCTGTCCCGGGCCCCGCCGGCTGCCAGCTCACCCCCGGCTCCATCCCCCCGAGGGGGCTCCCCGCGGGCGTTACCTTGCTGCGCCAGGGCTGCTTGGTGCCCAGGTACCCTTCTGCCCAGGGGTGCCTGTCCCGCCAGCCGCCCGCCGGCGAGCGCTGGCACAGGTATCGGGCGATGTCGGCTCCCCACTGGCCCGCCCACCGCCGGCCGCGCTGGGTGGGCTGCTGGAGGATGCCCTGCTCGGCTGTCCAGGCGTCGGGCATCTCCCGCACCCGCACGACGTGCTGCTTGGACCAGTGCTGCTTGTACATGCGGGATGCGCGCCGGAAGGAGCCCAACCTCTGCACCTGCGGCGTCACCACCGCGTAGCGCCCCGCGCCCTCCTCCCCGGCCGCCCCGTCACCCTCCATGAGCTCCGGGGGACGGGAGCCGCGGCGGGAGACGGCCGGAGAGCCCGGGGCTCGTCCGTGGGGTGGAGGGAAAGCGGCACGACGGGGCGGCGAGGGGCTCCGGTTGCCACGGGGGTTGGAGGGACGCCCGACGTCGGGCCAGCCCCGCCGCCCCGAGGGTGGGCTCGGGGACCTGCGGGTGCTCCCGTCCCGCCGGGATAGGCGCTGGGACAAGGAGGGCGAGCGAGTGGAGGGATGGCGGGTGGGCGGGGAGGATGAGGGGGTTTTGGTGGGGGCTATGCTCCTTACGAGCAGCGAAGCCAGGGACTGCGCCACGGAGCGGCCCTTGGAGAGGCTGCGGCCCCCCACTTCAGCAGATGGCCTCGGCGGTGGGGAGTGGGGGGCCATCCCGGCGAGGGGCTGCCCGATGCGCTGGATGAAACTTTTGGGGGTGCTGGGA
>VZTB01004663.1:181960-200482 GCA_013397245.1 Thryothorus ludovicianus
GGACATCCAGGCGGTCCCTGCCGAAAAGCTTGACCTGGGGTCGGGGGAAGAGCCTGAATTTCCTGTTGAGGGAGAGCTTGGAGGAGAGCGTCTCCCGCATGCCCCGGAGCGAGGAGGCGCTCAGGATAGAAAAGGGATACTCCTTCTCCTCTTCCTCCTCTTCTTCCCACTCCTCGGGCTCCTCGCCCTCAGCGATCTCCTCCAGGCCCAGGGCATAGGGGTTGCAGGAGGATTGGGCGTGTGGTGCCCACCCTCCCTCGCTGTACTGGATGCGATGCTCCGGGTACTCACCCCCAGGGTACCCTCCGGCAAAGGGTTCCCCAAAGTCCTCGTAGGGGTCCCCCCTGTAGCCGAAAGGCCCCGCTGCCTCCTCTCCGTACTCCGGGTCACTGCTGTACGGGTCATAGAGGCTGAGGGGAGACCCACCACCAAACTGTGCCTCATCCTCAAGCTCTGAGTAGCCATAGGGATGCCCTGGCTGGTCACCGTCCTCCCAAAATCCCCCGTAGTCATCATACTCCTCCTCTGTCTCATAGCCAGGGTAGTCAGAGTAGGGGTCCGGTCCTGTATCCTCGAAGCTGTACCCTGCTGGGTAGGCTGGGTTCTGCACGTAGCCTTCCTCCTCCTCCGAGTAGTTGTGCCGGGGGCCGTAATCTCCATCCTCCCCTCTGTAGCCATGCCACGGGCCATAGGCTCCATTCTCCTCGGCATACCCATGATGGGAGCCGTAGGCTCCATCTTCCTCCTTGGTGTGACTGCGCCAGGGCCCGTAGTCTCCATCTTCCTTCCTGGCATAGCCCCGGCGGGAGCCGTAGGCTCCATCCTCTTTGCTGTAGCCTCTCTGGCGGCTGCTGTAGGCCCCGTTCTCCTCCTCGGCCCAGCCGTAGCGAGGCACCGGCGGCTCGGCGGCCCCGCGCTGGGAGCGCCGCCGGGACGGCCGCCTCACCATGCTGCCCTGCCGCGGAGTGCCGGGCGCCGGCAGCCCGACACCGCCAGGGATCCGCTTCATGTTGGCCCGGTGCCTGAGGATCTCATCTTCCGCGGGGAACGGCAGCTTCTTGGCACCGATACGGGACAGCCAGGCCGTGTCAGTCGCCCGGCTGCCCCCCACCAGACGGCCCCGCCGGGAGAGCACCTTCCTGGCCAGCCAGCCCGTGGCGGTGGCTGCCTTGCTCAGCACCTGTGCCCGGGGCTTGAATTTTCTTTCCGGGCGCAGGCGGAAGAGCGACGCGCCGTGCTCGTCCTGCCGCAGCAGCAGGAAGGATGGCTTTGACCGTGCCTCTCTCTTGGCCTCCTCCTTCTTGGCCTCCTCCTTCTTGGCCTCCTCTTTCCTCTTCTTGCCCACCTCCTTGAAGCGCATCATCAGGTTGGAGGTGGATTTGAGCACTGCCTTGTTCTTCTTCTTCTTCCTCTTCTTGGTGCTGTGCTTGTGCAGCCCCCAGAAGAAGCGGGATGTGTTCTTGAACTGCCCCTTCTTGGGCCGACGCAAGCCCAGGTTCTTGAAGCCCAGGAAGAGTTTCGAGGTGCTGCGGAGGCTCCGCTTTGCCCGGGCCTTCGGAGGTGCCGCCGCCTCCTCCTCGGCTGGACTGGCTTCCACAGATTCTTTGGGCTGGCCCTTGGCCTCTGCACCCTTGGCCCCTTTCTTCTTCTTGTCAGTTGCCAGCCCCATCATCAGCTTGGAGGTGCCCTTCGTGTTCTTCTTGGCTGTCTCAGCATTGCTCTCACCCTCCTCCTCCGTCTCCTGCTGCGCCTTCTTCCCAAGGCCCAATTTCTTTCCCACTCCTACCTTGGGCAACCCCTTCTTCTCCTTCCCCTTGCCCTTCTTGGGCTCCTCTGCAGCCACCTCCTCTTCATCTTTCTCCTTTTCCTCCTCCTTTTCCTCCTTTTCCTCCTTTTCTTCCTTTTCCTCCTTTTCCTCCTTTTCCTCCTTTTTCTCCTCCACCACCTCCGGCTCCTCGCTCTCCTCTGTCTTCAGCAGCTCCGAATCCGAGGCATCTTCTGACTCGTTGGGATCCTCCTTCTTGCCCTTCTTCCCTTTCCCTTTTCCTGCTTTCCCTTTGGGTTCCCCCTTCTTGCCGGCCATCCTGGCAGGGGCGGGCGCTCATGCTCTGGCCCCAGCGGGGCTCCGGGAGGTGCTGCCCTGTGCCGGCAGGTGCCTGCTCCCGGCGCAGCGGCCGGCTCCCGACCCCGCCGCCTGCCCCGGCTGGCTATTTACCTGTGCCCGGGTTTGGCGAGGCACATGTCCATGCGTGGCTCCCTCGGGCGCCGGTGGCTGCCCGCTTGGCATGGCTCTGGGGCGGCGGGACCGGCCCCGGGGCAGCCCGGCGGAGCTGCTCCTGCCTCCCGCGCACCCCGCGAGTCGGCGGATGGGATCCGGCTGTAACCCAACCGCCAGGCTCGCGGCGGCATGAATAATGTAAGGGATGCACCACGCCAGCCCTGAGACTTTTCCGAAGGAGCAGGGAAGGGCCCTTGCTGCTGGGAGCATCCCCTCAGAGGGACGCTGCAGGAGCAGCTCCATTACCCCAAAACGGGACCCTGCCACCTCCCCACGCCTCGAGACTTTCTCTGCCCCTCCCTGAGGAATTAGCCTCTTCTTCCAGTCAGCACAGAGATGGATGAAACCCAGGGATAAAAACGGCGGCACCAAGAGAGAGGTGACAGTTCTGCGGAGCCCAAGGCAGCTGCGGGAACACACCCAAGGAGAGCGACACAAGGGAGAGACCCAACACCAGACCAAATTCCACAGCCCCGTTGGGAAGCACTGAGGAGCCCAGAGCCTGCTGGGGCACTCCTCATGCCGTGCCAGGTGGCAGGTACCTGCAGGGTGCCACACGTGCCCACACACAGCTGGCAAGAGGGGTTGCATGTGCCACACGTGTGACCCGCGGCAGTGCCAGCAGCGTGTTTGCACACACACGTGCCCAGGCGCGGGGTGACCACATCAAATGTTAATGCCAGGCCTGGATTCCTGCGGCTGCAGCTCATCAAACTTTAAGCAGCAGCAGTGGGGACTCGCTGTCCCACATGGATCACCTGCGGGCACAGTGGGGCTGGTGTGGGCAGGGGCAGCCCCAGCTGCACCCCCTCACAGAGGAGATGTTTGGGGAGACAGAAGTATCCAGCTGTGCAGCAGCTGGCAGAACCAAAGAACAAGCAGCAGTTGCTGGACTCAACCCACTGGTCTCCCACAGGATCAGGAGAGCCCAAGGCTGGCATCTCCTGGCACTGTGTTGTCCCTGACCTTGTCCCTCCTTGCCACATCTACACCAGAGGGGCATCCAGCATGATCCCGTGGCTTTGCCCACTCCCTGCACTAATTTCTGGGAGAGATACATCCTAGTCTGCACGGATGGAGTCAGCTCTGGAGTGCAGGGTGGGCAGAGGGACAGAGTGGGATGAGAGGCACCTGGCAGGCACCAGGAGAGGAGAGGGTCTATGACAGGGGTACAGGATCAGCAGGAGCCCTACCCAGCACTTTCACAGTCCGTGCACAGGTCTGCCATGGCCACTGAGGGTGACAGAGCCTGCCCTGCCAGGGGTACAGGTGCCTGCCACACACCACCACCCCACTCCTCCTCCTGGCATGGGCACACAGAGCCTGGGCACCACGATGTGGCAGGGAACCACCTCGGACAGGGACACAGCCCTTCTGTCCCTGCTGGCAGACAGCAAAGGGGTACCTGGCAGGTGAAAAGCTGTTAGAGGTCACTCCCTGCATCCCACCACTCGTGCAGTCCTTGCCACCACCCCACTGCCCTCCATAGTCTCTGCCCCTGACCCCCAGGCAGGGCAATGGTCCCAGCAGAGCTCTCGGTGCCCTTGGCACTGGCACAGCTCCCGTGCTGTTTCCATGGCTGTGCCTGTGGTGCCTCCCTGCTCGTGACAAAGGCTCTCTGAGAAGGGGAATAAAGGGAGAGAGAGGGGCTTCATCCCACCCAGATGCTGCCTTCCGTGGTTCCAGCCTCCATAGCAGACCCCAAAAACACCTCCCCAAGTTCTACATCCTGGGTACAGGGTTCACTTGCCTTTGGCATGGCAGAGCTGGCCAAGAGGCTTTTGTGCCCAGGTGCAGTGGGATGGAAGCAAATGCAGGGGCTCAGAGGGGCACCCACACTTGGTGGATGTTTCCAGAGTGCCTGGGCACAGCTGCACCCAGCAGCAGCGCACAGGAGGGACCCTGGGTGCAAAACCTGGCAGTGAGGGGTCTCTGTGGTGGCAGTGGGCACCAAGGCTCTGGTACTCAGAAAGTACTCAGAGTATCCTTTGGTCAGTCAGTCCTGAATGTCTCCATCCACGTGGGTGAGGCAAGGAAAGCCACCTCAGCCCAGGGACACAGCCCGGGGCAGCCCCGGTCCCACTGCCGCAGCCTGCAGCCGTGCCAGGGCTGGATGCAGGGAGGGGATGGAGACTTTGGCCTCGGGGGTTCACCCGCCCCAGCCCGGCGGGACGCGCGGCTGCCCAGGACTGTACCTTTGGAGTGCCGGCATCGGCGGGCAGAGCTCCAGAGGCAGCAGCTCCACGTCTCCAGGCAGGTCTGCGGTCACCAGCCGGCCCCGGGTCCGCTTACAGCCTGTTTCCAGTTACAGCCGGAGCAGGGCTCCGTGCCACCACACCACACCACGCCGGCCCCGGCGCTGCCGTGCCTCCCGGGAACTCCGTGCTCCGGCACCACGGAGCCAGCCCGGGCACCTCCGGGCTGCAGCAGCACTTCTCACCACATCCCCTTCCCTGTCTTCAGTTCTGCATGGTTGCACATCCACTTTCAAACACCTGCGAGCAGGCGAGGAAGCCCAGCCACAGCTCTTGTCACTCCAGTCACAGCTCCAGGGATGCTGGGAGCATAGGGACAAGCTGGACCCTTCCAGCAATGTGACAATGGCACAGCCCTACAAGCCCCCGAGGCACAGTGGGGTCTTTCCTTGCTCCCTCAAGCACCCATCAGCCCTCTGACCTGCCTAATTTCCACCCCATCCAGCTCCTGCCTCCAAAATGAGGATGGCGACCCAGCACATGAACAATACATGGCAATCCCTGCCTGCCAGCTGCTGCCTGCTCCCCACGGGGAGGTGTTATGGGAGGAGAGAGGCCAGAGCAGATGCTGGAAGCACAGACCAGCTGGGCATGATGCTGGCGTGCACCCAGGAATATGCTGGCTGGCAGCTCTGGAGCCAGGTCACAGCCCTGTGCCATCTCCTCAGTCCCAAAGCCAAGCCCAGGAGCTTTCCTGGAGCAAAACAGCCCCGAGGTAAAAGGGATGTGGGGAAGGGGTGGTAGGAAACATGGGGTAGAGGGTAGAGGGAAGGAGGGAGTGCTCAGGAGAGGCTGCTCTACTCTGGAGGGCAGTGGGAATGTGGGGCTGTGGAGAAGCTGGGAAGGCAGAGGGTGAGACAAGGAAGGATAAGAACAGCAAACAGACATTCAGGGACAGGCAGGGACAGGCAGGGGTGAGGGGACACCATACACCTTGACTGGGAGAACCTGAGCAGCAGCGTTCGCTTAAAAACCACCACCACACACAAAGGCTCCTTCCTGGCAAAGCCACTGTGAACCCAAGGGAGGTGCCACCAGCTGGGGCACCCACGGCCACTCAGCTGGGGTAGCCAGCTGCCCTGCACGGCGTGGGGCTGGCCCAGGGCTCTGCCAGCCCTGGGGAACCATCGCTGCTGCACACAGGGACCCGATGCATATTTGATGACTGCTGTTATTCACATCTCCACTCTTGAGCAGAGGGATGGGAGCTGATCTTCCCTCACAGAGCTGGGGAGGGAGGGGCTGGAGGGGTGAGGTCCCTGTCCCTTGCACCCCTGGTGACGCAGCTGGACTGTCCCATATCTCTCCCAGGGTGTAGATGAGCTTCAGTGTAGCCCAGATGTGAACAGCTGGAAAATGGACCTGACCCATTCTGGTCCCCAAACCAATGGAGGTTTCAAAGAAATCACAGAACAAGGGAGAGAGGAACAAATGCACTTCCTCACATCCCTCTCCAAAGGTGGGCTGGGGCCAAGCAGCTGCAGAGATTCTGGCAGAGACCTAGACACCCATTATCCCAAAAATACCAGAGCATCCTGTCCTCCCTGGATGAGCAGGACACTCCACCTGCCTTCACAACAATCCATTCTCTCCATTCCAGCACTGGGCTCCTGCATCCCACCAAACCAGGGACCATTTTCCTGCAGTGATGGAGCCTGTGGCTCTGCCAAATGCAGGGGCAGAGAGAACATCCTGCTGCAGCACCCGAGCCTGGAAAACCTCCACTTCCTCCTCCTCCAGGCAGGCACGTCCCAGCCGTAATGCGGTGGGTATTTATTATGCTGATTCCTCAGAACGCGAGGGCTTAACTGCAAATTACAATCAATAGCCCCAATCCCCTCGGGGCAGGTTCATCATTTAGCAGGCGCAACCAGAGGAATTCAAAACTATTTGCCAGCCATAAATCCTCCTCTCCGCAGCTTCCCCAGCCGGCTCAGCGCCACTCTCGATGGCTGGTTGGGGTGACCCTTGTCAGCATTTGAGACAATTAAGCTGTCACTGCGGATCGTGACTCTTATATACGGCCCTGAGCAGCACTTTGAGATGTCACCGTGATGGGGTGAGGGGAGCTGGCTGAGGCGAGCCCGCCGCAGCAACCATCTCTCATTGAATTAAATGAATGTATTTGGAGGCAGAGTCACTCTTTATTACCTTGCAAACGATTCCTGACTAAATTAAATTATAAGAGGAGTGTTCAGCCAATCAAACCTGCTTGATTGCCTGGAACAGGCATTTTAAACAGATCACGCCCTGAGCCGTCGCTGGTTGCAGCGCTAGGTGAAGGGTGGCTCATGGGCTGTGGGGAAACTGATCCACCCTGCTCCACACCTGAACGGCCCCAGGGATGGGGCAGGATGAGCACAGCCCCCGGGAACAGCATGAACGAGCCTGGGGGCAGCTGGGAGAGCAAGGGAATGGCAGGAGCACTGAGCTGCTGAGGGCAGCTTTGAGCCTCATCCAGCCAAGGCTTTCCTCCCACTGCAGAGAAATGCAGGGTGCTGCTCCTCTGGGGGCAAATCCACAGCTCCTGCCTGCACCCACCCTCCTGGAGAGCCCTTCTCCCAAAACACAAGGAGACTCTGACCACATTTCCCTTCAGCCAGGGACAGTGTGGAGCTCTGGTCAATGCATAAAACCTCAGAATGGCTGGATTGGAAGGGAGCTCAAAACTCAGCTCGTTCCACTCCCTGCCATGGGCAGGGACACCTTCCACTATCCCAGGTTGCTCCAAGCCCTCACCTGGGACACTTCCAGGGATGAGGCAGCCACAGTTTCTCTGGGCAGCCTGTGCCAGGACCTCCTGCCCTCACAGGGAAGAATTTCCCCCTAACACCTCATGTGTATCTCCCCTTTCAGCTTAAAACCATTCCCACTTTGCCTGTCCAGTGCATGCCCCTGTGAAAAGTCTCTCTCCACCTTTTAAAAAGCCTCTTTAAATACTGAAATGCTGCAAATTTCATAAACCTCAGGAGGCTCCAGTAACACCCTAATGCTGCAGCAGATTTCCCCCTTGCCCTTTGGATCTTGTCTTTCCAGGACTTGGAGATCTCTTGGAGGCAAACTCAACTCCAGCACGAACTGCAACGTTTGCTACTTTTAACATAAGTGCAGAACAATTAGGGAAGCTCCTGGAAGAAGGAATGCTGCAATTAAATGGTGCATTTTCAAATGCAGCTATAAACTTGCTGCCAAAAAAGCTACTCTCTCTGAAAAAAAGAAGTTGGCTTCTTCTAGCTTAACTATTTTTATTTCATCCCCATTCCAATTTTAATCATGTATCTGTTCATTTTGAACAGGATAAAATGCCCATTTTCCTAAATGAAGCTAATTAGGCAGAGGGGGTTTTTACAATGATATGCCAAAATCAATTTGAAACCCACACTGAGGTAGCACCAGCTACTCAAGGACAGGTTTTAGCAGGTAACATTGTGCATTCCAGCCTCACACCAAGCACCCCGTGGCTCCCAGCACTACCTGAGGATGAAGCCCTGTCAGCAGTTCTGGTTGCCCGGCTCCGTGCCAAGCCTTAGCAGGCTGCAGGATCTGGATGGAAAACTCAGAAACTCAGGGACAAAACGAAACCAAAATTAGTCCTTGTGAGGGCAACTCTGCCTGTGTGACCTTCCTGGGAAATGGGAAGGGTGAGTTAATGTGCTGGAACAGCATCCCACCCAGCTCACACCAGGAAGGACCAGCTTTCCACTGCCAGACAGGGATAATGTGGATCATTTGGAGCCTGTTCTCCACTCTCTGCCTCTGTGGTCAGGATTTCCTCTGCACTCCGGCTGTGAACAAAGCCAGGAACAGGGAAGGGAACTTACAGAGTTCAAAGTCATCTTCTTAGCTTGGGCACTGTGTATAGTCTCTATTTATCTCCCACCACCAGTCTCTTGCAGCCACTTCACCTTCTACTGCCCCCTAAATCTCCCCTGGCAGCATCCAGGATTCCTCAGGTGGCCAAAGGTAAAAAAAGAGTTAGGAAACACATCAAGCCATCTACCCACCATTCACATGAAATAACTTTTTATTTTCTCAAATAAAATAATCCTTCCATTTCTGCTCGATCAGGTTGTGAGGGGTGGGGAGGAGCAGGGAGGAGGGGAGGAACCCTGCTCAGACAGGTGTCACACCTGTCCTCACAGTTCTGCATCCACATCAGACCAAACCCTCCTCCAATGAAAGAAAATAAAAGCTATTGGCAGCTCCTGATCCCAGAAGGCAAGAGCTGTCCTCTGTCAGGCACTCTGAATTGTTTAGCAACAGTATTCAATGGAAAAGCATGATTACAAAAATCCCAGATTTCTGATGAACAATATCCAGACAAGCAATGTTTAACAGTGCTGGGGCAAAACTCATGGCACGGGGTGGTACCTTCAGCTCCAAAGAACTGTAACTGGAATTCAGAGGCATGGTTGATGGGATCACCACCTTGGGGACTGAAGGGCAGGACAACTCCTGCCCAGCAAAGGAGGAAACTCCCAAGGCAGCTCCTCAATGAATGAGATGTCAGAAGTGAATCCTCAGCCCAGACTACAGCTCTTGGATCATACCCCACTGCAGTCTGGCCGGGCTAATTAACCATTACCAGTTTTAATTTCTCATCTCTCAGTACCAGTTGGACCAGGATGTCCTACAAATCCCCACTGCAAGGCTATGGAGAGGCAGAGAGTGCCAGGTTTTAATGTTAATTGAGGTGGGACCATTAAAAATTGGGGTTCTCTCAGCTGCAGAGATGTGTCCAGTGAGCAGGGCAGGGAGAACTCAGATTCTGTTACAGATCAATGCTTAAATTAAGTGAATGGATAAGCAGCAAAGCATCAGCAATGTTCTCTCAGCCCAAAGCACAGGGCCAGATTTTTTCACACAAACTCAAACACTTCCCACTGGGAATGCACATGGATTCATGTGCAAACCCAACAAGGGGCAGGACACTGCTGGCTGTGGAACTGTGTCCTAGAAGAACTGTCTCCTTTTAAATTTTTAAGAAACATCACTTGGCCTGAAATGCTGAGAGATGGAAATCCACCTTCCCCATCCCCACCTGCAAGCACAGTTGCCTCATTTTCTGCCTTTCTCCAAGAGAAGGAGCTTCACAGAAGCTTTCTTGGCTCTGGAACACATACTCCTTTTTTTTTATTATTTTCTTCTTTTTTTTTTTTGGTGTGTTTTGTTTTGTTTTTACATGGTCAGTTCCAATTGCAGTGATTAAAGACAAGGCCAGGCACCAGCAGTTACTTCTTTACGATCTGAATGACATCTTCATGCTCCATCATATGGGTTAAGCCCACTCTTTGAGGGCTGTACTTTGTGCTTGTACCCTTAGAGGCAAAAAATAGGGAGAAGGGTTAAAAGACCAGTTAGGGACACCTGAAAACAGGAATTCCAGTTGCTGTCTAACACTTACCCACACCAAGGCATATTTGAACTGGCTGGCTAATGATCTGTGAATCCGATGGCACTGCAAGACAGGCAGAAGTTGAAGTTATTTACATGACACCACTTTGCAAACAACTTTTTCAATGCCCAGGAATTAAAAGAAACTCAAGTCTAGGCCAGAATTTACAATAAAGACTTTAGGAGCCAGTTAAGAGCACTTGAAACCATGCAGAACAGACACAGGAATCACCATCCCACACAAAACCCCATTCCATTGCTTCCATGTGCTTTTTCATTGGGCTGCATTAAATAATTACTGTTTAAACCTTTTGTAGCAGCTGTGAAAGAAACCTGAGGCAGATAAAATTGGTAAAGGCAACAAAAGGAGAAGCCCAACCAAACACTGACATGTCCTGAGCTTTATGAAGCACAAATCATAGCAGGTCCAAGAGGAACTGCCTTCTGCACACAGGGAAATGTAAAAGAGGCAGAAAAAATTACCACATGTTCCACAGAGGCTCCTTTCCGTAGAATAATGGCATCTGTAAAGTCTGGTCTCTCTGTGGAGAAGCAGAAAGGGGGAAAAAGCATTGGATTTCTATCAAATGTGTTCTAAAATGCTGACACCATCTCACATCACCTTGTGCTTACTACTCCCAAATTCCTCCTTCCTGCTCCCAGACAGAACAGGGATCCAGTACCTAAAAGCATCAAATCAGCTCTCCACTACCCACAAGTGCAATTACTCACTCCACACAGTCAGCAGCTTCCTCACAACCCACCTGATCAAACTCCATCCCAAACCCTTAAGAGAAACAAAACCACCCAAGTCAAAACACACCTGGCTCAAGGAAAACCAAAATTCCCAAGATTTCAGAGCTTAGCAAGCTCAGAAAATTCCTTGATCTCCTCACATCCACCCAAGTTCAGCTGTTCACAACCAAACAGAGGAAGTTACAGATGTGCCTTCATCACTGGGAGAAGCTGCAAGTGACTTATAAAGCAAAAGGAGCATCAAAGGCACCTCCAAGGACATGGGAATCACCAAATTTCTTGCAGCAGGAACAGGAAACTTCTGGGTTGTGATGGGCTGAACAGTTAATCACAGTGTGCATAAATGAACTTGCACGTTTTATTCCCTTATATCATGCAAAGACTTCTGAAAAATCAGCTCTTGTAAAATACAACAGGAAGGCCGTGGTGGGATCCACACACGGCAGGATCAGACAGAGCAGGCAGCATTTCCCAAGAACTGAAAGATGATTAGGGAGGGTGTAATTCCAGCATTTCCAAGGCACCAGCCCTGCTGGCAGCCTGTCTGCCTTCCATGAGCACCATTTGTGGCTTTCAGCTCGTGGTCACTTACGTCCCCGTTTCTTGGTGTAGATGCAGGTGAGTGCCAGGTATTCCCAGAGCTTTTCCAGCAAGTAGTCCAGGTTCAGCTTCATGCCACAGCTGCAAAACACCAGGATCATCTGTTTACTGCTGTTGTGATTTAGGGATCCAGAAGAACAAGGTGAAATGTCTTTATTAAAGTGCTGGAGAATGAGGGGAAAGTCTTTAATGAGGCAAGAAAAGGAAAAACACAAGGTAAAATGACCTTAAACTGAAGGAGGGCAGGGTTAATTAGATATTAGGAAGAAATTCCTTNTCTTTAATGAGGCAAGAAAAGGAAAAACACAAGGTAAAATGACCTTAAACTGAAGGAGGTTAGGGTTAATTAGATATTAAGAAGAAATTCCTTGCTAAAGGGGTGGAGAAGCACTGGAGCAGGTTGCACAGAGAGTCTCTGGCTGTTTCATCCCTGGAATTGTTCAAGGCTAGGTTGGATGGGGCCTGGAGCAAACTGATCTAGTGGAAGGTGTCCCTGCCCACAGCAGGGGGTGGAATGAGATGAGCTTTAGGGTCCCTTCCAACCCAAACCATTCCATGATTCCAGAAGGGTGAACAGCTTTGAAGCAGCAAAGCCCCAGCAGATACATCAGCACTTCTCAGGAAACAAGCCAGATTGATTCTGTCCTGCAGACACCATGGAGAAGCCAAGCTGCCTGCCTTTCCAGGGGAAGGCAATCTGGGAAAAGCTGCACTGCACCTCTGCTTCTCACCCCAGCTCCCCTGGGAGAAATCCCTCCCTGGGAGATGCTGGAGAAAGGAGTGTGAAATGAACCCCACACCAGGCAGAGCAGCAGAAAAGGCAACGTGACAGCTCCTACCTGATGACAACACTGTGGGGCCTCCGAGCCAGGCGATCCACCTCCTCCATGGATATCTGGTCAATCTTGTTATAAACCTAAACCAAAGGGAAAACAACACAACCCTCAGAAAGGCAATTCAGCAACGTGTACAAATAACAAGGTAGCTCCAGCTCTTGAAACAGAAACGTGGATCCTGTCAGAAGATAAGCCAAGACTCTCAGTAAAACAAACTATTAAAATTCAGAAGCCTGAATATAAATTTTGGCCTTTTAAAATTGTCCCTTTGGGATGACTTGAAATACATCTTTGATTTCATGGAGACCCAGTGGCTACAAACAGAGCCCTAAAGGGACCTCTGGCACACAAGGGACCAGATGTGAAAAGTTAAGCACAGAGCTGGCAGCAGGGGAGTCAGAGGCTCCACATGAGAGAGCAAAGCCCCAGCAGCAGAATTGGAAGTTCTGCTGCTCCAGGGCAGCATCAGCCACAAGAGGGCCCAGGGAACACACACAGCATGGCTGCACATCCAAAGCCTATAAAAAACTCCCTGTCGAGCTGTTTTCCACCTCTTAAACCCCAAATCGTTACTGCTTTAGGAGCCAGGAACAAGGGCATGGAGTGATAGGACAAGGGGGAATGGCTTTAAATTGAGAGGGCAGGGTTAGGTGGGATTTTGGGAAAAAGTCCTTCCCTGTGAGGGCAGGGAGGTCCTGGCAAAGATGCCCAGAGAAGCTGTGGCTGCCTCATCCCTGGAAGTGTCCCAGGCCAGGTTGGACAGGGCTTGGAGCACCCTGGGAGTGTGGAAGGTGTCCCTGCCCATGGCAGGGGGGGAGTGAGATGAGCTTTAAGGTCCCTTCCCACCCAAACTGTTCCATGATTCTGTGAAGTTCCAACACTTCCTTTGGCACAGGGAAGAGGTGCTGGCTGTGACAGAAGCCAGGCTGCCCAGGATACTCACATAGAGGCACGGCATGTAGACCCTGTTTCCTACAATCACATCAATGAACTCATCAGGGGAACAATCCTCTCTGAACAGGACCTCAGCATTGAAGATTTCTGAGGTGGACACTGTCAAGGCCCAAATCCCAACACACCACACAGGCTGAGCTTTCTGGTGACAGCCTGCTGCCAACCAGCCAGCACCAAAGTGACACCAAGGCTGTCCCACAGCAGGAAGAACTTGAACCACAGATTGCTGATGGCTTAAGGGTCTCCCATTTTAGGAAAGGATACTGTATTCGTGGAGGATGAGCTGAACCAGCTTCTCAGAGCACTGAGTCAACGTGACAGTGGAGTTGAAGGAGATGCCTCCACCCTTCTTGGGCTGCAGGAGGCAAAAAAGCAACATAAGAACATTCTGCAAAACCCACAGCCCCCTCAGCCTGTCCAGCAGGAGGGGCAGCACAGAGTGAGCTCAGCTTTGAGCAGGCAGGCAGACAAGCTGTGCCTGCAGGAGCTCAGGAAGCCTCACCTTGAAGTAGATATTTGGTTTGCTTTTGTTCAGCCGGATTCCTACAGATTCCAGTTCTTTCTCCAGCAAGGCCCTGCAGGGACACAGCACCTGTGAGGCTGAGCGTGGCCAGGTGACAGCCAGACCTTTCCCTTTTCAACTCTTGTGTTGATACAGCCCTGCCACAAGCTTTCATTACAGCCTAAACCCCTCCTAATGCAGGTCAGAGCCTGTGGTGGAAATCTGTCCCTTTGTTTTTTCAGTTTTTCTGATGCACTTTTTAACTTGGTATTTTTCATAGTTCATAGTTCTTTCTCACACACAGGTGTTATAATTAGAAACATGTTTATGTTAAGATGAGCTTGTTTACATACTTTCTCTTGGAGTCAAAAAACAACTGATGGGCAGTTGTCTTGACCAGAGGGATGGCAGAGGTGTCCACCTTCTCCTCCAATCCCTGGTCTGTGTAAAAATACTATAAATTTGGAGCCAGATGCTTTAATAAATCATTTTAGCCTTCCTGACTAGCAAGGGTCCGTGTGTGTCTTTGTGTGTCCAACAGCAGAAATCCAGGCTGACATTCCCATCTCTGACAGCCATGCTGTAGGAATGACCCTCCAGCTGAGCACCCAGTCCAGACAGTGGGATGCTTTTCATGGAACACAACCCCCATCTCCTACTCAGTATCGAATTCCTCATTCCCAAGGTGCTCTCCACAATCCCCCAGGGAGCTGGCATGTTTTCAGGGCACGTGGGAAGCCCAGAGCCTGGCCCACCCCTGGTTCCCAGCACACACTCACCTCTGCACCTCACCCTTGGTGGCATCCAGCATCATGATAACGACGTCTGCTGTCCTGGCCACGGCGATCACCTGCCGGCCTCTGCCCTTCCCTGGGGAGACAGCAGGACATCAGCAAGAGGAACCAGCTGAGTTCTGTCACAGATGGGGACTCCTGCCCCGTGCAGCAGCTTGGAAGCAAGGAAAAAGAGCCTGCAGGGCTGTTCTGGCTGCTCTCAGCTGCTGAGAGCCCTGGCAGCAAGCAGCAGAGAGGAGATCAGTGCCCAAAGGTACTTTGGGAAACACAGGCACTGTTCTGGTGACACTAGGGAATGGCTGGAGCTGTGTCAGGTTGGATATTAGGAAAAGGTTCTTCCTCCAGAGGGTGGTTGAGCACTGACCAGGCTCCTCAGGGAATGGGCACAGCCTCAAGGCTGCCAGAGCTCTGGGAGTGTCTAGACAACACCAGGCACAGGGTGGGATTGTTGGGGTGTCCTGTGCAGGACCCGGAGTTGGACTGGATGATCCCTGTGGCCCCCTTCCCAGGTGTTCCATGACTCCCTGATTTCCTAAGCTATTTTCAGACAGAACCAGCCAGTGAGGACCATATAGTTACAGAGAGACAGAGTCAACATCTCTTCCCAGAATCAGGAGTCATGGGAGGACTGGCAGGAACTCAGGGAATTACTCAAACAAGGTTAGTATTTAGCTGTAATTCCCCCTCTGCCTCTCCAGCATCTTTCTGTAGACTTCCCCAGTACCAGATGAGCCACATAACACTCAGGCAAGGAGGTGAGAAGTGACTGGCTTGCTTTGGCTCCCATCTCCAGAAACCATCTTTGTGCTACACATGGACCCCTACGTGGGCTCAGGGATAGGAATTGTGCCTCACATAGGATCCAAATATTTGGAAAGACAATGTAGGAACTCTTTGCCCAGGAAACCTCTGTCTACCTGAGACACCCAGGGTCACTACTGAGGGCAATTCCTCCTGTACATGAACACAGACATGAGCCAACCTTGAGCTGCTCCTTCGATGATTCCAGGCAGATCCAGCAGCTGAATATTGGCTCCTTTGTACTGGAAAGGAAATGGAAGGACGGAAAGTTGAAAGCTTTTTGCAAGGCACGTGAGCTGCCCCAAAAATCCCAAACACGTGCTAGGGGTCCACATCCTGTGGAGAGTAGAATTGGATGGAACTGGCAGACCAGGAAAACCCTGCACAAAGCTCATGGCTCTGTCCTGAGGCAAATTCCAGAGCTATGGGCTCTGTTCAGCAGCACACACACACCTGTGCATTAGATCCTGACCCCCCCAAAGCATCCCATGACTGCAGCTGGACAAAGCACCAGGAAAACAGCAGTCATGCATTCCCAAGTTCAGGGAATGGAAAGGTGTTGCCCTGATTTTTCAAGCTTTTCTGTTACACTTTTTAATTTGATGTTTTTCATAGTTCATAGCTCTTTCTCACACACAGGTGTTATAATTAGAAATATGTTTTTGTCAAGATGAGGTTGTTTCCATACTCTTGGAGTGAAAAAACAACTGATGGGCAGTTGTCTTGACCAGAGGGATGGGAGAGGGGTCAGCCTTCTCCTCCAATCCCTGCTCTGTGTGGAATTACTACAAATTTGGTGTCAGATGTTTTAATAAATAGTTTTTAACCAGGAGACTCTTACTCCAAGGACTTGCAAGGCATTGGCTCTCCAGCTGTTGTTGCAGCTCACAGCTCTGCTTGAATGTGTTACATTAAAATCCTTTTCCCACCAATACAGTTACTTTAATTACTTAATTCCCCCTTCCATCCTGACCCAGATTTCCTCATTACTCTTGGACATTTTTCAGTTTGATGCCCTTTATCATTTGCTTTACTGATGGATGCTGAGATCACCACCAATAAAACCCCTCAAGGACAGGAGTAGTTGCATTTTGTTTTGGAAGTGATCACAGCACAGATTGCCTCTGTAAAACTTCATTAAAAACAAATCTGTCAAGGTTTGCAGCCAGCTGGTCACTGGCACTGACAATGGTTATACAAAATTCAGTGGAGAATTGTTGTATTGCTCTGGTCAGTCCAGGAGCAGCACAAAAATCCTGATCAGGCAGCCAATCCCAAGGAGTTACGGAGTTTGGGGCAGTGCTACATCAGCACTCAAAAGTTTAAAGCAAAATTCAGCTTTGGACACCTTTGGATGTCTCTGCTCCTTAGTGGCAGCACAAGTGTGGCTGGTGCAAGCACACATTTACACAGCTGGAGGAGAACCCTACTCACTTCTATGACTCCTGGGATGCAGGTCAGCGTGGTGAACTCGTACGACGCAGCTTCGCTGGCGGTCGAGGTCATCAGACTCAGAAACGTGGACTGAAATGCAAGAGATCAGCATCACCAGGCAGGAAAATGGAAAGGTGCAGCAAAACAAGCAACACCAAAGTGCTCCTCAGGCTGTGGAAGTTGTGTTGTGGCTGTTACAGGCGCAGGGACTGAGGTGGTGACACTGTCATGAAGTAAATCCTGCACGTCCCCTGTCCTCAGCGGGGCTGGGCAAGAACAAGTTTCAGGCAACAACAACTTTCACAGGGCAGAGCACACAAAATGAAGGAGTGTTTCCCCATCTCCAACATCCAGCTAGATCACAGAATCATGGAATGGTTTGGGTTGGAAAGGACCTCAAAGCTCATTTAATTCCACCCCTGCCATGAGCAGGGACATTTTCACTATCCCAGGTTGCTCTGAGCCCTGTCCAACCTGGCCTTGGACAATACCAGGGATGGAGCAGCCACAGCTTCTCTGGGCAACCTGTGCCAGGACCTCCCCACCCTCCCAGGGAAGAATTCCTTCCATATATCTCACCTAAATTTCCCCTCTTTCAGTGTGACCCATTCCCCCTTTCCTGCCACTACAATTCCTAACAAAGAATCCCTTTCCACCTTCCCTATAGCCTTTCCAGGCACTGGAAGGTGCTGAGAGTCTCCATACAGCCTCCTCTTCTCCAGCCCCAACTCTCTCAGCCTGTCTCCACAGGGGAGGTGCTCCAGTCCTCTTGCCCCAACAGTTCCACATCCTTCTCATGCTGGAGACACCAGAACTGTGCACAGGACTCCAGGTGGGATCCCACGAGATGAGCTTGAAGGTGCCCCCCAACCCAACTCAACCCGACCCATCCCACGGTTCTGTGATCCCAAACCTGCCCTGCAGCCACTGCAAAGCACAACCTGGGGACACAGTGAACACAGCCACCCACTGACCTTCCCCACGGAGGGAAAACCGATCAGTGCCACCCGGGCATCTCCTGATTTCATCACATCGAAGCCCTCGCCCTTTGCAGCTGGGGACTTGGAGGGTTCCAGCAGCTGAGCTCTGTATTTTGCAAGCTTTGCCTTCAGCAGGCCCAGATGGTACTCGGTGGCTGCAATGACACAGACCCAACAGCTGGTTGGTAGAAAGTTGCTGGTGGTTCACTTCTGGGAATGAGAACTTTCCTGAAAGGAAACACTTCTGGATCTTGGTCAACATCTTAATCCAGAGCTGCCCCCCCAGCTGTTCCATCACCTTCTGGAACCCTGGGCATTGAGGGAACCAGGGACCTGCACAAAGCCAAAGTGGAGGGAGACAGACAAAAAATTCCCAAGTTCAAGGAGCAAGGCAGAGGGAGAGCAGGTGCAGGAATGAAAGGGTGAAGGGAGCCAGTCCAGCAGAGAGAGATCACAGGGGGAGCAGCCCCTCTTGGAACCAGCCCCTCCTTACACCTGGTCATATTCAGCACCAGATTACTTCCCCCTCCTCTTGTCAGCTTTTAAAGACACTAACTCAGACCTCACATGTGTGAAAGTACTTTACTGCCTTATTCTTAACAAAACACTTGAGTTTACATCTGAACCAGAAAAGAAAAAAGCAGTTGTCTCACTTTGTAACAATAGCTAAGGGCATGAAACCAGCAGCTTGGAGGTTTATTTCTATTATTTACCATAGCCTAGAGTCCTAGCAACAGCTCTGGCAGAGCCCACGGGAGCTCCCAGACCACTCAAACACCAGGAGCCTCCTGTGCCAGCAAGACTTGAGATGTCCCAACCGCCCAGCTCCGGGGGGACTGGGGTTACAGCACAGGGCCGGACAGAGGGCAGGACAAGGGGCAGGACAGGGGGCAGGACACCCTCCCCAGGGCCCCTCACACACACCCCCACCCCAGCCC
>VZTB01004663.1:209506-233511 GCA_013397245.1 Thryothorus ludovicianus
CGCTCCCATTGGCCCCCGCGCGCGTGCCCGAGGGGCAGTCCCCGGCTCTGATTGGCTGCTGTCGCGGAGCTGGGCGCTGATTGGTTGCGCTGCCGCCTGGCGCTGCTGGGAAATGTAGTTTTTTTTGGGCAGGCTGCGCGGATTGGTTGCGGCCGCCGGCAAGATGGCGGCGCCCAGGGAGCGGTGCTGAGCACGGTCGGGACGAGGTTGCTATGTCGTCTGTCGCGATGTGGCGCGGCTGTCGCCGGCTGTGGTGGGCCCACTCACGGCCCGCTCGGCTACCCCGACCGCCTCCTGCAGCTGCCGGGAGCGGCCCGGTGGGGCTGTGCGGGCGCCGGGCCTATGCCCCGCCGGCAGGTGAGGGAGCACCGGGGCGGCTCCAGCCCCGTGTGGGGAGGGGGATCCTTCCCTGGGGACCCTCATCCCGGGGTCACCCGGGGCACCGCGCTCCTCACTGCCGCTGAAGGCTCCGGTGCCGGGCTCCCCCCCGCGCCGTTTCCCTTTAATGCGTGTTTGAAGCGGGCAGGGTTCACTGGCAGCATGGCCGAGCTCTCGCTGAACCAGTTTGTTACACTTGTTTTTGTGTTTTGTTGGGTTTTAGGGATTTTGAGGGAATGGGACTCAGACGAGGGGGTTCAGGTATGTTCTGGTCCGCATGTCCCATCCAAAGACTTTGCTGGAATCATGTGGGTTTGAGAACAGTAAAATTAATCTCATTTTGTCGAAGGTGAGGCTGCAGGGTCACGGTGACTCATGGCAAGGTTTTGGGAGCTACTGATGAGCCTCGGGGCTCCTCTGGGGTACACACACTTTAATCTGTTTTTAGANCGCCGGGCCTATGCCCCGCCGGCAGGTGAGGGAGCACCGGGGCGGCTCCAGCCCCGTGTGGGGAGGGGGATCCTTCCCTGGGGACCCTCATCCCGGGGTCACCCGGGGCACCGCGCTCCTCACGGCCGCTGAGGGCCCCGGTGCCGGGCTCCCCCCCCCCGCCCTTTTCCTTTAATGCGTGTTTGAAGCGGGCAGGGTTCACTGGCAGCATGGCCGAGCTCTCGCTAAACCAGTTTGTTACACTTGTTTTTGTGTTTTGTTGGGTTTTAGGGATTTTGAGGGAATAGGACTCAGACGAGGGGGTTCAGGTATGTTCTGGTCCGCATGTCCCATCCAAAGACTTTGCTGGAATCATGTGGGTTTGAGAACAGTAAAATTAATCTCATTTTGTCGAAGGTGAGGCTGCAGGGTCACGGTGACTCATGGCAAGGTTTTGGGAGCTACTGATGAGCCTCGGGGCTCCTCTGGGGTACACACACTTTAATCTGTTTTTAGAACTGTGTCTGAGGCACTTTGGGGCCCCAAAGCTTGCAGGTCGCTGAGCCTGAGCAAATCCTTCCATTTCCCCAGCGGGAATGTGCTTTTTTTAGCCTGGAATAGCAGACCTGCAGCCTGACCTGCTTGCTGTGCCCTTCACGAGGCAGATTTATGGGTTTGGGATTTACAACCTGGTTGCTGCTGTCAAGGGAATGGTTTATGGATTCTTCCTGCCTTTTGGGGGGGGTGTGAGCCTTTGGAATGTGTGTAATCCTGCTCTCATGTATTAGGAGTGCTGGTAGGAAAGGATGCTGCTCCTTAAATGAGACCTGAAATTTCCTCAGGCTCACCTTGTTGGAGGGGCATCCTGAGCTGAACTGGGATGCTTGGGCTGCAGGGAGGAGTGTCCTTTGGGGATTAATTTGTCCAGTGTGACTGTAGTTGTAGAATCTGGAAAGTTTGACCCTGCAGCAAAACTCCTGAGGAGCGCTGGGACAGGTCTGCTTGGGAAACCAGCACTGCCACACTGAGGCAGCTGAGCTCCCAGCCTGCAGGAGTGCAGCTGCTTGTGTTTGCTCCCTGCCTGTGCACAGCAGCATCGTGGTTGTTCCTGGAGCTTCCCTGTGAGTGGAGCTCACTGGAGCTCACAGCTTGGAAGCTGTGCATGAAGGGCTGGATTTTTGTGGCCAGGCCACCTCGACAGCAGCAAAGCTTTGTTCTAAGCTGTGATGGGGAGCAGGGGAAGGGGCTGAACATTCTCTGTTTGCCCTCTGAATGTTCTCTTTGCCCTCTGTGTCCCCAGAGAGGAAGAGGTTCTACCAGAATGTGAGCATCTCGCAGGGGGAAGGTGAGTACAGCTGTGGGGATGGGATGGAGAGGCTGATCCCTGGGAGAGGTGTCATCACCCCATACCACATCAGAGTGGCATCTGCAGCCCAGGCTGTGTCAGTGGCATGTTTGTCACAAGCTGCTGTGTCCCCTCCTCATCTACAGCAAAGTTGTGTGGTGAGAAGCAGCTTCCAAGACCAAGTGTATCCAAGTGATGGTGGGAAACCTGAGTATTCCTGGTGCTTTGCTCCTGACAGCTCTGAATCTGCTCCTGCTGTGGGGTTGTCTGTTGTTCCTTAGTGCCTGCTCCTCTTTGATTCCCCAGGATTTCTACTCTGATTCCCCAGGAGGCTTTGAAATAAACCTGGACCACCGGAAGCTGAAAACGCCCCAGGCCAAGCTCTTCACTGTCCCCAGCGAGGCCTTGGCCATTGCAGTGGCAACAGAGTGGGATTCCCAGAGGGACACCATCAAGTTCTACACAATGCACCTGGTGAGCATGGCAGGGATGCTGAGACCTCCAAATGCAGAATGTGGAGGCAGCAGGTTGTCCTGATCCTACTGAGCAGGAAGTTAGGATTTCCTCTAGGCTGGCCAGGTGCCTGTCTAGAGGGAATCTGTGTCACTGGGGGAACTTGAGACAGGGCTGGACAGTGGAATAGTGAGGGGCAGGAGGAAACGGTGAGCTCTCAGCAGTCCATGGCCCTTCTTCCCTGCTGCTTAATGGGCTGTTTCCAGGGATTCTGAAAGATTTGAGAAGATACCCATTACATACATGAGCCATTTTGTGGCCCTACCCCTCAGTTGTTCATCTGCCACAAATCCCTCTGCTCCTTGGCATTGTACCATGGGAGCTGCTGCATTTTCCAGCCTGGAATAACAGCAGTTTCTACTGCCTTTATCCCCAGACCACTCTGTGCAACACGGCGCTGGACAATCCCACACAGCGAAACAAAACGCAGCTGATCCGAGCAGCTGTGAAGTTCCTGGAGACAGACACAGTCTGGTATGAGATGGGGGACCAGCTGGATTTTGGAAAGAAGGTTGAGTAAAGTGAGGGAAGACATCTGCTCTCACCCAGTCATGGCCTGGCTCTGATCTGAGCTGGTTTTCACCTGAGGGTTTGAATTAGTTTAGATCAGTCCTGCATGTGCAAACCTGGTTGGAGTCTGTGCACCCAGAGAAGGAGCACTGGATTTGGTCCTCTTTTGGACACCTCCATGCTGGGCAAGGGTGAGAGCAGTGGGAAATGAAGATCTTGGAGAGGAGAAAACATCTTTGAAAGGCCTGTGGGGATCTGTCAGCCAGTCCCTGGTATTCCTGTGCCAGATAGCTCAGACTAGTACCAGTCCCAAGATGCCCTTCATTCCTTAAAGCCCCTGTGAGTTGTAGGATCAAGCTTGTCCATGCCCAGACTCCTGTCCCTGTCTCCACTGGCAGCTCCACAGTTCCTATGGAAGAGAGAGGAACGGGCATCTCCCACCTGCCCTTAAGGCTTTGGTCAGACTGTGGGGCCAGGGAATGCTGAGCTGAGCCACTGGGCAAGGAGAAGCAGGAGTGGCCCCACACAGAGTTGCAGTGGTGTTTGTACCCTTTCCTAACTGCTAAACCTCACTTCAGTCTGTGGCTTGGGGCTACCTGCAGTTTTCAGAGCTGGCTCACTGCTCTGTTTTGTAGTAAAACAGAATTGTCCTTCCTGGAATAATAAAAAGCACTGAGTGTGGGGAAGAACTGGGGGATTGTTCCCTGTCCCTGCTCCCTGGGTGGACAGCAGGTCCCTGTTCCACTTGCTGTGGGTCTGGTGGGGTCAATGTCCTTCCCAGGGGTGTGTCCCAGCCTGGGAGTGACCATCCAGTGTGGTTTTGTTCTATGATGTCCCAGCTATCGTGTGGAGGAGCCTCCAGCCTTGGCAGAACTACAGAAGAATGAATGGGATCCTGTGGTTGCCTGGGCTGAGGAAAGGTGAGAGCTCAAAGGGTTCCTTGGCTGCCAAAGGCCCTGCCCTGCTGAGCCCAGGAGCTCTGGTGCTTGTGGCTGCCAGGGCCACAGGCTCTGTGAGCCCTGGGCCTTTCCCCTGGGCTTTGCTAAGGGTCTGGGTGACTATTCCAGGTACAATGTGACAATTGGCTCCTCAACCAGCATCCTGGGGCCAAACATTCCAGCCAGCACCAAGGAGACCTTTGTCAGCCATCTGGCATCCTACAACATGTGGGCCCTGCAAGGTGAGCTCAGGCTGGGCCAGTGAGGAGGTGGTTCCTCTCCACGAGGCAGGAGAGTGACTGTAATGTTTTACTTCTGCTCCAAGTGTGGAGGTTTATGTTTTAAATCTGCAGGCCAGGCCCTGACCTGCTTTTGTCACAGGCAGGGATTCTCTGCAGTGCCATTGGTGTTTGGGATCTGACTGTGCAGTCCCATGAGCTGCTTGCTCCACCTTAACACAAATAACTTCTTTAATGCCAAACCTTCTAATGATTTAATCCCTAGCTTTGTTGTTACCAGGAAAAGAAATCAGGCTTAGTACTCCAAAGTGCCCACACTGTGCACTGTCCTCACTTTTTCATCCTTATATCCCACTTAATCTTGCCTGAATCATCCTAATGACACCGAAAGATAAAGAAATGAAGGGAGCTTTGCTTTGCTCCAGACCTGAATGAGCAGCAGGCAGTGAAACCCACAAAAGACAAAGAATGCTCGAGCCTGGATGGATATCTCTTCCCTTTGCACTGGGAAGGGTTGTGGCAGAATAAAAGGAGGTGGTGTCCAGGGCATGGCCTTTGTCCCTGCGGTGGCAGGGCCAGCACAATGCTCTGTGCCTGCTGTTAACCACAGATCTGAGTGCCCAGGTGCAGGTGGGAGGAGCACTGACCCTCCCTGAGGGGGTACCACAGCCTGCCTGTCTCTTCAGAGCATGTGAAGATGCTGCTGTAATGCTGCAGAAAACAGCCATGAATCTTGTTTGGTTTGGGTTATTCCCTTCCAGGTATAGAATTTGTAATCACCCAGCTGAAATCGCTGATTCTGTCCCTGAGCCTGATTGACAGGCACATTACAGTAGAGAAAGCTGTGCTTCTGTCTCGCCTGGAGGAAGAATACCAGGTAAATTATGTTACAAAACAGCCCTATAATTCAAATAGCAATAATCTCAGCATGACAAATGCATCCCCCACCACAAATAACTGGCAAGGGAAGTGCCTGCTATAGCAGGAGACGTTCCACTCCACCAGTCTCCCTGTCTGAGAGCGTTTGGAGCGTGCTGCTGCAGAGCAACACCACGGGCACACCAGCCCAGAGTGCTCCCAGGGCTGCCAGTTTCTTTTCACAGAGCCCAGATGGCTGCTTTTCTCCCTCTCTAATCTGAAGTGCAAAGTTGTGGCTGGCTTCTCCTGCTGAGGGTTATCCAGCCTGGAGGCTTTGGTAGACACCAAGATATCAAGCTTGCTGGAAATTAGCTTGGTGTGAAGCTCTCCTTGTCCCAAAAGTGGCTGAAGCTGGGAATCTTTTCATCCTCCCGTTAAGAGGCTTTGCCTCAGACCCCAGTACAGATGAAGCACATCCTCATCTCGAGATATCCCTGCCTCAACAGTCAAGGATCATCTCAGTTCCTGGGGGGGGTTACCTGTGCTTCACAAACATGAGAAGGGAAGCTGAGGGTTGCTGAGCTGCTTTTGAGTATAATCCCTGTTCCTCCTCTCCTGCAGATTCGACGCTGGGGCAACGTGGAGTGGGCCCACGACTACGACCTGTGTGAGCTGCGTGCTCGCACGGCAGCTGGGACTCTCTTTGTTCACCTCTGCTCAGAGAGCTCTACTGTAAAACACAAGCTGTTGCAGGACTGAGGCAGCTGGGCAGGGCACAGAAAGAAAACATCCAGCTGGGAATTGCTGGCCTGACCCAGTGGAAGGTAGCCACCTTCCTGCCATTCCATTTTTCCTGGGATCAGCTTCATGTGCTGTGGTTTTGTGGGCAACTCTTCATTTGGATTGCCTGCTGCAGTGCAGCACACAAAGAGGAAAGGTCAAGGTGAGTTTCCTCTGAATCCCCAAGCCAGCAGTTCCGTCCTTTCCTGGTGTCTGTAACTCATCAGAGGAGCTCCCATGGAAGAAACAGCTTCCTGGGCAGGGCACGGCACAGACATACCCAGCATATGCCACATGTCTTCATAGCTGCCAGCTCCTGACACACACTTGTTATGGAAATCTGAAAACAGACTCCACTGCATCTGTTGTTCATCCCTCGGCGTGCCTGTCTGTAACACCAGGGTCTCTGTGTTCCATTAAAGACTCGCCCCTGTGAGGTACCAAAAGCTGTGTGTCTTTGTTTTAGTCACCAAACTGTGGGGTGTGTCCTGAGCTGCCAGGTTGTGGGCACGTGCTGGGATAGCTCCAGGTATTAAAAATCACAGGCCAGAGCAAACACTGTGTGTACCACTCCATGCAGCTGAGGAGGGTAGCAAGGAGACAATTGTGTAGTCCTGGAGCAAGAGGGATAAAGTCTGGGCTCCAGCCATCTTCAGAAGCACAGAGCACGATGAGCTGAATCTGTGTTAGACAGGCAGCGCCAGCCACGGGGTTTTCTGACACCTGCTGTGTCCCTGGCGTGCACACGCAGCCACCCTCTCGTTTAACCTTCCCACCTTCTCCTTGCTGCCTGCCTGGAGCAGCAGCGCCCCGGCCAGCAGCGCTCCTCAGAAGCTGCCCACAAGCGAGCGTGGCAGCGGCTGTCACCGAGCAAGGAGGGGAATTAATGACTCCTGGCTCGGCTGTCGCGGGCGGTGGCGCGTGAGCTCCTGTGGAACCATTGATTTCCCTTCCTGCTGGCTGGGGGCTGCTCTGCTCACGCTGCAGAAAGCCGCTTGCGAGAAGGGGTGAGAAGATGAGGCTCCCAGGCACACGGAGCCCCCGCCAGCCTTGTGCTTGCTGAGCTGGAAACCTGCTGTTATCTCGGGGGTGGTTTGATGGAGAGCGCTCCTCTCCCGAGCTGCTGCCTCGTGCCAGCGGCTCACAGGTTCCTGCCACTGAGCTCGCAGGTACCGAAGCTTTCAGGCATGATGTGCTGCCATGATTTGGTTCAATCAGCTCACAGCTGATCCATAACCCCTTGTGACCAGGTCTGAGTTGTCTGCACGGGCTTTGTGCCAATATGATGGAAGACACAGGGCTTTGGATGCTTTTCCAGAGTGGAGAAGTAGCTTTTTATTTGCAGTTTATGGTGGGATGGAAGAAATACGCATTTGGTCTGAAATGTCTCAGGCAGCTTGGGGGTACAGAGGCAGCTGTTCCTGCTGGGGGCTGTCCTGTGTGCCCTAGCTGAGGCAGCTGCCCAGCCCTATTTCCTAGGTCCCAGGATCACTGTGCTATCCAGCTCCTTCTGCAGAGTGTTGGCAAAGCAAAGGATCTTTTTGATACAGGTGCGGTTTCTGTCGCTCTCGGATTGGAAAGCCTGGACAGATGGAAACCAAGCAGTGAATCTGCAGGCGTGTCAAGGTCCCTGGAGCACAGAGGGCTCCAGCAAAGGTCTGGGAGTGTCCCTGCCACTTGAGCCAGATCTGTCTGTGCCCCATCCCCCTGAGTGTGAGGGTCTCTTACCTTCTCTGTCACTGAGATCTGCCACTGGTAGGTGTTGCAGAGCATGTCGCTCTCTCGCTTATCAATCTTCCGCAGGCGGATGCTGTGGGACATGTTGGTGGCGCTGACAATGGTGTTTTTGTCCACGAGGAGCTGGGAGGTAACGTGACCGGATGAGAGGAGGGGGTGAGCACACAATGAACGAGCAGCACAGCAGTGCTCAGAGGGAGAAACCCTCTGTCTGAACCTGGCAAATCCCAGCTCATCGGGGTGAATCCAGGGCTTTACCCCTGGCCTTGCTACGGTGTTATCATGGGGTGTTATCCCTAACACAGGTGGGGAGACAGAGGCAGCACCCTTGGCCCCAAATGCTGGAACAGGGAGTTCAGGGCAAGCAGGGCTGCCGTGCAGCTGGTGTTGAAGCAAGGCTGTATGTGCTCCAGCATGCCTGGAAATGGAAAATCACACTTGGAAGGGATTCCTGCACTGCTGGCGCTGGCTGTAAATCTTCATTTTTGGAGAGTTCCAGTTCTAATGGAAGCAGTGACTTCCCTCGTGGCTCTAAATAGAGGGTGGCTTCACTAACCCATAATGAGTCTCCTCCTGCAGCCAAGTGCAGCTGTTGGGCAAATGAATTCCCTTCTCCGTGGGAATGGATGGCAGTGAAGCAAAATGGGTGCGTGGCAGTGGTGCGGAACCGCCACCATCTGCACAGGCCATAAAGCAGCAGCTCCCCCGGGGGCTCAGGGGTCTGGTTTGTGTCTGTCAGCTCTTGATTACCTGGAGTGACAGGGGGCTGGGATAATCTGGACAGAGCAAAACCACAGCTAATGCAAATTCAAGTAATTTAGCTGCTAAATGAAGGAATAATGGAGGCAGAAAGGGCAGCAGCGTTGCTGAGTGGAGCACTGCAGTGATGTTGGTGCTTTTGGAAAGGCTCCTGGGACCTTTGCTTGCACAGCAAGACTGAGGGCTCGGTGGAGGGCTCCCTTTAAAGTGTCAGGTCCTGCCTCCAGATCAGTTCATGGGCTCGGGAGCTCCAGGAAGGAATTTTGAAATCACTGAGGCAAACAGAGCCCCGGTGCAAGAAATTCAGAGCAGTGTTGGGATTCTGCTGAGGGAGCAGGAAGAGTCTGAGCAAAACCAGCTGTGAGGGAGTGCAGCAAAATGCTGCCTGAGTGCCTGGAAATCAGCCAGAGCAGTGAGTTGTACTGGAGGCAAGAAAGAGATTTCCTCAGCACCTCTCCTGGGCTGCTGGCACCAGCTCTGGCAGTGCCCAGGGAAACCTGCAGTGCAGTTATCCCCTGTCCTAGTCAGTGGAGATGTTTGGAGGCACCACAGTTCAGCCAAGTAGCTCGACCCTCTAGGAAGGAGGTCCACCTGCACTGGTTCAGGACTGAGCCTCCTGGAAATCCCATTCCTTCAGAGAAGAGGCTATGGCCTCGTTTTATGGCCTACTCCCTCACAGAAATGAATTGTTTTGGTGCCCTCACCCTTCGAATATCTTCTGGAAAATTCTCTTCAAACACATCCTCATCCAGTTTCTTCATGGTGGCAATGACAACCTTCATCACCTTCTCATGGTGCTCATTTTCCAGGTCCCGGAACTGGCTAAACGTACAGAACATGGTGAAGGAAAAAGCTGACCAAACCACTCATCTGTGGAGATTAAATGACCTCCTGTAACTGGGACTGAGGGTCAGCACAGGAGGATTCTGCCAGAAATGAGCCTGGCTGTTCCCAGAAGCTGCTGTGCTGTCAGGATATCAGGATACCAACTTCCAGTTCTTAATCACACACTGAGTCTCATCTTTACTGCCAAATATGATGGAGGACTGAGAGAGGACCTAGGATTGCCAGGGAAATTGGAAGAGGCCTCCAGGTAAAAGCTAAGCTCTGAATGCACTGCAATTATTTGCACTGGGCCATCAGATTTCTAAGATTTAAAGCAGTGTGACCTGACACTCAAGCACTTCAGTATTCTCATATAACTTTACTTCAGCAGCCATCAAAAATACAAAAGTGAACACCATTTAAAGACATTTCAACAAGAATTGGAGATATTTCATTGACTGCCATGGCAGGAATGTACCTAGAGAACAGTCTAACCAGATCTTTCCTGTGTTTTGTCTTCTCTGCATGGAGAAGAAAGGAAGATTCCCAACAGGGTGAAAAATGCCAAAAATCCTACAGACTTTCAGCACAGTAGAATTTAGATCTTTCTGTGCTCTCCAGAGTTTCTACATAAAGAAGCTGGGAACCTTAAATGACCATTCCTCAAAGCTGGGAAAAGATACATTCTGTTGATTAAAATAAAAAAAAAAAAAAAAAAGTTTTTTATACTGGTGGCTCATTTTTGGATTTCGAGGTGAGGTGTAGGTGCATGACTGGGAGGTCCAGGCCAGCATACTGTGAAAAGGATATATCACTTGAATGTTTTCAGTGAATGTTGATGCTATGACATCAATGCTTCTTTTAAAATCCTGTAACAGGTCCTTAACAGAGGGGAAAAAGAGGAAATATCACAATGAAAACCTGCATAAACATAACAGGGAGTCAGGGAGTCTAGGAGGAATCTACAGTTTATTGTAATTTGGGCTCACTGCTGTTATTACCACAGTCAGAAACTGAACTGCCTCGAGCATTTAAAGTGTTTTCAAAGTGCTGCAAGATTTTCTTCCCTTCTTCAGGGACAGAAAATCAGAATCAGTTTATTGGAGGGAAGTTGACTGAACACTACCCTCACCCAGTGTCTGGAGTAAGCCAGGGGATCCTTTGTTATCCTCACCTAAGCAATGCCTGGAGAGGGCTGAATTCCCACACCCTGCCATGCTGCAGCCTCCTTGTCCTTGTCTGCATCAAGAGCCTCTTGTCAGAAGCACAACGCCTGCCTGGGCTTTACTGCAGCTCTTGGTTTAGAAATTAAAATTGCAGCTGCCTGTTCCCTCTCTCAGAAATGGCTGATGGAGAATCTGTGAAGTGTTGCACTTAAATGTCTGGGTACCTGAATGCTGCAAATCCAGCAGGGCACACAGGGAGAAATGTTTCTGCTCGTGCCATCAGTGATTGCAGATATGTAAGGGCCAGCTCAGAAAACACTAAAAAGGCACTGTCCTGATGCAGTGAGGATCCATTTTGAGCTGCTGCCTTGTGCCATCCATGCTCACAAAAGTAAACTGCTGCACACAGTCCACAGCTCCTGCCTGCTCAATTTTAAACAGATTACTTTGAGTTTCTTTCCTTCGATGAGGATGCACATCAGCAGCCCTGCCCTAGTTTTTGAGGAAAAGTCTGGGGAGGAAAAGGCAGCTATTATGCAAGCAAATGCAGCAAGCTGAGCAGGAATGTGTGTAATCTTATGGCAAAGATCAGCTTCAAAGAACGACACCTCTAGAATTCCAAATGCACACCCCATGCTACACAGTGACTTGTGCAGACCTATAAAATGATTGCACAACATCCCTGTCTCTAAAGTGTGAGAAACCAGCTGGGATAGATGTGATGGACACACTCTGTTCTGCTCTGAGAAACAGAAATCTGCTGTAGGGAATCAACATCCAGGGTCTGATCTCACCCTCATCAAATCTGAGCAGAGAAAATAAGATGGGGACAGAACATTTTCCTGATTGGAAATCCTGTGCCCCCCTCTTTTGTGAGTAAGCTGCAGTGACAGAGAAGTGACCCCCCCACGTTGTGGCTGTGAGGTCTCACAGGTGTGAGCTTGGATCTCACCTCCAGGTCGTTGGACACCAGTGCTTCCAAGGTCATGAGTGCATCCCTCAGCTGATGGATGTCCTCCTTGCCCTGGGCTCGTTTGGAATCAGCAGCATCACCACTCCCATCCTGATAAAGCTCATCCAGCCTCTAAACACAGAGATACATGAATTACTTATAGTTTGTGTTCAGCACTCCATTGCAATTTAATTAACTTGTTACATGTGTGAGAAAAGTTCCTGCTGCTGATTAGGTGAAATGAAATGTGATGATTCAGGAAAGTGGCCAGATTTGCATAGTGGGTAGTGAACAGTGCTGAGGTTTGCTACTACAAGGAGATTGGGAAAACTCTTCCTCATTCTCCACTCAGCAGAAGACTTTGCTCCTTCTATGCTTCCAGCTTTGGTTCCCTTTCATTTCAAGCAAAAAAAAAAAGGAACAATATTTGATTCTTGACATTGCTGGCTGTGAAGAAGAAATTAACAATTGCTTCTGAGAAAGAAACACAGGCCAAAATCTTGATCCACTTGCTGCCAAGGAGAATCTTGACTGACTTCCAGTAGGGTCAGGATTTAGTATTCTGAATATGGAATACCTATCATTGCCTGCCTTCCTCTTACAGCAAGGATTTATTGCCCTTCAGAATTATGTATTGACGTCACTTTTGTATCAGGCAAGATTTATGTTTTCTTGGATCAAAAAAAAAAAAATCCTCTTGTGCTGAATTTGTTATTTTCAAGTCTGTTTAGAATCAGTTAACAATCAACTGTTTAAAAAAGGAGGAAAAATATATATGTTTTACTATGTCTAATCAACTTCTCCTGAGAGGGAATGGAATAGGGTGAAATAATGAATTCTGTTAAAAACCCCTGCCAAGGCTTGTGTCTGGAAATGGGGTGGATCACCCAAACTTTGCAGTGTTAAAAGGGGGAAATGGAGAGCAAGGTGTCTTCTTCTCTAATGTAAACAAGTTAGGAGGCTCAAAAGGCTCCAGAGCCACTCAAGCTGCACCTCTGGGAGCAATAATTTCAAAGTTCAAGGCCTTTAATCCCCCGTAACCAACTTCAGAGAGCACAGTGATTTTACAGGTTACCCAAGTTTACATGAAAGGATTACAGACAGATAAACAGCCCTAAGAACAGCTCACAGACTGCAGTCTGCTGGGACCTCTGTGCCTTTTGAACTCCTCCAGCAATTTTAAGTGATGGGGAAATAATGTTAAAACACTGTTGGGTTTGATACCAACTCCTGTGATATTTATATGAAAACTGGCACTCTGACCCCTGTGTCCTGTTCATAGAGAATCACAGAATCCCAGAATGATTTGGGTTGAGAAGGACCTTAAAGATCATCCAGTCTCACCCCCTGCCATGGGCAGGGGCACCTCCCACTATCCCAGGTTGCTCCAAGCCCTGTCCAACCTGGCCTTGGACACTTCCAGCTTCTGTAGGAATCTGTGCCAGGGCCTCCCCACCCTCACAGGAAAGGATTTCTTCCTAATATTTAACCTAATTTCTTCCTAATATCCCATCTAAGCCTCTCCTTTTCCAGCTTAAGGCCATTCCCCCTTGTCACCCCTTGCAGCCCAATCCATAGCTGAGCCTGTAGGTCAGACAGAGGTGAAGGGGTAAAATCCAGCCTCAGCTGTGTTTCTTTGGGTTTTGATGTTGTTTCTTTGTTTTTGTACTTTTTGCAGGGTTTGTTTTGCCAGTTTAGGGTTTTTTTATGGAAGATTTAGTGAAAATTCAAGTGCAAGTTAACCGAATATTCCTATCAAGCTTCTGGTTGGAACAAGATGATCTCTAAGGTCCCTTCCAACCCAAACCATTCTGCAGTTCTGTGACTCTGGTAGTGCTGCCAGCTCCTGGAGCTGCTGGATGCAGATTTCCAGCATGAGTCAGCAAGGTTCAAGGCCCTGGGAGCAGAGTGACTCAGCAGCTGTCAACCTGTGACAGGCACTGAAATAAAAGTGACCTGGTTTCCAGCAGGAGCCAGCACTCGTGACTCTGCTGGTGTCACTTGTCAGGGACCTGCTCTCTCAGCTGACAGTGTCACCAGGCTTTAGCCCTCCCTTCTTTTTTTTTTTTTCCCGTGAAACAAACTCATGATCCATCCATTATACATGGTTAGAAAGGGATCCAGCTAGAAGCTACGCCCTGAGCAGCCACAATGGGTGGCTGCAGTTGAGCAGAATGAAAAGAGAGAGTTTCTGCTTTAAAGGACTAAAAATACATTAAAATATCTTTCTCTAATTTTTTTTTTGGTTATAGTTCTTTGAGCTGTTGTTGAGAAAATGAATTGAAGCAGAAAATTACTTGCAAATAAACTGAATGCCCTGCAGTTTCCTTCCTTTTCTTCCTAGTTTTTCAATGAAGGAAGAGCTATTGGAGATTTCAAAAAGAATGGGAGTAGCAGTAAATATCTATCTATCTATCTATCTTATAAACCAACTTTATAAACTATATTTAAACTAAAAAAAAAAAAAAAAGGTTGAGCCTTTCCATTTTCTTAAATATTGGTAACTTTTGTGGATGGGGAAAAAAAAGTAAAAAAACCCACCCTGGGTTAGCCACATTTTTCTGTAAACCCTTGAAGGACATTTACCTTTACAGATGATAACATTAAGACACATTAATTTTGTTCTACCCTGAATTTCCAGTATAGATAAAGGCTGCAGTTTGCCCAAAGGGTAGAAATTTCAATCCCCATTTTTTTGCCTACATAAAGTATTAAAAAAACTTTCCACATTATGTCAATGACATTATATTAGCTAATGAAACAATTTTTCTTTGTATAAATCTCTGTTGTAAGATGCACATAAGGAAATATCAGTGACTGAGCACTGGAAGAGGTTTCCCAGAGAGGCTGTGGAGTCTCCATCCTTGGAGATATTCATAGTCCTGGGCAGCCTGCTGTGGGTGGTGCTCCTTGACCAGAACCAGATGACTTCCAGAGATCCCTTGGACCCTCAACCACTGTGTGATTCTGCCCTTAGGGATCAAGTATTGATTTCCATTACAGCATTGCCAATCCAGAATAATTTTCCTAATTTTAATGGAGTCACCCCCATTTTCAGCACAACTGAAAGCTGGTGTAGGACGTAGAGGAATCATGGATCAAACAAACAAAAGCATGACATTACCCTTTGGTTCCGACTTTCAAAGTCTGAGATTATTCTCTTGCTTTCTTGCTGGTTGACTGCCAGAATTTCGTGGAGTCTTTTGTAGAATTTAGAGACTTGAGCTTCTCGTTTTTCATACTCTTGCAGTCCATAGTTATACAGGTTCCCAGAAACTGAGACAAACTCCTTCTTGTATGTGACAGCAGAGTCAAGGTTTTTAGCTTGTTCAGTGAAGCAACACATTATGTTCCTTCTGCCTCTGCAAATCTGAGCAACAAGAGCTACGAGCTACTTTTATGTAAACTCTGTGGTTCTTGCTGGGAGCTGCCAAATATTCTGTCTGGGGCAGGACTGGGTCACCCATTCACGTTTTATGCATAAGATTTTGCTGCCTTAAGGGTATGGAGAAAGCTGTGGCAACTTGAGGGGGGGAAAAAGGCCTTGAGGAAGAGAAGAAAATACATTCACTTGTCTGACTCTTCTGACACAGCAGCAGAAGGAAGTCTACAACCCTATCTGTCTTCACAAGTGTGAATACAGTGCCTGTGCAGTTAATAAATACAGCTCTGGAGCCCACAGCCAGAGCACAGAATAAACTACTGACTTGGTAGCATCACAAAAATAACGTCAATTTTTCTTCTGCTATTATCTTGGCAATGGAATTGTTTCTGGAGTCTATTGTAGTTAAGCTGTGATGCATTTTTCCCCAACAGTGTAATGCAATTTTAAGGAAGGTCAAGTTACTGGCCTTGACAATACTCTATTAATCTGAATGAGAAAAGAAAAAAGAAAAAAAAGTGTCTGTTTTCTGCTCCCCTGTGTAGGAGCAATGATCAGAAAAATGTGCTGGCCTGGAAACTTCACATTGCCAGTTCTGGCAGGTTGTGAGATATGCAACTTGTATCATTCTGATTAGTCTGTTCCTATCTCCTACCACTTCAATTTCAACACGATTTTAGTGACTGTGCTCTGACAATCTAACCGGCAGAGATTTATCTTCCAGCTCATTTTAAACTTTAAGTGGATTCCAGACTTAAAGAAAGTACAAAGTCTTGATTCTTGAAGGGTCAGGAAAGGAGGCTACCCAAATCGTGTTTGATTCAAAGGAAGGAAAGGGAATATGGTAATTACAACGGTGAGAATTTAAAATGCTGGGATCTCATGACCTGTTGGGGGGTAGGAACGAGTGGTTTTACAAATGGGATGTTTCAAGCTGGGCTGGCCAGCTTGGCAGTAATATAAACCATTTGTTTGGAGCCCTCATATTTCACAAGATATCAAGCCTTAAAGCTGTCAGTGGTCTCACAGCCTTGTAGTGTAATTTTTGGTACCATTCCAAAATTGAACACAGACTGTCTCAGATCTTAGATCAATGTAGCTTTCAGCTCTGGACAAAAGCAACAGATGAAGAGTCCCTGTGGATGCACTTCCTTCTTAACTCAAGGCATTACCTTTCAGCTGCAGGTATTCCAAACCCAGGAAGGATATGCCTGCAGCAGGTCCCCCACTCCAGGGAGGCAAGCCAGTTTGGCAGCTTCTCTATCCTCTGCATACAGACTGTCAAACAGGAGTGATCCATTCAGGTACTCAACAAAGGCTGTCTTTGAAGAGAAACAGAGCATAATAAGTGAAATAAAGATGCAAGCCCACTGCCAGTCCTCAGGATGTGTCTCTCCTGTAAGCACCTCAGCAGCAGCAGAACATTGGTGCAGACACAGTTGCAGGAACATGGCAGAAACACCAACCAAGCCATGAAAGCACCTTGCAACTGGAGTGAAACCCATCCCAGGGGCTTTGCTGCTACAACTCTGTAGCCTAAGGATAGAAAACACTGTTTAATCTTGTATCAGATCACAGAATCATGTAATGGTTTGGATTGTAGGGGACATTAAAGATTATCCAATCTCACTCCCTGCCATGGGCAGGGGCACCTTCCACTCTCCCAGGTGGCTCCCAGCCCCATCCAATCTGGCCTGGAACACTTCAGGGCTGGGGCAGCCACAGCTTCTCTGGGCACCCTGTGCCATTTGCCAGTATAAGACATTGGCACATACAAACACTTACTGCAAGGTTATTTAGCCTTTCAGATAAGGAGTTGGTGAATTTTGGGGAGGGAAAAAGGGAAGAGTTGCAGGCATCCTCCCTTGAACTAACCATTAAACTTAAGCCATTCTGATCTTCTGGAGTTCTGGAATACAGAGGCCAGGCTACTGGTGGAATGCACCATTCCACCTGGTTTTGCTTTCAGTCTGGTCACAGGATCACAGTGATCTCCAAAAGCCCTGGAGAGTTTAACCATAAAACTAATGAAAAGCTTAACTTAGTGTAAAGGAGAAGAAAACCCCTCACTTCACCATGAAAATGTTAACATTTCCCTCAGACCTGTAATTTTTTTAATCTCATGTCAGGCTGATAAGCTCCCTGGGTATGATTTATTATTTAGCTTTGCAGGGTCTCTATCTGTAGTTTCATTGTTCAGCCCAAAGAATAATGTTCCCCCACGTCATGTGCATTCCACAGCAGTTCCTGTTTCCATCCAAAAGATAAGATTCAGAGATCACAGAGATTAATCCAAGCCTTAGTTTTAGCAGAGTCGGTGTTAACCTCTCATTAAATCTTCAAGCAGGGAAAAGACAAGTCAATATTTGTTGTGCTTCTTTCTCCTGAGACAACACACAACCAGTCAAAGAAAACTTACCTGGTGGTACTCCAGCTCTTTCTGCTTTGCCTTTTCTGTCTCCTGCAGAGCAAGGACCTGAGCCTCTTCTTGTTCCAATGGCTTGGTAAGATCTTGGTGCTTTAAAGCTGCAGCTTCCCTCTGGGAAATATAAATAAAATATTTGTATTAGATTATCTACCATTGCTCAATGAGTCTGGGCGTAGGGAACTGATCTTTCTAGAACATGGACCAGAGTGGCATCTGCATCTCCATTTCCTCATGGGCTTTTTGTTAAACTGCTTAGGAAGTTTCTATTCTAATCCTCATCCCATTTTTTTTTCTGGCATATTACTTGCTTCTGCATTTAATGCATCTGAGATAATTCAGTCCCAGGAAGCTTTTTTCTCTCCATTTTCTCATCTTTAGAGTTGGAGTTTTTTTCCTCTTTTAGCTGGAAGTTCTATTTTGACTTCTAGAATCTGAGCTCCAATTTGATCAGTCAGGGAGGTTAATACATTTTCTAGGGTGGAGAAGGCTCTTTGGAGGAGTGGATGGCAAGGTAGTACCAGGGGCAAGGACCTCATTAGCTTGAAACTGAAGCTTGACAAATTTAAGTATGCAATTCTCTGATGTCCCTGATGAGCAGGGACTGCATTCCATGACCTGGAAAGCCCTTCCAGTCCTGTGGTAAGAGCAATGTACATTCCAAGTACAGCTCCTGCTCTGTGCCAAGCAAATTTACAATTAATCATGTTCTTTGGTTACTAGAAAAAAAACAACAAAAAAAATCTCTGAACATAAAACCCTGTCTTTGTTCCTTTGAGCCCTGGGATGATAAAGCAGTTCCACAGGTTACTGGGGAGGATGAAGTGTCTTGTTCTCAGAAATCAAAAGTGGGAAGTGCATCCAGACACCTGGTTGCTTGGATTGTCAGTTTGCTACTGAAACAAATCACACTGAGCAGCAGGACCACCAAGGCTCCTTCCCCCTGGATCCATGTCTCAAGACTGATTTCCTCTGAGATTCTCTAAGAACACTTGCACTCACACTGCAGCCTCTCTGTGGCAACACGAACCAGGCCCCTCTCCCACACACAGCTGCTGATTTTCACAAAATCTGTGAAGACATCATGCTTCTGACACCTCTACCTCTCTGTCAGATTTGACAGAATTTGGCCTACAGGTTCACAGCTGTTATGTGGAAGCAGAATAAACACTGTGTGTTTCTGTGAGCCTGATTTCTGCAGGGAACCTGCCCCCAGCGCTGGAATATTGCTGGCACACCAACAAAGCAAAGGCTCTGTAAGATGCTGTTGCCTGATTTCCCAATCAGGGAATGCAGAAATCTCACCGTGGAGCCTCTCACGAGCTTGAAGTCCAAGTACACCAGGCTTGGAAGATGAGCAATAACAAACAGCCTGTAGTGCTCTTCTCTGCAGAAAGGGTTCCCACTGAGGTTCAGTGTCCGTAAGCTTTTTAACCTCCTGAGATAGACAACCTGTGCCAAAGGGAAAGAGCTCTGCATTCCCCACTGCTGGGGAAACACAGCCTTGGAATTTATTGCTTTTATTGCAGTTGAGTTGCAATATGTGCTCTGCTCTGCTGCCAAATTCACACGACAGTCAATTATGAGATTCTAATGGTTTTGGGAAAGGAAATACTTAAATCCACGTAGGGAATATCTAGACAATAGGAGGAGAGAGAAGGCAGATTCACAAATCACAGGTCCTAAATTGGTAAGATGCCCTCAAAAGAACCCCAAATAAATCCTAGTCTCCCCCTTTTTCTCACATGTAGCCACTAATTCCTTTTCTAGCTTTCACGGGAGCCAATGGGAATTTTGCCATGGCTGAGAGCAGTCACAGAACTGGGCCCCCATGAGTCAATAATCTAAAAGAAAAATGGCTGCAGTAAGCACTTAACACCAGAGGACCAAAACCATGGCTCAGACTACTCAGAAATCCTAAGGAGAATTTTATCACCTAAGGAGGGACTTGGACACAATGGCAAATGCCAGTTTTAGAATATCTGATCCTTCAACAGGGAATATTTGCAAAGCCAGGCAACACTCACATCTTCCAGAATGGTCAGGTTATTCCTCCCTATGGAGAAAATCTGCAGCTCTTGCAATGTATCCATGTGCTCAATTTTAGATATTCTGTTACTGTAGAGACTGAGGTCCTGCAGTTTGACAAGAGTATCCAGGCCCTCAATTACTTCAATATTGTTGAAGGACAGGTCTGGGGAAGAATTTAGAAATCAAACATTGAATTATTTATTGCAGATCACCCTGATTCCACCCTTTATTTGTGGATGTAGGAGTTTATGTACAGATTTTTCTCAGGGGTGGTTGGTGTCCCACAGGAAAGGCTCAGCATGAAATCATCCTTTATTCCCATCTCCTCCTTGCAATTGTCTGTGCCACTTTTAAATGAGAGGAGAAGCTGAAATTAGTCCACATACACAGCCTGAAAGGGACTTCTGCCTTATGGGGAAACACAAAACAAGAGGTGAGGAATGCCCTTAGAGGGGAATTTCTGTGATAAATCTGACACTGTCTTTTTTCTTGCAGACTCTGTCCTGCCACATCAATGCCACAGCTGTGGTCACTCTCACAGCACCAAGATATGGCAGTTCCACATCAGTGGAGTTCTGCAAAGGCCCATTTTAGCTGTTCCACTCATTGAAATGTCCTCCTCCTCCTGACAGAACATCTCTCCTAACACCCACACTCACCATGACTAAGGGCAGGATTTGCCCTTGGACTAGTATTGAGCAAGCCAAGAGTCCAAAAACAGTTGATGAGGTCTCTTGGGTGGCTGAGACACTTGTGTAGCAGCAGCTGAACCACTGCAGCCTTTGGGCAAACAAAACACTCTGCTTACACTGATCAGTTGGTGATTCACAAGTGCCTCAGTCATCTGTGGAGCAGAACAGTGCAGACAACTGGGCAGAAGAACCCATCAGATATTTCACAACTTGCTCATGAGCTCAAGCCCTGCATGCTGGAGGATATATTTAGAATTCCAGCCAGCAACGTGGCTGCAGTTCCAGGGAATGCTCTAAGCTGTGCATCTGTGTAGCTGCAAGCAGTCACAGAGGGCTCCAAGGATGGGCACTCCTTGGGACACTGATGACACTGAGCCCTTAAGGATACAGGGGTAAGCATGGTGGGTTGTAGGCTCTGGAATGCCTGCAGCAGCTTTGAAAACAGAATGCAGGCTTCTAAATCACAGGGGTGTTGCCATAAATATTCCTGAAAGTCACCCCTAAACACAATACAAACCTTGGAAACAACCTTGAAACCTCAGCTTCCTGTTCCTGCCACACCAAATGCATTAAACTCAGTTTTTAAACATTTGAAGGATTGTTTTGAAGCTCTGATACTCAGGCATTTTGACATTTGACAGTCAAATAAGGAGACAGCTGACAGCCTTCCCAGGGTAAGCTCCTATCAGTCGTGTTTGAGGAGTAAGGTGACATCCTGGTTTATTGCAGATTGCTTTGCACCTGTGAAGGCATCCACCCTCCTCTGCCTGTATCTCACCAAGCCAGACAAGGTGAACCAGACTCTGCAGACCTTCTATCTTCTCAATGACGTTGTTGTCCAGCTGCAGTTTAGTCAGATTCTCTAATGGCCACAGATTATCAATCTGCAGGATGCCTAAAGCCATAGGGAAAAAAAAAAAAAAAAGAAAATTGCTTTTCCTATGAGACAGCTTTGTTTTAGCAGACACACTGCCTTGCACAAGGAAAACACGTCCAGTCTTGCCTCCAAAAGGATTTTCAGCGTGTGATGAGTGCCCTGGAGAGCTCAGAGGTGCACTGGCTGGACGAGATTTCAGTGAAACAGCCCACTTAACCTCAGTGTCCTGCACCAGTGCATGCTGCTCATCAGTGAGGCAAACGAGGCGTGCAGGGGATGCTGACTGTGGCCCTGCACTCCAGTGCCTTTATGAATCCACTGCTAGGAGGCCTTGACCTTCATTTTCCTCTCCAGCTCCAAGCAGGAGGTTTGGGATGAGACTCTGTTTTTCTCTGCATTTGCAGTCTAGCAGTGCCCAGCTCCTGCTTTTGTAAATGACTCTCCTGCTCCCCAGATTCTCATCACAGGAGAGGAAGTTGGAGTCTACTCTTTCTGTGAAGGCTGCAGTTTAGAACTAATCAATATCTCTGCATTTAGTTTCCTCCAAAAGCAGAATCACAAGGGCAGGCCGTTAGTCACCACAGCAAAGTATCAGGACCAAGGTGACAGGAAATACAGAACATTCTCACTCTCATTTCTCTTTCTCCTGTAATGGCTTCCCAGAAGATTTCATCTGCTGCCCTTATTTAGTGAGGGCACCATAAACCAAGGAATTGCACGCACAAAATATTCACACACTTCTGGATTTTGCATTTGCAAACAAATCTATGCAGGATCAGGTCAAGGGAGTCTTTTCTAAGAAAATCATCTCATACACACATTATTTTACTGGAGCACACAAAGAATAATCAACAGTAGATTTCACCTGTGAAATTACCCCCCTCCCCTAAATACTCAAATATTGAGCCAAATGTTCTTCCTTTTCATTTTTTTGAGTGCAACGTTTGACAGTAAGAGGCAAGCCGTGGTAATGTTATGGATGACCAGAGAATGCCATCAGATTGGACTGCAATCACCACAATCTCCCAGAGAGCTCTCACATAATCACCAGGCACGGCAGAGCCTGCCCAGGGCTGGATTTGGCCACGTACCGAGGGGCCCGACAGGCCTGTGGCCTGTAGGTGTCACCACAATATAAATGTTAAATGAGAACAGCAGTGACAATGAGAGTGGGAAGTGAAGCAGTTTTGAAGTTTTTCCCATCAGCAAAAGCAGCCGGCTCCCTCTGATGAAGCTCCTTTGTACAGGTATGAGCAAAAGTCCGAGTCCAGGCATTAATTTTCACATAATAAATCCAAGCTAATAATGGTCGCTTAATTGCCAGTTACCCACTTAATTTATTAACTTTTAGCAAAAGAGGCAAAATGTGTATATATTCTGATACTCACTTTTAAAACTAAGTTGTAGCTCTGTCAAAACCTTAAAGTCTGTACTTTCCCTTCTGGCAATATCTCCAAGGTCCTCTGGACATTTTTCTTCAATGGCTTTTTGAAGAATTTCATCATCAATAACGTTTGGCTCAATATTACCGGAAAACTGACTCATTGTGAGATGGAAACAGCCTTAAAGGACAGAAAAGAAAAATAAATTAAATCACTTCCTGGCCACTCTTCCCAGCAGTCATAGAATCACAGAATCCCAGAATGGTTTGGGTTGGAAGGAACTTTAAAGCTCATTTCATTCCACCCTTTGCCAGGGGCAGGGACACTTTCCACTATCAAAAGTTGCTCCAAGCCCTGTTCAACCTGGCCTTGGACATTTCCAGGGATGGGGAATCCACAACTTCTGTTGTCAGCCTGTTCCAATGCTTGACAACTCTTTCAGTGAAGAAATTTTTCACGGAAATTTAAATATCCCTAATGTTGCCCTGGAGGCAGTGAGACTATTTGTCTTTTTCAAACCGTGCAGAGTTAATGAATTGCTGTGAAGGGCTTGAATCTTCAAACTTTTGCTTGTGTAAGATGTTTATAATTACAGAGTAACTTCTGATTTATTTTTGCATAGGACAGCGATGATAAACGTCAGGGTTTAGAGAGTTCTGTTCTCATTTCATTAACAAAGGAAACCTCTTTATGGCTGTGGGCAGTACAGACTGAGGAGCAGCAGGCTATGGATTTTTCCATCCTTGACCTTCCTCTCCCTGTTTCTTGTACAATCACAGAATGGTTTGGGTTGGGAGGGACCTTAAAGCTCATCTTGTTCCACTCCTGCCAGGGGCAGGGGCATTTTCCACTATCCCAGGTTGCTCCAAGCCCCGTCCAAGCTGGCCTGGGGCATTCTCAGGGATGTGCACATGTCCAGCGTCTCCTCAGACAATGTCGGTTCCAACCAGCCCTGCCCGGTGGATTGGAAGGGGCCGCTCCCAGGGCCCACCGAGGCCCAGACCCCGGCCCACCGGGCCTCTCACCCGCAGCTCTCCTGGGGGCTGGGTCGGTTCCCGGTTCTCGGTTCCTGGTTCCCGGTTCTCGGTTCCCGGTTCCTCGTTCCCGGTTCCCGGTTCCCACCCGCGCCTCAGCGCCCGTTGCTAAGGAAGCCCGAGTGCGTTGCTAAGGGCGGCACGTGACCGTCTCAGCCGCTAATGGGCGTGGAGTGGGTGGGAAAACAGCTACCAATCAGAGCGCGAGAAATCCATGTCAGCCAATCAGAGCCGGGATCGTGCCCTCGAGGCGGAGAGGGCTCGGATGATTGACGTTCCCTTTACCCAATAATATTACAGATATTTTCGGCAATTGCCCAATGAGAAAAGGCAGTCTCGGTGTCCCCGCTGTCCATCAAAGGCAGGGCGGGGAAAAGGGCGGGACTACCGCGGGGGCGCGCCCCTCTCTTGACAGTGATAGACACGCTCTTTAGCCAATGATTTTGCAGCGCGTCCGGCAGCTGCCCAATGGAGCGCAGGGAGGCGGGACCCGCCTGTCGAAACGCTCTGTGGTTGGTGCGCGCGGCTGTCAGTCAGGGCGCGGTGCGGGAGGGGTGGGCGCTGGGCCGCTGTTTGTTGTCATCCCAAGATGGAGTTTCTGCTGGGGAACCCGTTCAGCACCCCGGTGGGGCAGAGCCTCGGTACGGCGGCCTGGGGAGCGCGGAGGGGCCCGGGGGAGCCCGGGTGGACAGCGGGGGCTTCGGCCAGCGGGCGGCGCTGGAGGCAGCGGGCGGCTCTGGGGGTCGGTGAGGG
>VZTB01004663.1:233613-295194 GCA_013397245.1 Thryothorus ludovicianus
CGGGCCGATGGGGGGTCTGGAGATGGTGAGGCAGCTCGGGGGCTATCGGGGCCTCTGGAGGGTCTCTGGGGAGCAGAGATTCCTGGGGTGGTGGGGACTTGGAGCTGCTGGAAGGCCTTTGCGTTTGGGGTGTGCTGGAGGCCTCAGTGGGGGCTCTGGGGTTAGTGGGGGTCGTGGGGAGATCAGAGGGCAGCCAAGGTCTGGGAAACAGGGGGAGCTTTGGACAGGCTGTTGTCCATGAGAAGAGAGTGACTCCTCGTCAGGATGGGTGCAGGAAAGTTGTTGCATCCCCCAAGTCCTTTTCCTGAAGTTGAGTGCCTTCTTCCAGACCACCCTGTCGTTGATCCGCTTTCTCCCAGAGTCCTGAAAGCTCCCTGTACCTGTGAGTGGGCAGGAGGATGATGTGGCTTAGAGACACAAATATGTGCTTGGTTTTCAGCCTGGAGGCTGAATTGTGGTTTTGGTAACTCTCTGGTGCCATTAGCAGGTTATTCTCAGCGAGCTTTCACTGCCTGGCCAGTCAAGGCCTCCCTGGGCTGCTGTGGCTACACCTCCCCTCCCCTCCCACAGACGTGTTCATTCATGGCTACTCATGTTCTGGTCTGGGTTGCCATGGCTGTAGCAAAGAGAGGAGGAGAAAGCCTGGGCATCACTTGTGCAGAGTTTGCTAACTCTGAGTTTTCACCTCAGCTGGGTGGGCTCTCAGTGCCTCCTGCTCTCCTCTGTTGGGCCCTGATGAAATTTAAGATCTCTGACATTGCGGTGGGGAGGGAGAGGCTGGCTCAGGTTCCTGCAGTGTGGGAGGGCAGTCCCAAAGCCAAGGTGATGCTCAGTCGAGCACAATCTCCTGCGAGGGAAGGCTGGGACAACTGGGATTGTCCAGCCTGGAAGAGAGAAGGTCTTGGGGTGACTGTCCCGTACCTGAAGGGAACCTGCAGGAAAGATGAGGAGAGTCTATTTACAAGGGTCTGGAGTGACAGGATAAGGGAATATGGCTTCAAACTGACGAGAGTAGGGGGAGATGGAATATTTTGAAGAAATGCTTCCCTGTGAGGGTGGGGAGGCCCTGGCACAGGTTGCCCAGAGAAGCTGTGTCTGCCCCATGCCCTGGAGTGTTCCAGGCCAGGTTGGATGGGGCTTGGAGCAGCCTGGGATAGTAGAAGGTGTCCTGCCCATGGCAGGGCTGGAATGAGATGATCTTTAACATCCTTTCCAACCCAAACCTTTCTGTGGTTCTATAACATACAGCTATGCATAGTCTAGCCTATAGCTATCCTGTGTTGATTTANGTAGGGGTAGATGGAATATTGTGAAGAAATGCTTCCCTGTGAGGGTGGGCAGGCCCTGGCACAGGTTGCCCAGAGAAGCTGTGTCTGCCCCATGCCCTGGAGTGTTCCAGGCCAGGTTGGATGGGGCTTGGAGCAGCCTGGGATAGTAGAAGGTGTCCCTGCCCATGGCAGGGCTGGAATGAGATGATCTTTAACATCCTTTCCAACCCAAACCATTCTGTGGTTCTATAACATACAGCTATTCATAGTCTAGCCTATAGCCATCCTGTGTTGATTTATGGAACTATGGCAGTCTTTGAAAATCATAGTGGAGGAAATTTTGCAGAGTATCAATTCATGGCCTCAAACCTCTTTAGATTCTAGTCCTTTCCTCATCCCCAAGTGCAGGGACACGCCCTGGTTGGGGTGAAAGGCCCTTGCATGGGTGAGTCTCACGCCGTGCTTGGAGCATGGCTGGGCTCCCTTTGTCAGCCTATATGGAGCATATGTATAACTTGCTGTTTATCCTCAGCCATCTGGGGTGTTTATTTCTTCTGCTGAGGGAGAGAAGTGCCGGGAATTGAAGGAGAATAAGGAGAACAGCTCAAGTGAGAGGGTGATTTTGGAGTGAATTGGCTTTGTTGTGTTTGGCCATCAGAGCACCCCTGCCAGGACAGCTGCTGGGCCCGGCCTCTGCCGTCAGCCCGGGAAGGGAAAGCAGCAATTTCTCCTCTCTTCCTTGGCAGCTGCTTTTAGCATCACTCAGTGGTTTGAAGGAGCTGAAGAATCGTTGGGGGGCAGGGAGGGAGGAGCAGGGAAATCTGCTTTTTTAGCCTTCTGCCTCTTTAACTCCAGAGTGCAAAGGTTTTCACAGCTCTCACATCCCCGCGCTCACCGAACGAGCGGTCGCTGCCAACTTGGAGGCTTTGAACACTGAGCTGCTTCCATCAGATAAGGTTAGGTGTGCAGCTTCCCTTAATGCAAAATTCAGCTGCACTTTCAGAATGTGGTTTGTTTTTTTTTTTTTTTCTTTTTACTCCCAGGGGGAAGAGATAACTGCAGATTTTATTTTGGAAGACAAATTTTTCTGCTTCTCCTATCGCTGCCAGTTATCCCTTTCTGAGACAGCAGCAAAACAAAAGCATGCCTTGTTCTCAGACACTGCTATTTGCCCAGTGCTTCCACAGTTTGTTTTTCCAATGAGCTTGTGGAATATAATTTTCACTTATGTTTCTCTTCATTCTTTGAAAGAAATGGAATCATTTTGTATTTCTGTTTAAACATATTGTGTTGTACACAGTTGTGATGTTTTCAAGCAAGGCCTAACACTCACCATAAGGGAGAAGTGCAGAAAATCCTGTAGGTCCATCAGCACACCAAGAATGTATGTTCTCTGCCAGGAAGTAGCAGAGGTTCACGAGAAGATTTAATTAGGGCTCTACAATATCTGCAGATAAATGCCAGGTCTGAAAGAACAAAGCTGTCAGGAAAGGTTTGGGAAGAGCTGAGAGAGGTAATACAAGGGATTTTCTCTTTTCTCCTCTTTATCTGGATAATGTCTGAAGCTAGGCAGGCTTTTTATGTTAACTCTTTTGCTTAATGTGGGAAAGTAATGCTAGGATGAGCTCAGAGGATTTGTAATGGAGATGGATAGAGTCTCCTGCATCTAAAGTGCCAGTTGAAATGGCAGCCAGGTTCCTCATGGCTGAAACCTACCTGATTTTTGGGCTGGCTTATATGGTACCCTCTATTTAATTCCCAGTGGTGACATAGCAGAAACCATACAAGCCATCACCATGGCTGCTAATTACAAACCTCACCTAATTTTGCTGTAATACTTTGACTGACCTGTGGACACTCAGCTATCCTTGTGTCTCCAACAAAATCCTCTCCTAAAAAGAGTGGTTGGTTTTTGGTGGCAGGCAGCTGTACCTGAGAGATTCCTGAACTCAAAAAAAACCCATTTTCATTCCATGTTGCTTTTTACCTGGAGGTTGCTGTAAAGGGAGCCTACAGCATCACTTTAAATACAAACCAAAAATCTCCCCCAGGATTTTGCAGCAGAATCCAATGCTTCCCAAAGGTTTTGTGAGCTGTTTTTCAGAAGGTCTTTGTGAAGGCTGGTGAGAGTCTAGAGGCTGGAATTGGGTGCCATTGGTTTCACAGGCTGCCAAGTACATCGTGGCTGACAAGATCCTTTGTGGCATTGGGTGCTGGCCCAGTTCTTCCAATTGAACAGTTTATTTTTTCCAGTCACCACTGTAAATACTATCTTGAAGAATATCCTGACCAGTGAAGAGCAGGAAGATGTGTAGTAAAGCAGCACTGACAGAGTGCTTGCTGTGTGGAGAGAGATCAGCCTGGAGAAAAAACTGCAATTTACAGTAGTGGGAATTTGCCTTGAGATTCACCATCCTGCCATAAATTGCGTTTTTATCTTTCTTTGTTCAATGGAGCCATCTTTAAAGTGTCACCGCTCTATTCAAGGTTATTAGAACAAATACCCTTGCTGCAGGTTAGCAAAAACATCTTCCATGATTAAAGCTGATTGAATTACAAGAATGTGGAGTGCTGGTGACTCTTTTTTGACTCATTCTGCTTATTTGATAGTGGCCATATGGCTGGCACGTGAGGACACAGGAAAACCTGGGTTAGTGGGTTTTTTTTTTTTTTTGTGTGTGTGTGTGCTTTGTTTTACTCTGGAGACTTTGCAAAGGCTTCAGGAAAGTGCTTATTTGTTTGAATCCAAACCAAACCTTGCTGCTGCTCCCCTCTGAGGGCTGACCTGGGGCAGTGAGGTGTGAAATGGGCTCCTCACAGAGTGGCATCAAGGTCAGTTTTGGTCAGGCTCTGGTCAGGGCTGTGTGTGCTGCTGAACTCAGCTCTTCTCACTGCAGCCCCAAATCTGCCTGACCCAGAGCCAAAGACCTCAGGGAGTGAAGTTCAGCACCTGAATTAAGTGCAGCAAGACTTGAAAGTTAATTTTTAACAATACAGTGGGAATGGAGTTGTCCTGTGTGGCTGGGAGTGGGGATCAGGTGCTGCTGATTTACACCCCTGGTCCCTGTTGCAGAAGGGAAGTTTAAATGCACACTGCCAGTCTGGGCACTTGCCTTGGAGTCTGTTTTTGGAGGAGAAGCAGTGTGGTGATTTAATACAGAGTATTGTTTAAGGAGGCTACAAAAACAAGGTTTCAGCAAAAGATACAGAGGCACTTTATTGAAGCAACAGTGAGGCAGACAGCTTTTCAATTGATTTTTATCAAAGCACTTGCAGTTTCCATTCAAGGCTGTTAAATTGATAATATATATGGTGGATACAGGCTGTTTTCAGAGCTGCTGTTTTGTTCCCCCCTCCCTTTTTTTTTTTTTTTTTTTTAATGGGAAAATGCTTCAGCCAAGGGAGTTTAAAACACCTTTTTATTTTCCCTTCCATAAGAAGCACTTGAGCCTTTTCTTCAGGTTCCTTACATCTCTAAGATTTTTATGATTCTTAGAATAAAAACAGTTCCTAAATAAATGAGTTGATGGTTACATGCAGGAACAGAGAAATGCATTAGAGCCAGCAGTCCATAGTAGTCCTGTGGGAGGCATTAATCCAGACTTTCTAGTCCAAAATTTCCCTAAGTTCCCTTCAGAGTAAACTTACTACTTTGCTGTGCTGTGTGTGAAACATTTTCTTTTTTTTTTTATAGATGAGCCTTTCCCCAGTGCTAGAAATCAGTGTTCAAAGTGCACACCATAATCTTAGGATGTGGTCCTGTAAAATATCATTTTTGCAGTGTGCTGTTGGCCTCTGAATCCTCTCTCTCCTCATTCATTGCCTTAAAATGAAATAAAAAGTCCTTTGCATTTACCCACAGCCATGGAAGCATTGTCCCTTATTCTAAGGGAAGCTTTTCTCCCTACAAGGTGGCAGGAACTTTTCTTGCTGTATCAAAAAGATGAATTTTGCCTTTGCCTGCAGTGAAAAGGGCACAAGAAGTTCCCTCCTCAGAGCTGAAGTATTTTTCTAGGTACTCCTGTAGCTGGTCACTTGTTAAAAATCCACCCCCCACTGCTCGTTCAGAATTGTGCTTGCCATGCAGAAAGAGCCTGATAAAGTGCTTTTAGTTTTATAAGATTATTTGGATCTGCTTTCACTTCATGACAATGGATTATGTTGTAAGGAAAATCTCCATGAAATACGAAAATGGATATCTTTGCTTTTAAAGGAGCAAATAAAAACTGAGTCATGAGTCTGGCAACTTGGAGAAACTACGTACACGTGTGAAGCTGGCTAATTAGTATAATGCCATTTAATACTGGGTTACTAAGACTGGATTTATTTTATAGGCACAAAAGCAGATTGTAGTTCATGAAGGTATTATAACATGTATTTTTGGGTAATGCTGTTTTATCTCTTTCAGCATGGTATGCTTAAATGTATATTCCTTATGCTTCTAATAGCCATCTATATGGGAGAGTGAGGACAGCTTGTTCCCAGTTTGTTACTGCTCTGTTCATGAACTCAGCAGATTTTTTAAATTGCATATTTAAAATGTGCTTGCCTAAAAACCACAGAAAATCCCCACAAACTCTTCCAACTGATGTAATATTTCATCCAAAACAATATTCCCCCAGAAAACTACTCTGTGTTTTCCTTAGTGAGGAACAGTTTTAAGGTAGGCAGAGTTTCCTATGATATCATAAACTATGCTGAGTTTTTAATTAACAATTTTTGAAGGTTTTGAAGGTATTTGTGGTGTTCTCAGTGACAGTGGAGGGACAGCAGCAGCTCTTGCAGAAGTTTTGGTGAGATGATCCTTCCCTGGGGAGGTGCTGCCTGGTACCTGCAGGCCTGGGGCTCTTCGAGGCTGGCCTGGCAACCTCCTTCCTCTGCTGGTGTTTCCTACTTGACTAAAAGTAATTTCATCCTCTGTGTTTGGGTTTAAAATCTGTGAAATGAGTTGTTGATTAGAGCATAAATGTTTGAGGAGCACAGGGAGAAAAGGAGGTTGTGGGAGCCCTGGGAAGTGAGGAAGAGACCCAAAATCCCAGGCTGTGAAACACTGCAGTGAGTCTGCTCACATCATCCAGACTCATTTTCCTCTCTCTCATTTGCATCTGCCTGGGGAATTCCTAGTTTTCCATGTAAAAGAAACTTGTTGCTGAGCTAAAAATCCTACCAAGGATAGATAAACCTTATCTTCTGTGTTTGTGCAGTTATTCTGCTGGTGCTTCTGCCCAATCATTTCAGTTACTGTCAGTGGCAAAAGGCTCTTGTAAAATTGATGATTCTTCAGCACAAAAGATACTGGTCTAAAAGCCTTGTTAGAGCTGGGTCTCTCTTCCCTTAGGAGCAGCTCCTTTGCTACAGGTGACCATGTTTTTATACAAAACAACCCAGGGAGTCAGATCTTCCAGCTGTAGGTGACATTTCCCATCACTCAGGAAGGGGAGATGCAAATAAATCCAGCCAGTCTATTACTGGCAGCACTGTCTTTAAATTTAAATATACACTCCACAATTGTTCTCTACCTGCGAGAATTATAAGGTGGGCTCCGCAGTGCAGTAACTCATTCCAAAATCAGAGATTAAGGATGAAAAAAATCCATTCTCTGTCTGTGTTTGAGCAATTCCTGGCATGGCTGTGTAGGGACTATTTACCCATGCTCCTGTATCTCTTGGTTCACAGCATTTGGCAGCTCAGTGCAGTCTCAGGGAGCATCAGGAGACTCAAAAATGAGGAGATACTCAGAATAAACCTGTTGAATAAGTTGGTTACCTTGTAGCCTGCTTACTCCCTGAGAGTAGGGCAGCCTGTTCCCCAGCTGGTCCTTGGGATCCTTCTGGGTTAAATTAGCTTGGGAAGAAATTCTTTGTTCAAATTCAGATCAAAGAGAACGTACACAAAGTGAAGGCACAGATTTGTGTTGTAAGCTGTTTAAACTGTCTTTGAATACCAAGAATTTTTCAGAGCATTGGTTTTGTGTTCTTAAGGCAGGAAAGACTTTGCTGCGTCCCAAATGTGGTCAGGAATGTTGAAGATGTTAATTTGAACATGTTGCATCCTCTTTATTTTCAAGGGATACATTTACTGGAAGAAGTATGATTGGTTTCTTATTTGACCCAAATAACAACAACAACAAAAAAAAAATCCTGTTTTTTGCCTGTATTAATAAATGCAGAAAGTCCCTTTTAAAAATCTGGTATTTCCTGACTTCTTTTTTTTTTTAACTTTTATTTTGTCTCAATTATAGCTTTCTGCATTTATTTTCCTTTTGGAAGGAAGTGGGTGCCTTTCCTTGCCCATAAACACAAAAAGCTACCTTGAGCATATTAAATAAATTGCAAGCTTCAGCAGCTTTGCCAGCAAATTTTGGAAAGTTTTATGATGTTCTGGGCCTACAGGTGAGAGATATTTCATAGCTTTGTCTTCTGAGACTAATAAATACATCTCTATATTAAATAGAAGCATTTTACTTATACTTTGGTGACCAAAAACTTACTGAAATACAGATTTTTTTTTTATTTTTAAAACATCTGCAAGGTTTTAATTGGTAGTTTCATCCAAGAAGTCCTGCCTAAGTAAGGTTTTGACTGAAATGATCCAGAGATGAAATATTATATTGTAGCTTTTCCTCCAAAACCTCATTGATTGCAGTTGAAGCAGTGGGCATCTGTTGGGCTCAACACTTTCCCCTCTTTTATATAAGTTGTTGAGGATCTTAACTCCTCAATTTTCACCAAAAAGCTCTCTGATCAGTGAACAGAGTGTTAAGGAATTTCACCAGTTAATTGGTTCCTAATTTAAGGATTAGGAGAGAAAATATGCAAATTTTATTGGAATATTTCATCTGGAGTGAGTCTTGAAATCCGCCTCCACACTGTGACCTGAGTTATTTCCTGAATTCTGTCTGGTATTTTCCTGAGCAGTTGTTATGGGATATAGGCATGATAATAAGATGATTGATAGTGGGATGTAGAGGTTGGGCTGGATGCAGCATGTATTTGGGTTTGTGTTAGCCTGAGCTCACATTTCAGCTGCTGTAGTAAATAGCTTGTTTTTTTCATTATCTTTGAGCTGCCCTTTCTCTACTGATTTTCAGGGGTTTTAATTAGAAGGGTATTTTGCTGAAAAGAGCGAACTCAGACCTTTGTGAAATTTTCTGCTAGTACAAATAATGGTAAATCTGAAATCACTTATTAGACAAGAAGTTGTTATGGCAACTATAAGATGGTTGGCTAATCAGAGAGTGAGATCAGTTTTTATTTACAAGTGTAATGAGCAATTAAGTTTGAGCAGCTGTCAGACTTGGAAAGTGATTAAAGTTCAGCAAACAACCCAAATGGGTCAGTGTTCAGTTCTGATGGTTTTCTGACACTGCAGCTTGATCATCTGTGGGTTTTACCTACTATAATTAAAACTGCCTTTTAAATCCCCATCCGTGCCAATGACTTGGCATAGCCAATGAGTAGAAAAACTCCTTTTTCCTACCATGCTCCTTAATGGGCATCGGCCTGGAGTCTTGCTGTGGGTAATGAGGTATTTCACGTGCAGCATTCCTCAAAGCAAAGCTGGGTTTGGAAGCAGAATCATCTCCTGGCTGTGGTGATCACCAGGAGGGAGCTGCAGCCCTGCTCAGCCTTTGCACCTCTGAGGGCTCCCTTTCATTAAAGGCACCATTGAGCAGTTGTTGGCTGCTTAGGGAGCTGCTGCTGGGCTCTGAGGAAGGACGTGCATGGTGTGCATGAACATTAAACCCAAAGCAAGTGGAGAAAGTCGTGGTTCACCCTGAACCAGCAGGGAATGCCCAGGAGAGGCTGAGCTGGTGAAGCTCTGTCCTTGGGCTGCTCACAGTGAACAGGGCAGGCTGCTCGTCCTCGTGGCTTTCCAGGCAGGAGGAGCTGGATCTCTGCAGGTTCCACAAGATTTGCATGTGTTCACCCTGGGGAGGTTACCCTCCCATCCACACTCTGCACCAGATCAGCCTCTTCCATTGCTGTGATGCCTTCTGGAGGCTGAGCAGGGGCAGAGCCCAGCCAGAGCCAAAGGATAAAGCAGGGATTTATTAAAAGGCCTCACTGGGCACCCCTGGACAGCACAAGAGCCTGGCTGGGCCGCACCCAGGATGCCCCAAAATGGCCACGAGGTCTCACACTTTGATAAGTTCTGCTCCATCAGCAGATTGGAGTTCATTGTCCAATTACAGCTCCAGGTTATGCAGCTCCATCCTCCTGGTTTTTCCTTCTCCCTTCCCCGTTGGTTTTCTTCTTGGGCTGAAAGTTGTCCTTGGTCCCAAGCTGGAGAGGAATTGTTTTGTCTCCCTGCTCTGTGAAGAGAGCTCAGTAGCACTTAATATGAAACCTAAAACTACCCATTAAAACAGCCCAGAATCTAAAAATTATAAAAGATAACAACCTAAGGCATCAGCTAGGGTTTGATTCCCTGCTGCACATGTTAAATAAGCCAAACTGTTTGTAAGCCTTGCTCGAAATTTGTGTTCTAGTTAGAATTTTAACTGTCCAAGACAGTTAAACCAGCAGAGTTATTTTCCAAAATTATGCTGCAGTCCCCTGATACATTTACATTTTTATTAATTTTGCCACAGTAATGGTATGATGTAACAGAGGCAATTGCAGCAGAACGTAAAATGGATTGGGACAGCTCCTGACCTAAAGAATTTACAAAGTCATGTGCCTAGATAACACAAGTTGGTGAATGGGAACTTAAGGGAAAATTAAAATGACAGTCTCAGAAACAGGCATTTGCATACTTGACCTAAACTTCTGGTATTTACATTTTCTACGTATCAGTCTTTTTCAGGCTTATCTTCAGCAGTGGCTCATGAGAAACAGGGCTGTAAAAATGGAACAGAATTTTTAGAAGGGTTATTAGAGACCAAGAAATCCCCATTTCGCAGCCCCCAAGATGGGGATGCACTCATGTAGCTTCTTATTGCTGTTGCCTGATTTGCACTCGGGTTTCCTGAGGAGACTGCTTGGAAAATGTTTATCTGCTAAGCTTCTGCAGGCACAGCAAGCCTGGCTTCTTGGAATGGGCAGCTGGCAATGGAGCCCTTCAGCGACCACAGCATTGGCAAAAGTAATTCCTGTCCCCAAGTGGAAGAGGAGCCAGCTCTCCCCTCCTCCCCTGGTGAATATTTAATGTATTCCAGATGCTGATCCTCAAAACCATGGAGGTTTTGGAGAACTGGGATGGGGTTGGAGCTTGCTGCCTCTTGAACAGGCCTGGTGTCATCCTGTAGAGTAGTGCAAGGAAAGGCTGAAAAGTTGAAATGCAAACTGAAGCTTTCACACCAGAAAACATGACCCATCAACCCTGGAAAGCTGCAGACTCCTCTGTCTGGCTCTCTCTACATGTGGGATAATTGTGGTTTTCCAGAGGACACAGCTCTCACCTTCACAGTTGTAGGAGAGCTGGGGGTGGGAACATGCACGTGGAACAGTTACTGCAAGAGTTGTTGTGTTTAATTTGTAACACATTTTAATTATCACGTGTGAACTCTTGCTTAAAAATCTCCTGTAGCACGCTGCAGCAAAGGAGTAAACCTGTTCTTGTAACTGCCTCCTTGTAGGAATGGGAGATTTTGCCTATTTTTTCTCCTCATTCAGTAGTGTTTTCAGGTTATTTTAAGCATGTGAAAATGGAGGCAACTGATTTTAGGAGTAACCTGTAAAAAATTACACAAATAATTCAAATGTAGGAGCATGATGGTTCTTTCTCCCTTATAGTTTGTTTGCAGCAAACATGTTACAAATGAGCAGGTGGGAGGGGGATTTTGAAATATATGGGGATGGATTTTTAGAGTTTGCAGCTGACGTGGATTAAAAATTCTTAGAACATTTCATCCATGAAAGGCAATTAGTTTTGTTTTATGAATATGAAAAGCACGTAGCTTGTAAGTACTGGAGTGAAGTCCCAAGTGAGTTATTAGAACTTGCTTTACTCATGTAGTACAAAATTGGCCATCAAGAGCTGATAGATTTCAAATATAGCTCACTGACACACTGATCATCCATAACTTTTCATAAAGTCATTTTTTTGGGCTCACCTGTAATTACTGGATGCTGTTGAAGTCCTGAATGGGTCAGATAGTAACAGATGAGGACACCTCCTTACTCTTGATGGTGATTTCAGCATGTTGTGCTGCTGGGATATGGAATTGTGACACCCTCTGCCTGCTTTCCCTGCTTTCAGCTGCCCCTTTCTCTGAGATTCATAAGTTAAAGCTGATAAAATGAATGGAGTCTGCTCTTCTTTTTAAGCAGGTTTTTTTTTTTTTTGCATTAGGAAAAATTAATGCAGTCATTGATTTTGGATTATTGAGGTTGTCTGTGTGAATAGTTCTCAGCTACTAATGGGTGTTTGGAAAATGATGATTTTTTTTTCAGCTTCCTTGTTGGTTTTTTGGGGTTTTTTGGAGAGCCCCAAACTGTTAAGAAATTTGGTGTTTCTAGTGTTAATCAACAGATGTTATTCATCCAGTATGTCAGTCCTTTAATACCTGAGATTATCAATTAAGGAACTGGTAGCCCAAGTTAAGGAATGAGGTTTCCCCACCAATCATCCAAACTCCAGGGAGAAACTGAAACAGGATGAAAACACTTTGGCAAGTGGTGGGCTACAAAAAGTTCTGGCTATGGAAATGACTAAACGTTGATGATTTTGTTATAAAACATTGGCTGCTGGACAGTGTTCAAAGGAGGAGGAGATTTGGGTCCCCATCCTGATGCACTGACCTGTTTAAACAGCACCGTGCTGATAAATTCTCCCACACAGAATCACACGGACACGTCGCAGCAGTCGCAGTTAAATTTAGCAAAGGCAAATCTGAAGGAGACCATTTCATCACCCAGGAGGTTTTAATTTATGCTTTCATGCCTCTCATCCAGAGAAGAAAGATGGACACTCAGAGTGGGATGATATTAAACTACTGGAAGTGTTGCCTAATGGATCACAGATGTCTGCAAAGTGGCAAAGTCATCATCCCCCCGACACAACAGGACGAGGGGACACTGTCACGAGATGTGGCATGTCATAAAGGATCATTGATTTCTTGCTCCCCTACTGTAAATCAAACATCTCCATTCAAATCCATTCAAATCCATTAATACAGGGTGCAGATTTTAAAATGGCTTTGACAGTTCTGATTGAAGGCTCGGCTGTATCGATTCCTGACGTGAGCAGGTCCCTGTTTGTCAATCGTGAAGTAGCACCATCATCTGAAAATCGTGGGTTGGCAGCGAGGTGGGAATGCAGCCAAGGTCACTGCTAAAAGAGATGAGGAAACGTGCAGTGAAGGCTGAATTTTGGGGAAAAGTGCCTCTGAATCATGCAAATGGGAGCTGCCTGTGCGTGACCTCGCTCTGAAGGACGGCTATTTACAGTCCATGGGTCACCATGTGAGCTCTAATGAGTGTCAGGGCATGGGAGGAAGGTGTTTTTCTGTGCTTTGTTTCTGAAGCTGTGTAGAAGGGAGAAGTCAGATGGATTTCACTGTGTTTTAAAGAAGCAGTAGTGTCTCTCTGCCATCTGTTTTGGAAGAGAGCAACTCACATACACATGTCACTCAGTGGAGTTTGCTGTCAGCAGCAACAATTTCTGCTGATGGGGGAACTTCAGGGAGAAGATTCATAACAAAAGACTTTATTGTATAGAAACACACCGTTCTGCTTGGGATCCAGCTTCCAAATGCTTTTAAAGACTGTGACTAAACTACCATTTATGCCTGAGATGAGAGACATCTGAGTTCAGAAGCTGCCTGGACCAGGTTCTCCTGCCAGGCCTTTTTTGTGCAATGCAATTGCAGATGGGAAAGTCCACCTGGTTTTACACCCTGCAAACGTATCAAGACCTTTGAGATGTGATAAACTAAGTGAGCCATGCTGATAAGCTGCCTTGCCTGCTCTGAGATTATTATAAAGCTTTCAGTTTTGGTTTTCTTTTTGTTCAGGTGAAGCTCTGATCTGAGTATGAAAGAGAAGTCTTTGTTGTACAGCTGTTAATATTTGTTTAATATATATTAATCTGTTCACCTTGCCCTGCTTCTGAAACTGCAGTGCAGCTATGCTCAGTTAATCACCTGGAGTTTCCTGCACCTGAGAGGCTGAATTTGTGGGAGATGCTGGGTGATATTTTTTTTCTACAGCATATCTAAATCACGAGAATGTTGTAGCATGACTGTGAGGTCCTTAAAAAGGCGCAGTAATTACGTGCTGTATATTCATGATTGCAGGTATGTGTGATCTGGAAAGCAGGTTGGAGGCAGTTTGGCATTTGGGTGGCGCCTTCAAAAAGAAGAAAACCTGAAAGTTAATTGGAGAAAATGACAGTTCCCAGTTTACTGCTGTGCCTTCCAACAGCACTCGAGCAAAATACTCATTAGGATTGCACGTGTGCATGTCCACAGTGTCTCGTTATTTTATTTTAACACAGACTCTGCAGCCATTACCAACTATTCATTTATTCAGCTCCAGAAACTTTGGCAAAACAATGAATCGAGGATAAATTATTTGATCCCAAAGTGTTTCAGTGTGAGCAGAGCTAAAAACCAAGTGAAAAATCTCAGTGGTCATGACGAGTGGATGGCCGGTGCTGCAGCAGTCCAACCCAAATCACGTTTTCTGTAGTGCTTTGCCGTTCAGATTGAGCCCGTTTGTTCTGGCTGACTGGCTTTTTCCTTGGAAGTGTGGAGCTCAGCATTTTCAGAGCAGTGTGAAATAAGGAATGTAGAAAAAGGACTTGGAGCAGTGAGGTGGCTAATTGAAAAATGCTCTTGGAGCTGCGCGCTCTAACAAAGAAGCTGGCAGGGTTTTATGAGTAAGTCACTCCAGAGTTGAGTTTTGATCTTGAATTTTGAATGAGTCACATTTATATTTTAATAGGAGCCTTTTGATAAAAAGGAACAATCCTCCTGTTGGTTACCATAATGTCTAAGTGGCCGTGACTGTCTTTTTAAAAGCAAATACAGAGAAACAAGAATAGACTGTTGGGTCCAGGAGTATCCAAGTGTGTTATTTGAGTGTGTCTCTGTCTCCCAAGTGAGATGCCTTGAACTGAGCAGCTTTTTAAGTGCTGGGGGTCTTTGGTCTTATCTTCATTTTGCTTCAACAGCTCAAATGTGTTTCTGTGGCCTCTGTATGGTCTTTCCCTGGATCTTATTGATGGTGCTGTGGGGATCATTGATGATTGAATCCAAGAGAAACAACTGCAGTCACAAAATATAATGGTGCTTTAAAGTGTAAAACACTTCTATGGGCTACAGCTCAGAGATGTCATCATCCTGTTCATTTGAGCAATCTTGTGTGGTTTGCATTGCCTTGCAAAATTCTTGCTCTTTTCCTGAAACCCCAGTCTTTAAAAGCATTTTGCTTTCACCATCAGCTGATGCCCCTCACTTCTGAGAGAGCAACACTTCATTGAAGGGAGGGGGACCAGCAGGATGCAAGCAAAAACCTGCTGATACCGTGGCTCCTTCTGATCTCTGTTATGCAGAGTGAAATATAACATATCTGACTGTTTGATTCACTAATTTCAGTGGTGGAGCACAGCTGGTAGGCAGGTGGACTGTTAAGAGACAAGACAAAGATCTAAGATCTGCAATCCTATGAACTTCCAAGCAAAAAAAGAAAAAAGAAAAACAACCACAACCTCCAAGATGTTTTATGCTATTTGAAGAGCAAACACTGTTGGAGGGAAGGGGAGAAGTTTGGGCTTGGAACTTTCTTGGGTTTGGATCTCTCTGACACGATGCACTGGTGTGCATGTTTTCTTGCATAAATAAGAGATGATTTTGTGTGTGTAATTCGTCCCAAATGTATGAATTGAGAGTCTCTGAAGCAACATCTGGAGAAGACCCAAGAGAGAAAACTGTGAGTTCTCTGAACACAAAGATCTGTTCATTCATGAGATTCTGATATTCAAACAGAAAACAGCAGTTGTGCTGTTTCTATTTAATGTCATTTCCTAGCAAGTGCCACATTTAACTTTCCCTTTTGCCTTTTCTCCCAAGACCATTCTACAGCACCATAAAGACTTTTTGGTACTTATAGATGGACTTTTGGAGAGATTTTTACCCTGTTCCTGTCATCATTCAGGCTGGAGTAGCTGCTCTCAGTGCTTCCAGCAGTCAGAATTCCAGCCTCAGCTGTACAAACCTGCACATGGAGCAGTTGTATGGATTGAAGAGAGCAGAGAGGAGCTTCTTGAGGACAACCAGTGTTGGTGTTTCTCTGTGAGGCTGCTTTTGACCTGGTTTCAGGATGAGTGATAAAAGTCCTTCTGTTTTCTTCCTGCATGGAGAAGATAATTTCTGCTCAGCCCTGTGCAACCTGTTTGTTATGTGGTGATTGTAGGGAATTTCTGACCTGATTTCCTTGTGGTGGCAGCTCAGGTCAGAGCAGGTTGTTTGGGCAGAGGCTTGGCTGGGGGTGTGTGCACCGAGCCTGTTTGTACTGGGAACTTTACACTGCTGAGCCCTCTGAGTGCTGGGAATGACACAGGATTTCAGTGTGAGCAGGGAAACGCTGATATTGCCATTTGGCAGAGCGTGGAAATGTGGCCACAAGAGTTGGATCTCAGAGGGGAAGGTGTGAATGGAAAAAATAGCACCATTTTTTCTCCTTTTCCTCACAGACTACAGATAAGCTGATGCTGTGTGTGCATATGCAGTGCCCAAGGTCTGCTGCGTGTCAGGCGTGGAGTGCCAGATTGTCTTTCTTCCCACCAGAACATTTCTGCTTTAATTTGGGACACGTGGTGGGAATTGATAGCATCTTGTTTCAGAGAGAGACTTTCTGATAATCTCCCTGGTGGTCTCGTGTCTCTGTGTGAGACACAAACCCGGCGTTATCCCAGCACCCCCAGTCAGGAGCTGTGCAAGGAGCCCTTGGCACCAGGCTGGGAGCTGCCAGCCCTTCTGTGATCCAATTAAACTGTGCCATAAACTCTTCAGTTGAGGGGAACTCCTCCTCATCACCTTCCCTCTCCACATTTCTTACTGCACCCTGGAATCCTTTGGTCACATTCCAGATTCCAAATGGTGCCATTTCAGTACCTTTTAATGAATATGAAAGAGGTCAAGGAACTGATTACTCTTTCAAAGGGCATTTGTATGATTTGTGTACCATTCCTTTGCTGTTCTGTGATACTTCCCAAAATCTGTTTAATCTTGTCAGTCCTATCTGGGTGCTGTTTGAGGAGGAGCCTTCCAAAATGCCCATGTAATGCTGGACAGGTTATTGAGTATTTTTAATTTACTGCATTTTGGCTGTGTTGCATTGACCTTCTCTTACAGCTGAGTGAAGGCAGAGCTGTTTCACTATAAATCCAGAACTATAACCTGCTGTGTTTTGGTTCTAGAAGAGCTCTGCAGGCTTTCAATTCGTTGCAGCACAATGCTGCTCTTCAGGCAAATCCCACCCAAACCCTCTGTGCAGCCAGTGAACTCCTTTGTACAGCTGAGAGAGCACTGCAGCAGCAAATCTGGGTCACACACCCTACAAAGGACACACAACTCCAGATGACAAGTGCTCGTATGCTCTCTGTTGCTGAAGAAGAGACTAAAATTAGCTTCTGACTCTTACTTGAATTAAAAATTACCCAAGGGGAAAAGAACTAATTCTCAAGAAGGCAACTGTTATGTCTTAAACCCACACAGTCTCAGCTGTGTATGCAGAAATGCAAAAATAAAAAAGGTAGTAACCAGGGTTTTTTGGGAGAAGGGGGATTTTGTTTTCCCTGGAGTATTTCAGAAAGGGAATGCAACCAAGGTTATTGGGGAGCAGAGATGAGCATTCCAGTGCTAACCTCTGTAAAATGCTGCAGCATCTCTTCACTCTGCCATCTCCAAAACATCACAGTTTTTACCTGTGGAGTGCTGCCATATCCACATTTTGTCAAAATAAACCTTAACTCCATGGGTGTTACAAGACCAGCAAGTGAATTGGCTGCCAGCACAACTTTGTGCAGTATCAGCATTTTCCAAAATCATATACAAAAAGTGATTATAGCAAACCAGAGAGTCTGAACATTGCTAAGTTGCTGCCTGATGCCAAATGTTGTCAAGAATACAGAAACTCATTAATATAGTTTAAGATTAAGGAAACAAATCATGTGCCCAGCTTCAGGAATACTCTCTATTTAAGGCATAAGCTCTTATTTTGGAGCATTTGGCTTGTAAATCCTTTGCAGCTCTGGGGATCACCTTCTCTAGCAGATCAGATGTAGTGATTTTTTTTTTAATATCTGAATGTTAAGGGTTTTTTTCTAGTGTTGAATAAAATGTTTTCCTGAGTGATAAAGACTGTGTGGAGGTGAAGGCAGATCACATTCTATAGCAATAAAACCTTATGTAGACTGTAAGAACAAAAAGCAACTAATAGAAGTGATTCTTACAGGTAGCTTTGCACAAAGATAAATTTCTGTATCCTAGAAAACATTAAACAACTCTGCCTGCACTGTAGATGCAGTAAATTAAATATACTCAGTAACATGTCCAATATTTATTGGACATTATGGAGGCTGTGCATCTCTCAAGCATAAAGAATTTTCATTGACCAAAGTGAACTTTACCAAAGTTGTGCCAGGAGAGAAAAAGATCCAGCTGGGAGATTTTCATCCTTCATTCCGTCCCCAATGGGTACCTTGCAGTGCTGTTTCTGAGAATGAGAAGTGAGGTCTGTAACAAATGTTTTCCTGTTCCATAATCTCCTTTTCCATGGTGTCCTCTCCCTTCTGTTCAGCTCTGTCTTCTGGGGTTTTTACATAGCTGTCTGGTTTGCCTCAAATTTCTCTAATTGCTGTCCTTGGTGGAGCTGCTTTAACCATGACTTTGGTGTAGACAAGTCACTGAAATTTGAATTACCCAGGCATAGTCTTTCTCCAAATCATGTCCCATAATTATGGCCTGTGGGCATCCGTACCCTCAGTCATAGTGATGGAAACATAAATAAGAAAAAAAGAGTGTTGATAAACAAGAAGAGATATGTGAAGGCCTTGGAGCCTGGACTTTCCAAACAAAACCTGCCTTGTTCTGGGGGACAGATTGGGGTTAGATGTGGACAGAAGGATAGTTGGAGAAGATGGTACCTGTGGTTTTGTTTCTGCTTTGAAATGTTTAAAAGTGGGTTTGCTTACCCTCTTTGCCTTCCAGCATTGGATGCCAGGATTCTGTAGAAAAACCCAGACTAATTTAGAGGAGGTCATGCTTGGCTCAGAGGTCCCCTTTTCAGACCTTTCTAGTGGCTTTACGTTCAACTTGACATCATTCCTGACCTTAGATAGGATTTGAATGCTGCAAGTGAGGTGTGTGAAAAATTCCAGGGATGTTCCAGGCACTGCTAGACAGAATTATATTGATTTAGGAGGAAATCCCAAGGAGGAAATAGTTCTTGTCAACTGATTACTACAAGTTATGGTTATGCTACTCTTGCAGACGTCTATAAATTAAACTGCCAACAGCTGGCATCTGCCACTGTCACAGTGCTATAGGTCATCCTTCCCTGGGAATTGAGTGATGCCAGAGTGACTAAACCTGCCACACAAAGAGTGAGGGGAGATTTGGGAGGAAGGCAGAGCCTGGGGAGTGTGTACAGGCCTCAGCATGGAGAGGGCCATAGCATGGGACAGATGTCATGATATCATGACCTGAACTGTTATGTTCTAAATGTTTTCACGTGCTGGTGGGTCTTTTCATGCTGCAATTCCTTGAATTCTGTCTCCAGGTTGCTACTTTTCCTCCCTCAATTCATGTGGAGGTGTTATCTGCTGGAACAGGGAGGAGGTCGTGTTGGTTTGGGGGGATATTTTCCTAGCTCATAACTTGCCAGCAATGCAGCATCTGAAGAGTTTAAATTGGAATTAGCTGACATTTTCCTGCTCTCCCAGGAATTCAGGAGTCTTTGAAGAGCAGCCCATCTATGTGGGCTGGAGGGATAATTGATTCTGTCTGGAAACCTCTATGCTGATCCCTAAAACCAGGATGGAAGGATTGACATTGTTTACTGTCAGCAGGGATTTGTTTTTTTCTGTCTGTTACTGAATAGTTTCAGCTCAGAGTAACTGAAGATGGATTGAGGTATAGACCTAATCAGGAAGATGTGAAAAGATTTATTTTTCTTTACTTTACAGAAAAGGCCACAGATGGCTCTTTGCAGAGTGAAGACTGGACACTTAACATGGAGATCTGTGACATTATCAACGAGACAGAAGAAGGGTATGTGCTATTTCAGCAGGCTTGGAAAGGTCCCTGAACACAATCTTCCTCCAGTTTTACTCAGCATGCGAGGAGTGCAGTGAGGCTGGGGGCAGATGCTTGTGGTTTGAATGCAGTTTGCAGATCTGTTGCTTGGTTTTCTTGCTCCTTAGACCCCTCCTGCTCTCAGAAAATATTGTATGGTGCAGTACCTGTGGGATTCAGGACAAGAGGAAATGGCCTCAAGTTGTGCCAGGAGAGCAACTTATTTAGATGACAAAGGGTGATCAGACACTGGGTCAGGCTGCCCAGGGAAGTGGTGGAACCACCATTCCTGGAAGCATTCAAAAAACACATGGATGTGGCATTATGGGATGTAGTATCATGGTGGGCTTAATGCTGAGTTAATGGTTGGACTCAGTGATCTATGAGGGCCTTTCCAACCCAAATAATTCTGTGATACTTTCTTGCCCTAATCTCTGCTTGTGAGGGCTGGCACAAAAAACATCCTGGAGCGGGTACCACTTTATTTTTCATCAGGTGTGTATCTCTTTGCAATGCCTTTAATTTTAGCTGTTTGTGCAGACAGCTTTGCTGACACACCTTCTGCACCAGAAAGCTTTGCTGCTTGCAGTCTGCAGGAGAACTGGTCACACTGCTCACTTCTCAGAGTAGCTGTCAGTCTCCCCTGCCTCATCAAAATCCTGGATTTTTGGAGACTTGGGGCATTCCTCCAGTCTTGACTTCTGTAATACCTTGTCTCCTCACATATTTCTCCATGACCCTGGTTCGGTTGTAGTCGGATGATCTGAAGTTAACCCACATGCTTATGTCCAGCTGGAAATGAGAAAGGATTCATTTTCTCACAGTTTATGGGATGTGAAAAGCCTGTCTGAGCTGTCTGTTAAAGTGGTGTGTTTCTCCTTCAGGCCCAAGGATGCCATTCGAGCGCTGAAGAAGAGGCTGAATGGAAACAAAAATTACAGAGAGGTCATGCTGGCGCTGACGGTGAGTGGGGGCAGGCTGGAATGCCTCAAAGGGCAGAACCCTTTTGTCATTGTCCTCTCCCTGGCACTCTCTTGAATGTACACACTATTTCCTTTAACAGCCACTGCTCTGCCCTTTTCTTCTCTCCAATTGCCTCCTCACTTCCTTGGGGAGAGCTGCTGGAAGCTTTGCATAGCGGTTTTCTGACTCAATTGATTTCTGCTTCTTTCTGTGACTCTTATTCATCCCAAGTACTGACTGAGGAAAGTTAAAGTGGCTCAAATGGGTCTGTTACTCCTTGAGGTTTTCCTTTCTACTCTCATTTCCCTGTGTCCAAGCATTCCTCCACTCCAAGGCAACAGCTGTGGGCATATCTGCAAGTGAGGATGATGAACTTGCCATATTTTCAGCTTCATAAGTAGCTGATGCCCAATTTCCCTTGTGAATGAATCTCTGTAGGAGACAACACATTAATTTATGCTGATCTAATTTCACTCAATAAAGTGTGAATTATATTCTGTGCATTTAGGCAGCACTGCTAAGGTGTGGGATAATTTAGCAGTGACCTTTCCTGCTGATGGCTTTAGCTGGAGGTTTCCTGGGTAGTGCAGCCCTCCTGAGTGGGGTGCTGGGCTGGCTCTGGCAGTAACTAGATCAGTTACCCTGCTGTGGGGAGGTGCTCTGTATGATTTCTTTCACAGAGCTCTTGTTGCATCTCCCTGACGAGGCGTAACCGTACTTTCTGTCTTCTTGCCATTTCCTCTCCTGGATTGTCATTTTGACAGATTACCAAAGTCCAAACCATGAGATTATCCATTGTGCAGGAAAGAGCAAAATCCATCAGGAATGAGCCCGTGTCATCATGGCTGATGAAAGTAGCTGAAGGAGGAGAGTAATTACAGACTCCTCGGTACAGAGTCGCAGTGGTTATTAGGCATGGCTGTAAGGAGAAGTGACGTGTTGGATTTATCTCCATGCTAATCATGTTCTTCAGAGAGAAATCAACAGCTGTTCTTCCATGGCAGTTGAATGGCAAGTGGAAGGTGCCTCCAGCTAGGTTGCAGGGGGAAAATGTGTCAAAGTATAACCTGTCAGAGCATTCACAGGGGAGTGTTTTGAATGAGTGAAGATCATTCACCTGAATTCCCAACTCTAAAACATGGCTTATAGCTCGGAGCAAGTGGGTCCAGCTGTGTTCCAGGCAGACAGAAAATGGTGGAGTGGCACAGCACGATAATATCTCACTGTGACAGGATGTCCTCTGTCTTACCTGCCCCTGATGTGCTGCTGTGTACTTGGCTGTTCAGCTGCACCAGCTGGAAAGTTCTGCTTAGAAGATGAAGAAACTTTATATTTCTTCAGCTTGAAAACAGGAAAGGTGGATCACAAAAATGCCCAATATGTTAACAGTGAGTGAGGTACAGCTGAATGTGTGTGCAGAGAAGTTTTTTGGCAGAACTGGGGAAGAAGAGAAGTAGTGAGAGTATAAGTTTAATCTCCCTTCTTGCCCTCCCATCAAAAAATCTAAAATAAATTTAAAAACCAGGTGCTGTGTGTGTGATCAAGCTTTGCTCCAACAATAAATATTGGGGTTTTTTGTGATTTTTGTTTTTAGGTGTTGGAGACCTGCGTGAAGAACTGTGGCCATCGTTTCCATGTCTTGGTGGCAAACCGCGACTTCATCGACGGCGTTCTGGTGAAAATCATCTCACCCAAGAACAACCCCCCCACCATAGTACAGGATAAAGTCCTAGCACTGATTCAGGTACACAGCTTGTCTCTGCTTCCATATGCTGCTGCCTGAAATAAGGACTGTCTGCTTCGATGCTACGCATCACTAAACACGCTGTCATCGTTAAAAACGTGGCAAGTTTTTTATATATAAACTCAAACAAAACATCCAGATTGGTGGGAAAAGGCAGACATGTACACACATAGATATTTAATCCAGGGAGAACTGTCTGGATGATAGCTAGAGAGGTACCACTCTAAAACAGGAGGATTTAATAAAAGGTAAATGGCATGCTTTTGCAATTTAGCAGTCATATCTAGGAGCTGGAGTCTTGCCTCGGTGATGAGCTTGTCATCTGAGGCCAGGAGATTTCAGAGGATTGTGCTTTTGGTGTCAGCTGCAGAACACTTGCCTTTCTGTGTCTGTTTCCCTGACCGGAAAATGGAGCTGTTTCCCTCCATTTGAAAGCATTCTGCCTTCCTTTCAAAGATGGTTATAGAAAAGTAAATGACCATATAGGAATTAAAATGGTTTTGGTGTCTTTTCTCTGGTTATTGTGCAGTAAAAGTGCGCTGTCAGATCCTTGCCTGCAGTGGGGAGTTCAGACGTGGGCCTGTCTGCCACTTCTCCTTCTGTGCAGCACAACAATAAACAGCCGTGTTAATTCCACAAACCATTAGCCACACATGAGGAAACATTGGTGCCTGCCTGGAGGAAATCTGACAATTATAGGAAGCTTTATCACTAAGCTTCCACAGGCTACTGCGTACACCAGAGACTAAAAGACACTGCGTATTTAAAATGATATAAACCTGCTGCAGTGCTCCTTGTGGGGAGGTATTTACAAATGCGCAGCATCATTTGCCAGATATACTTCTGATTTTTATGGCAAAGCATGCACTTGGATTTCTGCTGCTTTATTTCTTATTTGGAGACAGGGATAGGGCGTCCTTAGAGCATGACAATGTAAATAAGTGATTTTCAAACAGGAAATAGGTGAGGTGGTGGAATTAGTGGGCATTGCATCGGGGTCTGTGGGGTTCCTTTATTTCTGGTATATGATTTTATGGCTTTTAAAAAAAAATAGCACAAAATTGATGAAATTGTTAAAAGCAATTCTTGTGCATCCAACTGAGCCTTCAGGTTTCTGCCTGCTTTGGTGGGAGAGCAGATGCATGCAGTGGCCAGGAGATGAGGTTAAAAACTGTCCCATAAAGACAAACTGTGTGTTTCCATGTTGTTTTAGGGAATGTTGTTTTTTTCTGGGTTTAAATGGATTCCCAGTTGTGAATGCAGCTAAGATGGGAGTGTTTGTAACATAATCAGAAAGGCACAGTCATTGCCTCAGTGTATTAAACAGAGCTTTATCTGAGGAGACTTAGTGCAGTAGAGCTAAAAGCCTGACTCTGGGTACTAAATGCCTTTTGATATTAAAAGCCTGCAAATTATGAAGGTTGCCTGTGGGTGGGCTCTGTTTGTGTCTCTTTAGCTGGAGGTGGTAGGGGACTTTGTTTTCCAGATTGCCTGACAAGTTTGGAAGAGTGATTGCAGTCACTCATCCCAGGTGCCCTGTGGACACACACCCCCAAAAACACCCCGTGACAGCTTCACCCAGCTTAGGCTGTGCCCTGTAGAGCTCCCTGGGGCTGGAGTTAACCCTGTCCCACAGGGCTGATCTCAGCTCTGCCCCACCAACATTATATTTACCCCTTTCTATATCCAATTCGATATTGGGGAATTAATAAGAGCAGAAATGAGAGGAGTAATAGCCCAGACTTGGAAGCATGGAAAAGAGCTGTACAAACAGCATAAGTCTTCAGGCACACAGCTGTGGTATTCATGGGCCTTTCCATAACAAGGGTGGGCAAAGCTGCCATCCAGTTTCTTATCTGGAGACTTGTTTTGAGCATCTCATGTCTCACCTTCTCAACCTGTTTCCCAGTGTACATGAATTAGCATATGTTACATCCTGCTTATCCTTCCTCCTTCACCTTGCTAGGAGGCCTTGGAAATATTCCTTGTCACTGTGTCCCTGTGAGAGCTCAGCTGTCACCCAGTGCCCAAACACTGGGATGGTCCCTGATTTAGGGGCTGGATTTACAATGGTGTTTAAATGACTTGTTTGGGCACACTGAGGATCCAAGCAGGATTTATCCTGAAGTATCTACATTTGATAGTCAGGCCCAAAGTCTTAGAAGCTGTGAATTCAATCTCCCCTCTGTCCTGTGTGTGTTTGGACAATGGGCAGGTCTCCTAAACTCCAGTGTAGCTCCTTATCCATAAAGCAGAGCTAATATTGCAGCTGCCTAGCTGGGTTGTAAGCTGTCTGGGACAGGGATTGTCTTACAATGTGTGTAGACAGCACTTAGGACAATGGTGCCTGTCCTGCTTGTGACCTCTGAGACACACTAATGTAGATAATGCTCCCAGCTCAGGTGAAGAAGAATACAAATGGAAGTGTCTCCTTTCTCCAGGGAGGGGAATTGCAGAAGAGAGAATATTTTTAAAACCTAGAGTGCAGATGAAATGAGATCATTCTGCAAAATCCACAGGAAGCCAATGAAAGAGAGGATGCATTAGTACATCCTCCTGGACAAACAAGCCTCATTAAAAACTGGGGACAGAATTCAGCATATTTTTGCCTCTAAGTTTCTTTAAAGTGATGATTATTAAATAGAGCATCCCTTGCCTAACACTTTTCACTTCTGCTTGCAAATAGAATTGAAGTGGTGAACACCATTATGTAGAAGCATCATTCAGAGGGCTTCTGATGCAAATTGAAAAGGCAGTGAAATGGCAAAGGTGGAGTTACTTGTGCAGTCAAAATCTCCATCAGAACTGGGGATGTTTTGGAAGGTCAGTTCCAAGGAAACAATGGCTGTGTGCTGTCAGAGCTGTTTTCTCTGGCTCAAGCAGGGCTGTTTGGACTTGCACTGCATCAGAACAGTTGATGCAGTTAATTTACTCTTAACAAAGCTGAGAAGCAAACCCAGGATTGTCTGCTTGCACCTGATAATGGATTGTCTCCTGGGCACAGATGGCAGGAAATGCTCTTTCTTAGAACTGAAGAGGGTAGGAATGCAAGTTAAAAATTAATATTACTCCTTATCTCGCTTTGCTATCTTGGACTTCTGTCCTCTCAAATATAAAAAATGATTCAAAGAGCTTTTAAAGTAAAAATACTCAAAGAACTGGTATAAAAGTGATGACTAAATGAATTAAGTTCAGAGCCCACACACGTGTCTCGCAGTAGGTCTGGATCCAGCACGCTGATACTCTGCTCCACACATGTGGGGGTTTGTGGAATGCTTCATTTTTCAATTGAGTCATAATATTTCAGTTTTTCCTTCCTCTACATTTTTGATATTTGGCTAATTTCCAACACAAGTGAAAGGGGTTGAGGCTTTCAGCATACTGTGCTCCCAGCAGCTTTGTGAGTGCAGGAGGCTGGCTAGCCAAGAGAAGCACTTAGCACTCCCACTGAAGGCAAGGCTCAAATGTGAATTGAAGTCTTTTTAAACACCAGAGAATTCATGCAGGAGAGATATTATGAATGTTCTGGCTGTGGGAATTTCTCTCTTTTAAACTCCTCCTTTGTGCCACACTGGGGTGTCTGAGTGTTGGATATGCTCTGTCAGAACCCAGGCGTCATTAGTTCTGCTGCTCAGGGGACTGCCTCTTTCACAAGACAAGAACTTCAGAAAGGACCTTTTTTTAAAATTTAAATCTGGTCCAAATAAAACACTGAAGACAACTTGATGGCTGCGTTCTTCCTTTGGCAACAAATGAGGATGTTCCACAAAGAGAATGGAGATTACTTAAGATGATTGTACAGCTTTGTGAATTTTGGTTGCATCTGTTGAATCTTTCACACAGACCTTTTCTGGTGGATCATTTGTTGTACAATATGCCAGAAAAGATCAGCATCAATCACTGCTGAGGAGATGAGAAGGGACTTTCACGTATGTTGATGGATTTTGATGATGTCAGGGGCTACTCACAGCTTCTCTGCACTGGGTTCCTGTCTATTCTATATCTGAATAAAAGGTATAGGTGACTATCTTAATATTTGCAGGGCCTTTAAGACCAGATCTGATGATTCCAGCTTTCCTTTTGAAACTGAAATCCATGAAAGCTTTTACAGTCAGTATCTGAGGTGGGGCTGGAGCTCCTTTTGGAAGGTTTATGGATAATCCCCTGTGTTTTCCAGGCTTGGGCTGATGCCTTCCGAAGTAGCCCCGATTTAACTGGAGTAGTGCATATTTATGAAGAACTCAAGAGGAAAGGCATCGAGTTCCCCATGGCAGATCTTGATGCTCTGTCTCCAATACACACACCACAGAGGGTAAGCTGCAGCCTTGCAATTCTGGGGGTGTTTTCCCAGGATGTCTAAATAATTGGATAACTACTCATTTTCTCCCTCTGATTTCTCTGAATTTAGTTCATTTTCTCACTCCTGGAAGGACATTTTAATAGTGAAAGGGCATGTAAGAGAGGCATAATACATACTGATAAGCTATCTCCTCCCTTGAGTCAGTCATCAATCTGAGAAGAGGGAAAGAATTTGTAATATTTAATCTTGTACCACAAAACCACCAAACAAATGCAACTAATTTGTTCAAAGAGAGCCCAGCAGGATTTATGATTGAGATTTACTTCTTTTGCTCAAAAGTGTGGTTGCTTCTCTTGATGATAACCCTGAGCCAAGGTCTGCCTGTCTGTTAGGGGTACAGAGTCTGAATCTCTCTGATCCCACAGTAATGTGAAAATTTACACCTCTGGAATGTTAGCTCTGGAAAGTTGACAGAACTGCTGCTTGGAAGCAACTTAATGATCACAGGTGTTCTGATTATTCACTCTGAAAACTGAAGTTAATGAATCTTTGAAGCAGCAAATGCAAGTGATCAAGGACTGAGATTACAATTCTTGTGTCAAGGTTAATTAAATTCAGTATCTACGTATCACATCATTTTTTTGGAAGCCTGCAACTTAATTCCTAGTTTAAAATAATTTATAATTATTTCTCTATGGCTCTTGTTTTTATTTTGCTTCTCACTTTTCTTGTAAAAGTAAATGGACTTAAATGCTTGTGGGTTGGGTCAAAAGACATGGGTATGGAAGATTTTTGGAGCTGCCAGTCTTTTCTGGTAGCTGCACTGACCTTTCCCACAAGGTGCAATTATGTTCTATATTTGAGCCTGTTTGGCCTGAGGTTGCTGACAAAGCAAGTGCTGTCCCAGCTCAGCTTTTGAACTCCTGTCTTTCTGATGTGGCAGAGTGTTCCTGAAGTTGATCCTGCAGCAAATATGCACAATTCCCAGTCTCAGCAGAGGATGAGCACCAGCTCTTACTCTTCGACCTCTCCAACGGCGTATTCTGCTCCTCAGGCCCCAGCCTTGAATGTGACTGGTCCCATCACTGCTAATTCTGAACAGGTACTGGCATGTTGATTCTTTCCAGTGAGACTCTTTCAGCAAATCAAATTAGAAATTAATTTGCAGAGGAACTTTCATTTTAACTCTTTGGACTTTGTCTCCTAGGTCTGGCTCTGCTTAGTAATCTTTCCTCCTGTCACAGTGTAAAATCTGGACTTTGGATGTGTCTCTGTGGCCTGGTAATGGCAGTACAATCTGCTGGTCCAGCCTGCTCAGCAGTATTTTAGCAGTTATTCCCATTAGCCCTTCTCCTTTCGAGGCACAGAATGTCTTGCAGATGCAGGAAGTCAAGCCCTTGCAAATGCCCTAATACAGGATTTTCTTTTCTCCCTGCAAAATGATAACTTCAGAGCCAAAGATTCTACTTAAAATACATCTTTCCCCACACTGGAGTGAGGCACCACAGCCAAGGTCTGGCTTTAGGTACTGTTTGCAATTGCTTCCCTTCCATACAGACACAGCACATCTGGGTTTGTGATGATAATTCTTTTCTTTTTCTGTTCCTTTTCTCCTGGGTAAACTTTTTATCTCTTTTGTTTTTTTTCCTGCTAGAATGTCTGGAGCCTGAGATACCAAATCAGACAGAACCAGAGATATCTCAAAGTCAGTTCTCGAAAATGAACTGCTTAAACCAAAAGATTATTCAGTGTTTTGCTGTCTTGTTACCCCAATTTAGATTGCCCGGCTGCGCAGTGAGCTGGATATTGTTCGTGGGAATACAAAAGTGATGTCTGAAATGCTGACAGAAATGGTACCTGGACAAGAGGATTCCTCAGACCTTGAGTTACTCCAGGTAAGTTTCCTAGAAAATATGATTCTGATCCTTTCTGTGCTTGTGTTTCTCTGGTGGGTGTGTTTTGTTGTAGCTCACTTCACAGCCCATGCTTGGATTCATAATGGCTGTGGGCTGTGCTTGACCCTGGCAAGTGCCATCACTTGATTTTCTTCATTTATTAAAGCTTCTAGTGACAAGGATTTCCAGACTTCCCTTGAAACTTGTTCCAGTGCTTTCCTCTTTGTGAAGCTAGACATTTTCCCCAGTGTTGAGTATCAGGTCTCCTTTACCACCAAGCAGCTTTAGAATTGCCACAGGTTCTGTAAGCCCTGAGCATTCCTGCTTCTTTTACACCTCCCATCACCACTTGTACAGTGTCAAAACATTCCCAGTCCCCATGCAGGAAAAAACACTCCATATTTCCATCTGGACTAAATAATGCCAAGGGTCTGTGGTTTCTCTGCCACTTGAAATCTTATCTATGAACTAATTGTCTTTCCAGAAGATGTGTTTTCCTGAAGGTGTGGTGTCTTAAGGCAGGTGCTCAGGTGAAGTTCTGTGGTGTCTGGAGGGCTAGACTGGGTAATCAGGAGGGATTTCTTTGCTGGAAAATCTCAATCCAGTGCAGCACTGTGCATCTCAAGAGGGACAACAGTATAAATGGAGCTCCTGTCTCAGGCTTCACACCTATTTCCCAAGGCCAGTGGTCGTGGGGTGGCCTTTTGGCTGAGGAAAGTCACAGAGTCCCACAGATGAGGAGCATTGCAATCTGACATTCCAGCTGCTGCCCTTAGTGTGAGATTTGCCTTTCCACAGCTTCAGAAATAGCCTTGTGTTTTGATCCTCCAGCAGGGAGGATGGGCTCCCACAGCAATCCCTTCGGAGGAAGGTAGGGAATTGCTCTCTATGATACATCACAGTTTGAAATCCATCCAAAAACTGCTCTCTCCCATGCAGTGGCATTGTGTGTTTGTCTCGAAGCCATCATGGCAGCTGATGAGAGGCTCTGCAATAAAGAGCCTTTCAGTCACTGCCCATTTGGGTCGAACTGCTCAAAACAAAAGCAGCTTCCAAGCAACCCTGACAGGCCAAAATCGAACAGCTAGCTTACACTGAGAAACAACCACCAGCATCTTGACAGTGTAACCTTAGAGCACAGCTCTAAGGTGAAAGAACTTGATCATAAAATGGAGTGACAGCAACGATCCTTTATTCCAGCTGGTTCCCTTCTGTGACTGATACAGCCTAAATCTGAATCACAGAGCTGGGGAGAACCCAGTTTTGATCACAAAGGATGGTTAGTCTTTTGAGAGCTGTGAGCTGGGTGCTGTATGCAAGGGCTCCTTGCTTTGAGGTTTATATAGCCCTCCTCCTTAAATAATTCCTGACATTTTCTCCAACAATCAAATGTAAACAGCCTGTGAGAGAGCCAGCTCTGAGCAGAATAGATAGGTACTGTCAGCCCTCTCAGAAAGGCAGCAAACAAACCTCTGAAATGTCACAATCTGCTTCGAAAGTGATGGGATCAAAACTGACATTGGAGAACACATTCCTCAAGCTGTTAAGGCAGCTGGATTGCACTAGGTGAAATTTATCCAGAGCTTAGGATGTCAGACCATGCAAGGAAAACAAACACATTTTTGCTTTCATCCTGAAGGTTGTGTACCAACAAGTCATCCTTGTTTAGTGCTGAATTTTTGCTGTGAAGTGGAGCTGGGAGGAGTGGAAGATGACAGAGGGACATGCTTTAGCTGGAATGTCAGTGCTTATTGAAGTAAAACCATTGGCCTGATCAGAGGCACCCTGCCATATGTCACATTTCTTCTTGCAGTTCTCCTCAGCAGAGCAGTTTGACCTTTGGTCTTGAGGCCTTTCAGGACTACAGAATTCTGCTAAATAATTGGTGATGGAAGAGATGTCCTGGAAGCATGAGAACTCCTGGTCTAGGCAAACTGAAATCTAGAATTCATCATGAGAGGCTTCTAAAATAACTGCATTCCTTAAAATGTTTTTTCTGAAACTCCCCATTGCCTTTGTGAAGACTCTTGTCTGTGCAGTTCCTTGGTGGAAGGGAACATTTCTGTGTGTCTCAGTGCTGGAGGGTGTGTGGAACACTCACCTTTTCATGCTCCTGCTCCTTAGTTTGGCTTTACCCTCATGTTCTCTGTAGTTGGTAAGTTCTGTGTCTCATCCTAGCACACACTTAGTCCTTGTGGTAGCCCTGATGAGCCTTTTTTCCCCAACATGTTCCACCATCCACATCATTTAGTTTTTAAGGATGATTCTGCCAAAAAGAGCAGATTGAATTTTTCCTTGAAAGCTCTCTTCTAGGAAGGTGTTGTATTAACATGTTTTATTCTTAAAACAGATGACTAAAATACAGATATTTATTTTCTGAAGTGCTCAGAGTTAAAGAAGAATCAGGAAGTTGAATTGTGAATAGGCTCTCAAGGTTTTATGCCATCATCTCTTGAAGGGCGTTTGATTAGATGTGCTTTTGGGTGACATTTAATCATGCAAAGATAAACTTGTCTTAGTGTTTCTCAGCTGGGGGATATGTTTGGCTGGGAACAGAGCTCAACTAAATCTACTTATTGCTTGTTGCTTATCAGACTGTGTGTGCACAATGCATTCCTCCTAGGAACTGAACCGAACCTGCAGAGCCATGCAGCAGAGAATTGTGGAGCTTATCTCACGAGTGTCCAATGAAGAGGTCACAGAGGAGCTGCTGCACGTGAATGATGATTTAAATAACGTCTTCCTCCGATATGAAAGGTGGGGCACCTCTCCCAGCAACCATTTGCATTCATTCAGGGTTTTCACTAAAGAATAAAATAGGTCACTTGGTGAAACTGGGCCTTCTGGGCCAAGGGTCCAACATGACACAGAGAACCAAACCACAGGAACCATTTACACAATTGGTTTTGTGGCCTTTTATGGTAACATTCCTGTTTCAGTTGATTCTTTTAATACTATGATTATTTTTTTATACCGTGCATTGAACTTTTGTGGGGCATATCCATAAAATGCAAGGCAACCTTGTGAAAATGCTCTGCATGCAGAGGCTCGAGTCTGCAAGTCCCTGTTGTGCAAGGCAGATGTAGGGGCTTGAGACCAAAAATAGCACAGTCACTAGTTCCCCTGCTGGCCCAGGCTCTGCACAAATCTCTGTGCTGCCTCCTGGCTTAGGGAGGCTCCTGTGAGCTCTCTCTGCCCTCTGATCTCTGAGCTTTCCAGTCCCACTGCTGGTGCAAGGGCAGCTGCCTGACGTGGGTGAGAGCATCGTGCACGCAAAGGGTTTGTTTTTAAGTAACACTTAAAATCCTGAAAAAGGAATAAAAAGCCTGTCTTGTGCAGAGCTAATGTCTCGAAGAGCTGGTCTGCAGGAATCATCCCCAGGGACAGGACTTGGGGCACAGGACTTTCGACATGTCAGACAAAGGCGCTGTCAGGCACATCTGCTGCAGGAGGTGACACGTGATGCTGCAGTCTTGGGAAAGTTTAATCTTCCCCTTAATGACAGGCCTGGGGAGCGAGGCACTAAAGAGTACCCTTTGTTCCTTGCTCTTAGCACAGGGCTTTGTTTCTCAAGCCTTTAAAAATAAATTAGACTCCAGATCTGTGAATTTGTGCTGTCACGGCAAAGGCTGCAAAGACGACTCGGTGCCCTCGATTTTGCCTTTGATTTCATCGTTCAGAGGAGACGGGGCAAACTTTAAAACAAACGCTGGCTTTTTGTGTGAAGTGGTGTGTGTTCCATGCACAAGCAGGGTTCTACAAGTGGCAGAGTGTGACTATCACTGAAGTTTAGTCTGGTCACCCTTGATATTTTTTCTGTTCCCCCCCATCTGCGACTTTGCTGACTGTGGCTGATGTGTTTGTAGTCATTATTCATGAAAGGGGAGCTGAGTGATGTTAGCAAGCTGTTTGTGGTGGAATAGCTGCACTGGTCTGAGCATTCAATAAATTCCAGTTCCTCCTCTGCTATTCCAAAAGCTCCACATCCATCATGCTGATTTCTAGCACAGGGACCACGCTCTGCCAGGAGCTCTGGCCTTTGCTGTGAAACCTTGGGATGTAAATGAACAGAAGCCTTTTGGTGAGAAATGAGGTGGGAGGTGTCTTAGGTTTCCAGCAAAGGGAGTTGGATTTCCAGTAATAGCAAACACCCACAGTTTCCTAAAATTGAAATTTGGGCCTGAATTTGGTTTTGCTGCCTTTTAAGTCTGCGTTTTCCTCTGTTACATTAAGAAAACATTTTAGTTTGCTTGACATTCCCTGTTGTCTTTTGTCCATCTGGGAGAAAACCCGGAGGATTATATAAATATTATGGGCTTTTTGCTGGAAAGAGAGACTATTTCTGAAACTACTTTGAAAAATTCAAACCTCCAAGAAATCATGGTGCTTTTCCATGGTGAGGAAGGAGATCAGACTGGCCTCAGACAGGCCATGGGAACTGGTAGTTCCTCTGCTGTTTTGAGTTCATAGAATCACAGAATGATTTGGGTTGGAAGGGACCTCAAAACTCATCTAATCCCACCCCCTGCCATGAGTAAGGACACCTTCCACTAGACCAGATTGCTCAAAGCTCCATCCAGCCTGGCCTTGAAGACTTTCATGAAAGCTGGGTTTAGGCCCAGATGCACAGAGTAAAGAAGAGATCAGATCTTGACTAACCAGACTTCTTCTCCTTAGAAGTACAAAGGCTTTATCCAACATCATTTCTTTGTTGGAAGGTACCCACCTATTTGAGCATAGGCTGTGACCATCTTTGAGTCAACTCAGGATGTTTTAAGCAGTGAATCTGCTGTTCATTGTCCCTCTGTGCCTGGGTTGGGCTGTGCCACACACGTCTGGCTCCTCATTTACATCAGTGCAGCAAGTGGGAGTGAGCTGAGCTGCAGGCTTGGCTTGTTGAGCTGTGAGCATCAATCTTGCTGCAGTTCCTCCTGTCCCTTGGCTCACACAACAGTCTGTCACAAAGCACTTAATCATTAAAACCCTCCCCAAACCAAAAGACAAATCCTGCAGTTGTTTTTCAGGCATGTTTGTGCTGCAATATCAGATTAGTCAACTTAAAATCCACCTTTGCCAAGAGTGCAGCTTCTCAGCCATCCTCCCTTTGTCCTGGCTTGGAGTTAAAGCTCTCAGGCTTCTCTTTGGAGCTAGAGAAGACTTAAGTTCAGTGGCAAGCATTTCATGGCTTGGTTATAAACTCACAGTTTTATTATTTATTGGTGGCTTTGATAACCCATGTTGGTTCTTGGTTTGCTTTTTTTTTTTCCTAAACAGATTTGAACGATACAGGTCGGGACGCTCAACACAGAATGCCAGCAATGGAGTAAGTACCTCACTCCATTGATCCTCTCACACCAGCTGTAGTACTACCAGTAGTATCACACCTTCTACCTGCCCAGCCCTGTGTCCTGCCTGTACTGACTAATGGTGGATGCCAGGAAAAGTAAGAATGTGGCAAACCCCAAGGGACAACTTTTAGCTCAGGAAGTCACTTCACACTTAAACATCTCTGTGTTTACAATCCTTGATGGATTTTCATTCCTCTATTAACTTTTTTGATTGCTTTTGAGTCTGTGTGGACTCTAGGAGTTCACAATGTCCTTAAGCAATAAGTTCCACAGTTTCACTATACATTTTTACATATTTATTTTGCATTTATATATAACAAATATTTTGTTTACATTTGATCAAGTCACTTAATAATTTTTGTTTGCTTCACCTAATTTTTCTTCACTGTGTCTTACAATTTAATTTTCTTTATGCCATTCATAATTTTAGGAGCCACTCTCATCTCCTATTTAAGCAGCCTCTTTCCAAGCTGAAGAGTTCTAATTATTCTTTAAATGAAAACTCTTTTGTAGTTGTTCTATAGTGTTCAAGGTCTGAGTTCATGATGAATCTGTACTTCTATTGCATTTTCTATTCTGCATTCATAACAATTTCCTCTGTTTACTTTGCTTTACCACTTCAGCAGTGTGATGCAAACTTCAGCACAGACTGTATTGACACTTTAGTCACAACAAAGAAGTTTTGTTTCTGAAAACAGTTTATACCTAATGTGGAAAATCGTGGTGTTTAATTTTGTACTGCAAGAAGAAATTTCTGTCGTGTAACTTCTGTGTTTCATATGTCCTGACAGGTACTGAATGAGGTGACAGAAGATAATTTAATAGATTTGGGTCCTGGCTCTCCAGCTGTGGTGAGCCCAATGGTTGGAAACTCAGCACCTCCATCTTCACTTTCTTCACAGCTTGCAGGGCTTGGTGAGTGCCTGATATAGACCATGCTCCCCACTGCCTATTAATGTTGTCATGTGGCTTCCAAAAGGTTTGGGTATTTGGTTTATAGCAGGATTAGAAGACATTCCCACTCTCCTGCACTGTGGCAATCTGCAATTGAGAGAGCCTGGCACAAAGAGAGAGATTGAAAGGCTGCTGGTTGTTGTTCATGTCAGAACTTGTACTACTACTTCTATTTCTGCTTAGTTACAGTTCTCTGTGAAATCAGCCTGGTGAATGTTATTGATTCCCCTTCTACAAATAATATTTGAAACCTTTGGGTGAAATGTTTTATGAAACTCTTTGGTGGTTTACATTAAGTCAAACCAAAGATTGTGTGATTGGATCACTGGGTTTGACTGAAGGTTCTCCACCTCTTTCAGCACTGCACCAATACCACATCCCTTTGTTTGAAAGTGCTGGTTTCACAGTCAGTAACTGAGAGAAAACATTGTGGAGAAAACTACTGTCCATGCCCAAAATTTTGGGCTGTGTTGGTGACCAGTAGATATCTCAGGACATTGACAACAGGTTAACACCAGTTCCCAAATGCTGGCTTCTTGATGAGAAGCATTTATGGAGCTTCCAGGATGAATTAGATAACCTCTAATTTTTTCTTTTAACAACACATGATTAACATCCTCCAGCCTTTTTTGTACAAAACTGTCCTCAGTGCTGCAGCTGTTAATGATGCTGGTGTTTGCATATGGTCTGTTATTTCACTGCTTCACAATTTTTTCTCCTCTGGTTGCAGACTTGGGCACAAACAGTGTCAGTGGCACACTCAGCTCCCTCCAGCACAGTAATCCTCGTGATGACTTTGACATGTTTGCACAGACAAGAGGCAGCTCCTTGGCTGAGCAGAGAAAGAAGTAAGTTGGAGTTTGTCTTTAGCACTGAGTCATAGCACTGCTGTTTTCTAGGGGCATAAATCTGAAACTTCTTAACTTCAGACTGCAAAAGTAGTTTTGGTGTATGATTTTGTGCTTTTAATCCAATCCCTATCATTTTGGTTGTTATCAAGATGAGCAAGTGGAGAAGTTCCTGCTGCTGGACAGAGCAGGATACTGATTTAGTTAATGAACTCACTGGAAACTTGGAAGTGTGCTTGCCTGTACTTCTGCCTTCTCCTAAAGGCTTGTCATCCCATCCACCCATGTCTGAGACACAGGAACAGAGGGGTCCTTCACCTGAAGGTCATGGATGTACTTTGGTGACTGAATTACTGTCATCAAAGGCTTGGAAACAGAATTAGCATCCAGTTAACTCTCCTTTTGGCTCCAGTCAGACTCTCACAGGCTGTCAAGGCAGTGGAGCTTGCTTGGCTCCATGCTACCCCTAATTTGTTTATATGCATAGGGCTTGCATCTCTAGAGCTGCAAATCTGGCACTTTCAAGGGCATTTAACAGGTCAAATTATTTTAATGTAAAATAAATCTATGCACTTATTAAGGAGTCCTTTGATCCCTGTCAAGTGATATTCAATAAATGACACACTCAGGTATTTTTCTTTCATATATTATATCTTGCCTCCTGGCTTCAGATTTTAGAGGAAGTAGTGGCTACATCAAAGTCTTGTCTCAAGCTAAAAAATGCTGTTAAATAGTTTATGAAAAATTTAGAAAACTTCAGCCTACAAATATATTGGGCTCTTTTATTTGCAGTTATCAATATAGCTATTGGTACTGCCTCAGCCATGGTATCAGTGCTGAGAAGAAATGCTCCAATGTGGAAGGATAAGCCACCACTGGAGATTTTGGGCTGGGAGCCTTAGTGTGCTGTTAGAAAGGAGATGCATTGCAGGAGAGATCTAATCGAGGTCCCTCTGTCTCTTGTGCTAAATGAAGCACAAAACTACTCTTCCCACACCGTAGCTAATGGAACAAGGAGCACGGATCATCCATGATTTCACCAGGGAGGATTGCTCTGTCTTCCTTGGATTGTGCACTGTATAAACAGAGCAGCAGGGAGGAGGAAAGGCACGAGTGTGACATGCTGTGGTGTGTAGGTGACAGCTCTGGGTTCTGTGCTCACAGCTTGGGAGAAGCCAGCAGGAGGAGGAGAGAGGGCTCCCCCTGCTCAGGCAGGCAGCCCCTCCCAGGGGCTGATTTACAGGCACGTGTTTGTTCTGCTGCAGCTCATGCTTCACCACTGTGCTCTGCAAGATGCTGCTGCTGCTGCCTCTGTCACCTGACTGCTACATGGCCCTTTTGCATTGCAATTTAAGAAGCTTTTAACAGCTCTGTAAATAGTGCATTTCTTTATCTGCTTCACTGCAGTTGCATAATTTCATCTCTCTTCGACTCTTGCTCTGCCTCCCCCGCCATGCACACATCAAGGTCAGGCTTCCAGATGTCATCTCCAAATGTTTGTTAAACATAATCTGCAATCAGGTCTCTTTTCACAGTCCCCTACTTGCTCTTGGACACTCTTAGGGTGCCTCAGGACCTGTTTGCCTGCCTTTTGTAATGCTGATCTTACTCTCTTTGCTTCAAGGTGCTTTCCAAAACTGATGGGTGGCCTTTGTACAGAGCAAGCTCCTCTTCTTGGGGTACACACAGTACCCTCCAAGTCTCGTTAAGAAAGAAAATGTGGTTTCTGGTTCCCAGGGGAGCACATCAGGGTATCCAGAGTATTGTTCTCCTGTGAGGAAAGGCTGGGAGAATTGGGATTGTTCAGCCTGGAAAAGAAAAGGCCTTGGGGTGACCTAATTTCAATACCTGAAGGCAGCCTACAAGAAAGATGAGGAGAGACAATTTACAAGGGTCTGGAGTGACAGGACAAAGGGCAGTGGCTTCCAGCTGAGAGAGTAGGGTTAAGTTGAATACTGGGAATAAATTCTTCCTTGTGAGGGTGGTGAAGCTCTGGTACAGGTTGCTAGAGAAGCTGTGGCTGCCCCATCCCTAGAAGTGTCCAAGGCCAAACTGGACAGAGCTTGGAGCAATCTGGGATCGAGGAAAGTGTCCCTGCCCATGGCAGGGGTGGAATGAGATGATCTTTTAACATCCCTTCCAACCCAAGCTTTCCTACGATTCCATGACTGCTCATGGGTGACTGCTGGACTTTCTTTCTACATTTGTGGTTTGTTCCTTTCTTCCAGCGTGACGTACGAGGATCCTCAGGCTGTCAAGGGACTGGCATCTGCCCTGGATGTTCGGAAACAGAACACAGGAGGGGTAGGTCATGGCTCTGTGTTTTGTTATCCATGTGGAATCCAAGCTGGAGGCGGCTGCTTTGACTGAGCTTCTCATTCTGTATTCCAGCAACGTGGTAGTAATGGCTATTTTGAAATTGATATCTGGGAGCAAGTACCTGCTCAGTAATGATCTCTAAAGAGATGCTGCACTCCAGTCTGAAAGAGTTCAGCATCACAGTGGGTAAATTCTCCTGTGTCCTTGCAGCTTGTCTGGGGAGTCCAGCTCTTTGGCTGCAATCACTGCTGAGGAGAATTAAATGGGGAATGTCCTGTGAACACTGATGTGCTTTGGCTTGGTTTGGTTTTGCTTATGAAAGTCTTAATCTACTAAACTTTGCTTCAAGTGCATGGATACACAAGTGAGTTACAGGGGGAGAAATGATGCAGACTTTTAATGTTTCACATTCTTTGCTGTAACTGCCCTCTCTTGCAGCCTGTTTTGTCTGCCCAGGGCAGGCTCTTACTCTCTTGTGTGGGCAGAAGAGCCTCATGTGCTGTCACCTTGCAGCAGATGTCCCTTAAAACACGGGTGAGAGAGCTTGGGCAGCTTTGTCTGCATCCCTTGGTGAAGAAAGAAGTGAAGGAGCTTTCAGATCATCCCTCGACCCCTTTCCACCACTCTGCTTTTTAAAACTCTGCTGCTCTTTTGTACGCAGCTCTGTGTAAGTTTTTAGAGGACGGAGCAAGTTCAGAGCCTTTTCCATCCAATTTTGGGCTGTGATGACCACTAGGGAGCACGGCAGAGCCAGAATGGGAGAGCCAATGCAGTGTGCACTTGCCTCTCACCGGGGAGAATTGCCTCCCCATGCCTTGGCTGATCCCACCCTGGTTCTTTCATGACATGAAGTGGGAGTGCTCTGGGCAGCTGGCATGCCTGGCAGCTCGTGCTCCAAGCCAGAGGGAATTTGTGTTGGGAGCCAGCTGGGGTCAGATCACAGCTGCTTGCCTGCCTGGGCCATCGTTCAGTGGGAGCAGGGCCTCAGCTCTTACAGAGCTTCCCCCTTCCCACAAACTGACCTGCTTCTTCCTGTCCCTGTCCTCCTGCAGGAAGGGTAATTTATAGCCCAGGTCAGCCCCATGACCAGCTGGAGCTCAGCCCCACAAAAATTCATGGCAGCAGTACTGAGGGAGAAGGGGAAGCATGAGGAGGCAGGGCAGAAATATTCCTTCACAGGAATTCCTGAATCCAGTGTGACATCCCAAGCCTCCAGTATCACTGAGCTGTTATTGGCAGGACCTGGGGAAGGGTTTGAGACTCTGCTCTTTGTTCCTGGCTAACCAAATGCAATTAGCTGATCTAGGGGGCTGTATTCCCCCGGGGGCCTCAGGGTCACATCTTTATTTATTAACACTTTTGTTCCCAGCCACTTCTGTGCTAGGCACCAGCACAACGTGTCATTCACACCAGCAGAGCTTCTGCTCTGCCCCAAGTGCTGTCAGTTCTAAGAGCTGTGACTAAACTTATCTGAGGGTCAAAGTTTTTGGGGCAAATGCCTTCTGAGTTGTGGAACTTGGGGCTCTGAGATGTCGAGGCTTTCAGCCTCTTTTCAAAGGTCCTGGAGACTGTATCGTGTAATCAGAGGAGTTTGTTTTGAAATGCAGTCGCTCTGTAATTGGTAAACATTTTTTCTCAACTGTTGTGAGGCTTGTGGGTGTCTCTTCTTAAAGGAAATAAAAATTAAACTCTTCTAAAGTTACCAGCCCCAGCATGTGTAGCAAAAAACTGGCAGTGCTCAGTAAATGAAAAGACAGGCTTTAATTTGGGTAGAGCTAATTTAAGAACAGCTCTGGGGAGGAGCCAAAAGCTTTGCAACACATTCTTCACACACGTCTCGTTCCAGCACAGTTGTCCAGTGGTAGAATTCAGCACATCCAACGTTTCTGATGTAGTCATTCTCAGAATGGTCTGCAGAGAGGAGGCTGATCACGTGGCATTAGCTGTCTTTTAATGTGATTTAGCAGCTGGAAACAAGATGAGCTAAAAATACACTGTTTTCTTAATATTGCTTTCCCATGTTGGGAATTGCTTTTGTTGCCACAGAGTTGTTGCATGATCACAACTGGGAGGAGAGGTGTCCAAGAAACAACTCTCTAGTGTTACACAGAGAGTATGAAATTGGAATGATTTCCCACCCCTTTTTTTTTTTCCCCTCAGAAAATGAGACATAAAAGATTGCAGCTGATTCTCCATTACCTGTGTTAATGGGGACAGGAGAGGTGTCTGGGTGGGATGTACATAACACAGCTGAGCTCACCCAGTTTTGAGCTGCAGCTTCTACACTCTGCTGAGCCTGAGCAAACCCCTCCAGAGCTGAAGAGGACTCTGCATCCCACCCTGGCTCAGGGAGGAGATGCTGAAGGGCACAAAGCCATCTTAGAGTGTTTATGGTGCTGTGCCATGCAGTCTGCAGCCTGCTCAGGGGAGCTGGATGCATCAGCAGTCCTTTAACCTCTGTGCTTTTCAAGAGGGGCAGTTTGAAAGGCTGCCAGGACACTGCAGCAAACTGCCCTGACTTCCCCTCCACTCAGCACCATCACAGAGCTGCTGTGCTGTCTGTGTGGGGCACAGTCTGTCTGCTGAGGTCAAGGACTTGAGCAGGGTGTGCTGCAACCCACAGCTTCAGAAACGAGGGGGACTCCACAGAGTGTGACTCGAGAGTTTCCAGTGCAGTCTCACTGGCTGCAGTAGCTTGTACAGCCTCACTTTTCCTTCTTCTAAGAAGATGACAAACATCAGCCTCACTACTAGCCAGTGATTGGTTTATTTTATTATTATTTTTATTTTTAAGGGCATCATGGAGGGAGTGCTAAAACGCTGTGAACTGTCTGTAGGAAGTGCAGAATTCTGGGTGAGGTCTGTCCCCTTATGGACAGAGCTGACAGGCAGAGGGGGACACAGCTGCTGCCAGAAGCTACTGTAGGCAACTCTGTGTGTGTCTGTGTGTGTCTGTGTATGTGAAGTTTTTAACTGTTTTATTACTTTATCACGGGTTGTTGCTGTGGTTTCTCTCTTTATGGACCTTTTCTGTTCTCAACACAGAGGAGAGGTAAAGGTGGGAACTCAGACATGGAGCCCATAGACAAGTGGCTAATTACACAAGGAATGGTGAGGACTTCACCAGTGAAGCCATCCCTACTGCCCACCCCAGTCCCTGACCTAGAATAACCATCCTCCATTCACCTCTCGTCCTGCCCTGTTGAACCGCTTGAAATCGGACAGTACAAGGAGTTCGTTTCCCACCTGCATCATTGCCTGGGGCAAAGGGAAAGATTTGCACCAATTTCTGGTTTATGCACCACAAAGACCTGCAAACAACCGAATCATTTGTAGGATCCCACGTCACCTTCAGAAGAGGCCTGGGGATCCAATTGGTTCCTTCTACTGTCTTGATTTATTTATGCAGTATCCACTTTTCGAGGGATAAACACAAGTCTCATGGATTTTGTTCATAAAGAGGACACTACCTGTCTGTAAAGCAGCCTTTTCTGGTAGTGCTTAGCTTCATGGTCTGGAATAAACTTAGGGAAGTTGTAGGATCATATGTAGTTGAATTGAGTAATGTAGGGATCATTCTTTATGCAAAGAAGGGAATGGGAGAACTGCTGCCCACATTGACATCTTCAACCCCACTGGCATTGGGAATCAGTCTCCAAAAAGGCACTATAGTGTTTCTGGTTTAAGGATTTCATTCCTATGTCCAGTGATGCCAATGCCTTGATAAAATCAGGCTTCTGAAGATCACTGAACCTGTGCACATTCTGACCTTGTTTGAAGTTGTCCTTCATCAATGTGCTTGCAGAGAGAAGTTCAAAGCCTGCTTTAGGGGCAGAAGCCAGAGGAAGGGAAAAATAGCCTCAGCTATGCCTTGAAGCCAAGTTCTAAAACTGTTTTTTTGGACGATGTAATCCATCATTTTAAGTGTTTCAGATTAGTACCAATAATGTGACCTAACTGTAGAAAATCCTCCTGAGACACTCCTGGCTGCAGAGAGGTGCAGGGAGAATTCCCTTTGCTCTGGGGTATGCTGGCAGAGCAGCATGTGGGGCTGGGCACCAGGAAGCCCATGGAGCAGGAATATCTCACTCCAGGGAGAGCCCTGAATGTCCCAGACTAAGCTGCCTAAAAAAAGAGAAACATCCCAGAAAGTTTAAAGTTTAGAAAATCCAGAGTGTGCAGTATCTACTCTGTGAAACCACTTGCATTTATTCTCTGAATTTAGGGCTAATCCAGGTTATTTCTCAGGGCCAGCTTGGAGATTTGTCAGAAGTTTGTAGGGCTGGTGCACACACAGTGATGGGACAGGTGTTGTATCTGCCTGCCCAAAAGCAGCTCCATGCCTGCTCACACACGTGGATAAGCCCACTGTGGGTCCCTGTCCCTGGGAGCCAGTGTCATTTTGGTGCTGTCAGACACCCACAGCTCACAAGGTGGGAGTGAAAAGCTGTAAAATGAGCAGCTTTGCCTCTCACAGTGTTGGCTGTGGCTCGTTCAGTGGCTCTGTAGCAGCCAGGGATGTGCTGTGCCACTGGTAGATGTTCATCCATAATGAATAATCCAGTGATTGAGTTAGTTCTTCTTCTTTGCCTTTCCACTGTTTACAAGAGCGGGGAAGCATGAAATCAGCACCCCTGCTGTTCACACCACTCACACCACTGCTTTATTAAAAAAGCAAACAGCATATTCCTTCATTGGCTTGTGGTTATTCAGTCTGGAAAAAGGATACTGCAGCATTCATGGAAGCATATGGATTTGGGGAGGGAAGGGGGCCTGGCTGTCCCACCAGTCACTGCTCTTACAAATCTGTCACCTTGTTTGTATGCTAAATACGAGAGAGAAATACCTAAAAATAAAACTAAACTAATCATTAACTCTGTTTCTCTCTTAACTGGCTGTAGTTCTTAACAGTATTTATTAATATGACCTGTAGCATTTACAATGCCAGTGGTTAACTAGAATCCCAGGTATGAACTTGATGTGCTGTGGGATACTTTTTGTGCTGTGATGAGGAGGAAAGGGGTGAGCTGACACTGCTGTTCCCTGTGCCTGTACAACACTGAGACCACTCAAAAGGAATTCTTCACCTGCCAGAGTGATTCTCACATCCCTCATGAGATGTTTTGTATAAACTGGGGTACATTTCAGCTTTGGGTTGAGTCCTTCCCACTCCATTTCTCTGCATCCCAGTTCAGCACACACCTTTGCAGTCTCTGGCTCTCCTCTCCCAGTGAATCTGGCAGTGTTGTTCTTGTTTCCAGTTAACCTGTGGCTCACTTCTGCCATCAAGATGATGCCAGAACCATGGAGACAACACAAGCCACACTTCCATCCATCCCAGCTCTACCTACAAAGCTAAAGTAGACAAACTTATATTGGCAGAAAATGTTTCTGGTTTTTATATGACTGAGGGATGGGAGGTGAGCTGTTCCAGTGACAGATCTGTGTGCAGTGTGAGGTCAGGATTTTGCCATGCAGGTCTCACTCAGGGGTCCATATCAGCAGCAGTTAGGCACAGACTTTACCACAGAGCCACGTTTTAGTGCAGGTAGTCTCAGATCCCTTCTCATGAGCTTGGACAGCTGCTGAGATTTGCATTAATATATTCCTTTCTTAGAATAATCTGTCAACCCACTCACATTCCAGATGGGTTATTTGTTATGGAAGTGAGAAGGTGTTGCTTAAGCCACCATGTCAGGACATTAACTGGGACAGTGGCAGGGGAAAGATGAAACTGAACCAGAATTCACAGAAAGTGATACAAACACCACTCAGCATTCTATCTTGACCTGCTAGCAGCATGCCTGGCTGGAGAGGAGAGTCCTCTTTGTAGGGAAGATAGGTGAGTAAAGACTAAATGACACAAACCTCTGTTAATTAGTAACCAAGTGGGATGCCTCTATGTGCCTTCAAAAGAGAGACAGGATCTGAGATGTGGAAGTGACTTGGGTAACCTGAGACTGTTCAATAACAGCATCCTCTTGGAGACTGAAGTGCTTGAGCTGTGGAGAAGCCCAAAATCAGAGCCGTGAGGGTCTCACTCCTCCCGTGTGCTGGGACCCCTCTCCCTGTTGAAGGCAGGCAGGTTGCTCTCCCTTAGCCCCAGGCCACGGGGGGGTCTCAGCCAGCCGTGGTGTTTTGCAGAGCTCTGTGCCAGGACAGTGCCCAGTGCCAGGGAGGGCTGGCACTGTGTGGGCACACGTCAGATGCAGGCTCTGCTGGGGAACACGCTGCCCCCACAAACACGGCTGGGAGTAACCAAGGGAGTAACCAAGGAGTTAATTTAATCCTTACACGTAAAGTCAGGCGTGTTCTAATATTGAGGCCAAGCAGCTATTTCAGGATCACAACAGCTTTAAATAGATGGTAAGGCTGTAGTAGTAAGCTGGAGTAGCCTGCTAGTGTGCTCCTAGTGCTGCTGTAGGAATGGCAGAGCTTTACTCCTGCTAACCAGCGAGGGGGAGTGAGCAGCAACTAACCAAGAGCTGGTGTCAGCTTCGTTAAACATCTAGAAAGAAGGGGAATTAACCAAGCTATTACAAGGCAGTAGTGTAGCAACAATTAGCATAAACCTTGTTAAACATTTTAAGAACATTAATGAGCTCACCTAGAGACCTGAATTGTCATTTCATACCTGCTTCTTTTCCAGTGGGATCATTTTTAATAGAAATAAAATGTGATAATAATAACCTTAAACTGTCTTTTTAAGGGTAGAATATTGGATTTTATGACTTCTGAGGAAATATATTGGCAATACTCTTTGGCTTTTGATTGCTAGTGAGAACATCAACACAATCTAACTTAGATAAGTAGGAACTTGCATTCCAGGTTCCTGTGGGTTTTATGGGATTGAACACTCACTTTTGTTCTCCCAGCCCTCCTTTTCCATTTCCCTTTCAGGACTGCTGAGATGATCCCATTTGTAGGATTTTCCAAAGACTAAATAAAAAAGGAATTTAAACAATCAGCCCAACTTTTAATTAAAGCCAGTTACTTAAAGTATCCAAAAATACTTTGTGACTTAAGTATAGACTTTAAAAAAAAACACAACACAATATCTTTATACAAACAGCTCTTGCAGCCACCACTGACTATCTGGGGGAGCTCTCTTGCCAAGACTGAGCTTCACTAGACCATGGAAGTTTGCATAATCAAAATATCAACAAGAGTGTCCCATTCCAGAGTTTTTTCCATGTAGTCTGTGGCTGCCACTGCTGCTTGTTCCCAGAAACTGTTGTCTTTTTTTAATGTGCAAACTAGTAAATTTATTTTTACATTTCCTCTGTTGGAATTTAGGGATTAGTTATAACAAAATTCCCCTGCACATTTTTCAGCTTAGGGCTTCTGAAAGGGGAAGACTTGCCAAGTACCCAACTGACTGGCAAAAACTGAGCTTCTCTGTGTGGTCAGTTCAAAATGAAAAATAAATGGTACAATGTAATCATTAAAACAATTTAAAACTTCCAGTTGCTCTTTGAGAGTTTCCTCCCTCTTTATTCTTGAACAAATTAAACCTGACACGTGTAACCCATGTTTTACGAGGAATTGGGGCTCAGAGTCTGAGGAAAGTAAACTGGAAGTTTGTGCATGGAAGGAGCAATGGATAGGAACCCTCAGCACTTCTGTGGGTGTGCTGGGAGACAGGGGAAGCTTTTTAAAAGGTCAGTGCTGAATAGCAAACGGCTGACACACTCAGATGTTTATCTTACAGCTTTGTCTGCTCCTCTGCAAGAAGTGCTCTTGCACTTCTGAGGGCTTTGTTTGTTTGTTATAAGTAGCTCTAGCTGAAAGTAGAATTCCTTTTTTCCTTTTTTTTTCTTTCATTTAAAAATAAATTCTTACAAAATACCACAGCACAAACTCTTGTGCTGCTGAGCTGCTCTTTGAGGACTTCTGCAAATTCAAGGGTTCTGTGATTCTCAGGAACTCAGTACTTGATCAGTCATCTGTCATGTTGTCAGGATAATCAAGATTTGAACTGCTGTTCCTTCTAGTACAGGGACACAGTACTGCCACACTTTTTAGAACAGCTGCTCTTATATTCATAAAATCATAAAATCCTGGAATGGTTTGGGTTGGAAAAAAAGATCATCTCATTCCAGCCTCTTGCCAGGGACAGGGACACCTTCCACTGTCCCAGGTTGCTCCAAGCCCCATCCAACCTGGCCTGGAACACTTCCAGGGATGAGACAGACACAGCTTCTCTGGCAACCTCCCCACCCTCATAGGGAATAATTTCTTCTAATATCTAATCTAAATCCACCCTCATTTAACTCAAAGCCATTTCCCGTTGTCCTGTCACTGCAGGCCCTTATCCAAAATCCTTCTCCAGCTCTCTTGGAGCTCCCTTTGTTTCCTATTCACAGAAAAGGAAAAATAACCCAGCTATTTTCCTCTTCCCTTCCATGCACGTGTTTTTATCCTCAGAGAAACATGAGCACCTTTCTGAGCTGCAAACCAGCCAACAGCTCAGAGGCTGCACCTTCCACAGTGCTGCAGGAGAGAGGCAGCAGTGCAACTTCTGCAGTAGGTTTTAGGTTGCTGTAGGCTGAATAAATTAATTACTTTATATCTCTGAAGCCAATATTTTATAAAGCTGTTAAACCAAGGAGACAGTTTTACAAGGTGCAACTTGTCCTTGGGAAGGAATGTGTTGGAAGGTGCTTAGAGCTCTTCCCTCACAGCAGCTTCAGCTCACATTGTGTGTGCATGATTCAGGAAATCAGAAGGGGGCAGTTACCCTAAATCCAGCCCATTCCAGAGGAAACGGCAGGAATTTATTTTCTGTTTGGGATCTTTATGAATTTGCTGGAAGCAAAATGACACCTTGTACCTCTGACCCTTGGAACTGTCACTTTGTCCAGCGACCTGTCAAGTCAGAGCCCAGCCACCTTCCTGGTGGTGCTGCTCTTTGGGGAAGATGCTTTGGATGGAGTCCTGGATTTCCAGTTCTTTGACACAACTAACCACACTCAAGCAAGGGCTTAACTGTCCTCCTCAGTACAAAGGGACACTTGATTCTGTGAAAAAATTCCTGGGGATATTTTCTAAAAAGCCTCAGCCTCTGTGATCTAGCATCTGTCCATCTTCCTCTGCTAGAGAAAGCTACATCTCCCAGGAAATGCATCTGCAGAGCCTCTTCCAGCTCTTCTTAGTGAATTAGAGGCATTAAGGGTGGAAAGGACCTCCAAGATCACCAAGTCCAACAATTAACCCACCACTGCCAAGGCCACAACTAAGCCATGTCCCAAAGCGCCACATCCACAGGGTTTTTTATCTATTCCAGGGCGGGCAGTTCCTGTGAGAGGTTTCAGTCAAAGCTGTGGAGAACCCCTGACACTTTTTCTACCTAGGAGAGTCCCTGTGACAGTGCCAGGTCTCCTCCCTGCCAGCCCCTCTGCTTGGCTGCCGTGCCCTGGCCTGGAACTCGCATGTCTGACATTGTTTTCCAACATGTTTTCAGGTTGTCCTCACCAGATCTATTGTGCTGTTTTCCTGTTTACCTCGGCAGGCCTCTGTTGTATTTAAGCAGTGTAGTTAAGTCAGGAAATTCTACACCTAATGCTCAGTAATTTCCCTTTGCTGACCCAGTTACCCTTAGCTCTGTGTGAAATCGCTGCCCTCTGCGCTGCCTGTTGCAATCACTCCAGTATCGTGACCAGTTCCACTGCAGGGGCAGAGGCAAACCTTCCATGCCTGAGTGTTAAACTATCCCTGGAGCCTGACCTGCTCTGGGGAGCCCTGCTGCAGCTCTGGGGCTGTGCTCTCCTCCTCTGCCCCATCCTCCTCCTCCTCCCTCACCTTTGGGATTCTGCACTTTGCACTGGCACGCATCGGGCTCTGCTGCCGAGGGTCACCTTTGGCAGAGGAGAGGGAACTGGCAGCTGGGACAGTTTTGCTTTAAACCTTTGTGCCAAGGCTTGCCAGGGCTCGGTGGTGTGGTGGGAGGAGGATCTGGGAGGAAGCATGACTGTACCCTGGGCTCTGACTTCTCCACCTGCAGGGAAAACCAAATTGTTTTTGTAGGAATGTTGCCTGAAGACTTTGAGTCCCTCTTTTTTCCTTCTTCCTCACTGTGGCTAATACCCATTTAAAAAAAACCAAAAGGTGTAAATTTAACATTTCAAAACCTAACTGATATCCAGTATTCTACCCTTAAAAGCATTTCACGATCAAGATTAGAATCATCAGTCCATCTTGATGGTTTTAATATGTGGTCGAGAAGTTACTCATCCTACACTGGCATCCAGTCACGTCATTCCCCATAATCTTTCTCTTGTTTTTTTTAGCCTCGTTGTTCATAATTTCCTTTCCAAGTTGTTTCTTTATTTGAAATGCCATTTATATTTTGTTGCCTTTTTTTTTTTTTCTTCCAGCACATCTTACATCTTTGTTTTTGTTTTGTTTTTAATCTTATTTCTGGCATTTTCCATCGCTCTGTGGCCATGATTGTGGATGTGTTTTGGTTTTTGCCTGCCTTGCTGTTCTCTCGCTGCACTCCCTAGATCCCTGTTGCACAGTCCTCTGTCATGGATGACATTGAGGAGTGGCTCAGTACCGACTTGGTGAGACTCTTTATATTTTCATTTTTCACTTGCACGGGTAACTTTCAATGCATTGCTGAGTTCCTGGTACTTCTCATAGCAGGAAGCAGTGAAACTTCCCAAGCAGAGAGTTTGGTTCCCTTTGAAGGGAATATCTAAGCAAGAGGAGTCAGGGTTGTGTTCAGCAATTCAGTCAAAACACTTTTTTTCTGAGCTGTTTTATTTTCCCTTCTCCATGTGAACATCACAGAATAGCATGTGTTCCAGAAAAGTGGGATTCTGATCCTCAAATAGGGAAGCATTAATTATGGGCTGAATTTTTCTGCACCAGACTTAAAGTCCATGTTTAAAGCTGCATTATTTAGACAGGATCTAAGTTCATGCTTATGTTGAGGCATGCTTTTAAGAGATGCTGGATCAGGGCTTAGATTCCTTTCAAACCAAGATGTCTTTGTTAAACTGGCAGGCAATCTTGACATGTTTCATAACAGTAATGATAAAAATTTGTAACAGTCTCTCTTCAACGTTTATAACTTTCTCCTAAATGATTATTGTCTGGTAATTATTAAACAAACGAAAAACAGAACTAAAAGCAGTTTTGCCTTCACCCTGGAGTTTGTTTTGCTGTCCCAACACACATTTGGTTTAAGCAGGATACAACTAGTACACATTTATTCTGTTTTGGTTTTAGGGGTGGGGGGTGGGTTGTGTTCTCACTGTTCTTTTAATCATGGTTTTAGTGAACTGAACTTGTGCTCACCACATCCCCAAGGATCATCTCCTTCCATTCTTCCAGCTTCAGGCAGAAAACTCCCAACTCCTCAGGGTGTCCCCCAGCCCCTTGCTGCTGCCTGCTCAGCTCCCAGCTGGGAGCTGTGGGATTCAGCTGGAAGCAGAGCTGCAGGCACGCTCTGGCACGTCAGCCCTGTGCTCTGGCACTGGAGGAGCTGGCTGTACTGGAAGGAAGGAAATTTTCCAGCTCTCCAGAGGTGTCTGAAGTGCTTAAACAGATTCCAGGTTCAGTGTTTGATTTTTGGCAGACTGATTGGCTGTCTCTGAAATGTCACTGGGTTCCAGCTGCAGGTAGGTTTGTCAGGCCTGGGTACAGGAGTCACTTTTCAAATTTAATTACAAACTGGCCTCATTTTGTTAAAGAAATACAGAAAATGTAGCATGTCCACTCTGCTTAACCAATAAACTTTGGTCTTTGCCATTTAAATTAATTTAGAGGGAGAGAAGATCTGATGGAGAGATATGGAGGCAGCTCTGTGCATCTGTCATCCCCAGCACAGACTTGCTCAAAAGGAACAAAGCAGAGAAGTGTCCTGGAAATGCCTGAGCAAGCCTGGGGATGTCCCTGGGTCCCCATCCCAACCCTATGTGGGTGCAGCAGAGAGATGCCTGTGAAAGTCTGGACTGGATTTTTGTTTTTCACTCTGGGTCCCCATCTCCTTGTTTTGTTAACAGCTCGTTTCAATTCTCTGCTTCCCAGGTGAGGAAGCTGCAGGTTAGGTTAGATAATTGTTGTTTTCCTTACCAATTTTGGGGTACACTGGAACAAAGCAGCTCTGCCTGTGAAGAGGCTGCTGTGTGAGCCTTTGGAAACCTCAGTGCAGTAGGAATCCAGGAGATGCTCAGGCTCTAAAATGTGAGACCAGTCAGTATGCTCCCACTCCTGGCAGAGAAGCCAAGTATAGACAAATACTTTACTTTTTCAAAGCAGTTTCAACATGAGGTTTTCAACCAGTATTTTTTACCCATCTTAAACATCCTGATAGATTGACAAGGATGCCTATCCCTGGATTTGTAATTTCATTGTTTGAAATGCACAAACTGGTGGAAATGCAGTGACCCTGTGCCTTTCCCAGCCTTTGATTCTGATGGACAAACACTAACTCCTGTCAGTATCCTTCATCCAGCTCACCCTGGTCTTGTCTTTGTGCAGCATGGGCACAGGAAAGCTGCTATAAACGAACTCTCACAGGAGGAATGTTGACCCCAAAGAATTTTGCACGTGTCCTTTGTCAGCTAAAAGTGCATTTTACTTGAAGACACAATGCAAACCACAGTCCTGACTTTTTTAAGGACTGTGTGACAGAGAAGATGCCATCTGGTACAGTGTGTGTGTGACTCACACAGCTCAGATTTGGACCAGAATTACTGTCTGAAGGGGAAACAGCGCTGGACTGACATTCAGATCCAACAGGGAAAGCTTAGCTATCCACCAGCAATCTTCAGAAGCACCTCAGTGCTCATCCTCCTGCTCTGCAGCACAGTGAAATGTCAGTCCCCACTGGCCTCCTGATGTGGGAGCCCTGTGATTTCCCCAGGTCGCCCTGCTCCAATGGTTAATATGTGGAAATAAGTGGTGGAAACTGTCTGGTTGTATTAAAGGTGGAGGGGATGACAGGGAAGGGGAAGCACTGCCTGTGCTCACGTGCCTTTTTGTTCCCATTGCAGAAAGGCAACGAACTGGAAGAAGGAGTGACCAGTGAAGGTAAGCAGAGATGCCCGTGGCTATGAGCCATTCTCAGGTTAGTGCTCAGATGGAATTTGCTCTGATCCCTGCTGAGATGCTGCCTTCTCCCAGCCTGATGTTCCCCAGCAAAGCTTCCGTGCTCAGAAAGGCGGGAGGAGAGCATTTCACAGCAAAAGGTTCATATTTGTGGTGTGGGGAGCCCTCCTGGCTCTAAGTGCTTCCCTGCCATCTTCCTTGGCTGTGCTCCGTGTTTGTGCCAGCAGGAATGTGTCCCCAAGCTGCTCAGCCCTTTGGAATGATGTTTCCCTGGTTCTGTCACAGCCGGTGGCACAGTGTGGGTTTGATTCCAGCTGCTGCCTGAGCTCGGCTGTCTCCAAGGACGGCTGTAGCCTTTCCCGAGGAAGTCAGGCTGTATTTGTGCCTGCAAACACAGCCCGACAGGATGCCAGGCCCTGGAATTCCAACCCCTGCCAACCTCTGTGCCTGGGGCCAAACCCACGGCCCCCCACCCTCACCTGTCTTCCTTCTCTTTTTGCATTGCAGAGTTTGACAAATTTTTAGAAGAGCGAGCCAAAGCGGCGGAGATGGTTCCCAATCTGCCATCCCCTCCCCTGGAAGCCCCCACCCCTCCGACAAATCCTTCCAGCAGGAAAAAGCAGGAGCGCTCGGAGGATGCCCTGTTTGCACTGTGAAGGCGGCGCGGANCCACAGCCCTTGGCTAACAACGACTCCCGTCCCCCCCCATTCCATAGCTGGCTTCTCCTTCCCTCCCTCCCCAAATGATCCACCCCCACAAGCTGACTCTTTCTATTTAAATCCAACACTATTCCTGCCAGACCACGATTCTCCAGCACTCGCTTAATCCCCTCCTTCCTGTCCCAGCTGCACAAAACCAGCTCTTGATGCTGAAAACCCCTTCAGAATGCACGAGTACGTCACACTGGGCTGAAACAAAAGCCCACGGGGGAGAGAGCAGCCTTGCCCTTCAATTTATGTAGGGATCATCCTCTTCTGTAGGCAGGTCCTGCCAAGTAGACGGCTCTGTCAATCAGCATGTAATTGACTGAGCTGGAATGTTCAGGAGGAGTGCGTCTTTATTTTTAGATAAAATGTTAATGTATTGGCTTTCGTGTTGGATTCGACAGCAAGGAACAACTGTTCCCCTTTCAACATGTGCTTCACAAGTTAAAATCCTTTACTCTCCCACTCACACATCTCCTGGTACCATATGGTGGTCGCTTCTCCCCACTTTCTGTGGCGTTTCATTTCTAAATCTCACAGGGTATTTTTTGCCTTGTGTTTTATCTGGGCTTGCTCTAATTTGAAGCAGTCTGTTGGCCGTGTCCAGTAGCTCTGGCAGTTGATAAGGATGGAAGATGCTGGGCTAAGTGGATGCTGTAACGATGGCACAGGAAGCACCTCGCTCTTTGGGGGACCATTCTCACACAGGAATTTTCCTGGCGTGCTTGCCTTTTAAAATAGCTCAGTTATTTTCTCCTTACCTTAGATCCCTCCTTTGGTGACTGTAGAGCTCTGCATTTGGTGTAAACATCCCTGCAGATGGATGGGACTTGCTTATGGATTGGGTGTGAACTGAGCTTCCTGGATTCCCTGCCATGCCTGGTAGGATAGACGTGCTGGTTCTTGGGGGAAGGGATGAGGAAAAGAGGCAAACCTCAGAGGTTTGTATGGAACACTGAGGGAGGTGGTTACCATGGAGGGATTAGCCGTGCCAGCCTGTGCTGGAGGTAAAACTCCTCATTTCCTTCCAGTTTTAGGCCTGAGAAAGTGTTGAAATGATTGTGACCGTGCTATTTGTAATTTTTGGAATGTCCTTTGATCCCTCTGCCCTTCATTCAACTCCCGGCTCCTACGGGGCTGCAGTCTCTGTGCAAACAAGCATATTCCCTTGCTTGCCAGAGGCATGGCCAGGATTCCTGCTCCTCTGGGGCTGCCAGAAGGGATTCCAGCGTGTGTGCCTGCCTTGCTGGGCTGACAGGCAGAGCTGGAGCAGGCAGCTCCAGCCATCACCACATCCCCAGCGTGTTCCTTGGGAGGATTCCAGTGGCACAGGATGGCAGGATCAAAGAGAGAGCTGAGCAGTGCATGGCAGGAGAATCTCCCATCCTGACAGAGAGGCACTTTATCAGCTAAACGCCCGTGCAGGCAGCAGGCTCCAGTCCCTCTTCCTCAGGGTGTTCCTTGGCTTAGGCAACCTCCTTCTGACCTGACATGTCTGAGCTTCCCAGGATGCTGATGTGTGTCAAGCTCTCTGGAAAGTTGTTCTAGGCCAAGTGATAGAAGCTTTTATCTGAGCATAGCATTTTATCAGCCCATACCATACTGTCTGAGGACCACCCCCTTTGGGACGTTGTGACACACAAAGCCTGTTACCAAATGCCTGATTGCAGCGCTGATGGACTTTGACAGCGGACACATTAATCTTTGAAGGGAAACATTGTTTGGTGCAGGATTTCCAGGCCGTGCCAGGTCAGGTTTCACTCTGTGCTCTCCCTGCTCGTTGTCTCCTCTGTTCTGCCCTGCCTGTAGCCTCTTCCAGGATCCCTCCATATGTAGCTGGGCCCAGGCAGGGCTGTCCTGCCACCCCTCTGCACTGACCCGACACCTCATCACTGCTGTGTGTAGCACGGCTTAAAAATAGACAGGGAAAACCAGTTAAGGATGGAGATAACTTGAGGATCAAGCTTTTCTCCCCACTTGCTGGCCCTGTCTCCAGCTGAAGCCTGTCTGTGTGGGTCTGCAGAGGCTTTCTCCCATTCCATCTTCTCCGTGGCTGATGGGACAATCTGCCTTGGCTGCACTCCTGCCCTCACTGCTCAACACAAGGTGAGCCCAGCGCTCAGGGATCGGCACTGCCAGCTTGCTGCAACATGTCAGATGTGGCCAACAGCTCCCAGAAACCTGAGGAAACTTCTGTGGCAACGCTGATTTGATTTCAGATGGTGTCTGGTGATCGCCTGATCAGTCTTGCTAGCACAGAATGAGTTGCTGGTGCTCCTGTCAATGCAGAAAGCTCCGTGGGTGTTTTAAGTTTGCATTTTCTCTTCTAAATCCTTGAAACACATTGACCCTGTAAATGGCCACATCAGGTGATTCTAAGCATGTTAATCCAGCTTCCCTGCCAAGCCAGAGGAGATAATCACATTGCTCAGGCATGGGGACACTGTCAGATGGTGCAGAGTGGCACAGATGTCACTGTCACCGAGCCCCCACAGCGTCCCACTGCTGCAGCTGTGCTGGCCCTTCATTCCCCACCCCTCAGCCAAAAGGTGCTGGGGGAGTGTGCTTTTAGTGATTCTTTCTGTCACACTAAACCTGTCCTGGGACCTCCAAGGTGTTGCTTTAGGGAGAATCTGGTCCCTTTCTGGAAGATTCTGCAGAGCTGTCAGTGATTGCTCCCTCCAGCTGGGAGGAAAAGAGGTGGAATGAGAAGGCTGAGGCTGGGGGGAAAATACAAAGCATGTGTTGGCAGAGCTCAAGGGGCTCTTTGGGTGTGTGCAGCCCCAGGCAACCCGTGGTCCCTGCTGACACTCCACATTATCCTCTGGAAAGCTGTGGCACTGCTTGCAGGGAGTGGCAGGTGTCACCAGCACAAGTGGTGGCTTTGCTGGAAGTAGGGCAGCTCCCAGGAGATGCCTTCCTCGGGAGGGAACGTACTTTTGGAAAGACCCGGGATGGATCTGGAGCCCAAATCCACCACACTTGGCTCTCAGGGCTGGAAGCATCAAAGGGAACAGAGTGTGGCAGAAGAGGTGGTTTAGCCCAAACCTTCTTTAACAAATCCAAGAGCTACGCTAGAGCTTCCCAAATGTCCTGTATCAGGATCTCTCATCTTCCCTGTCCTCTTGTGGTCTGCTGAAAACCAGAGCGGTGGGAACTGTTTGAGGGAAAGGAAAGGGGTTTTTCACTTCTGGAGACCAACTTCTCAATTTATCCTTCCTCCCCTTTCACTCTTAAGTGCTTCCTCTGTGCAAGTGGGCAGAGGACTTGTGTGGCTCCAGTGTTGCAAGAGCAGGGATGGAGCTGCAGCCTGATCCACTTTCCATAAGGAATAACATCCCAGCGCTTTCTAGGCTTGTTAGGAATCACAGCTTGACACTCAATGACACTAAATTATTCTCGGGGTCCTTTGTAAGCTCTAATCGAACCCTGTTCTAGGTTAAAATATTTATTTTGTCTATATATTTTCTTTCCAGTGTGTTTTTTAACCTCTTCTGTTAACTCTTCATGTGCTGAGATGTAAGGAATCAATGGTTTCTATTTAAATGTATCCTTTGGGTTTGTTGTTTTTTTTTAAATTGTTCTGTGTAGATTTCAGCTGCATCTTTGGCAGGTGTAATAGATAACAATGTGCTGTACAGACATTTAGAGTGTTTAGGGTGTAGGTAAGGCTCATAGGAGAACTGCTCATAAAAACGTAGCACGGTGTCTCTTAAAGGGAACAGCATAAATGCTGAGACTGGTCCATACTGGGACCCTCACGTAGCCTCCAACATACCTTTTCCCTTCTGAATATCACAGCCTCCATCTCTGGGATGTGCTGATCAAACCAGCTCTGTCATCCCAGGGCTGGTCTTGCACCTCCAAGCTGAAGGATTTTTTTTTTTAGTGAGGATTTCTGTTTGTTTGACTTCATTCGGTGTGTTTTGATGGACACATTGGCTGTTTCCACTTGGAAATGGAGGGCTGGGAGCTGGCTGTGGTGGCGAGATGTTTCCCTCCAGTGGTGGAAGGACAGATGTGGGCCGTGGTTTCAGGCCCAGGGCAGGGGTGATGGTCCCTCCACGGCCAGCACAGCCTGTCCCTGCCCCTCTATTCCCTGCTCTCCTGATGTCACCTACAGGGACAGGATGTGCAGTCCAGGAGAGCAAACAAGATGGATTTCCAACACTTTGTTTCATCCAGTGAGTTGTTGAGTCTCCTGTGGCTGCTGGGAGCCCTGGAGTGGGAACTGCTTGTGCTATCTCCATCCCTGTCCATCCCCATCCAGCTCCGTCATTGTTTACCTCCTCAGGGCTGACCACAAGCCTTGCGGAGCCTCCCCTGGAAAAAAACAGCTCAGAACAGTTATTTTCATGGAAATAGTGAAGCAGTGAGTGGATTTAGAGCTGTGTTGGAGGTAACTCTTCCGCTGCTGTGGGCTCCCACCAGCCAGGGAGATGAGGTGCCCACGCAGCACCTTCCACCCGTCCATCCCAAACCACAGCCTCCAGCCCCAGCTTCCTCCTCCTCACCTGCAGAGAGGTGAGGCTGTGTATCAGCAAGAGCCAGCTGGCCTTGAGCAGCACCAAGCTCTGGTGCTGGTTCTCTTTAGCCCACGGCAAACCCACTACTCCAAAATTCCCGCCCTGCTCCGTGTTTTTATGAGTACGAGCTCCTCATTTCCTACATGTTCCTATGAGCTGTTGTTAACCCTACAAACGTAACCTGTGTAATAGCTTCTCTGTATATTACAGCTGTAGGCTTTCCAGATAAAAGTGGATAATATTTATTTACTGAAGATACTGGATATTTTTTTGTTTGGGAATGGGGTAGGGGGAGAAAGGGGACATAACTGTTTAAAGAGATCGACTATGTAAAGAGAAACAAAATACACAAAAAGCAGAGAAACCCAACACTAAAACATCGCTGTATTCAAGTAGAAGGTGTTTCCGTTAAGGACAAGACAACTGTATTAATCTGCCATTGTTTAACTTGCTCCAGAAATCATCTCCTTGGTTCCTGCATGTGAGATATTCCAATAAATACACTATTAGTGTGAGCTGGGGGTGCTATCGTCTGTCTCTCAGCTGGGGACTGGCTGGCCTGAGCACAGGGAATGAGTGAGCACAGGGGACACGTGCAGCCCTTGGGTACCCACCAGATGTCAAAACTGGGAGTCCTCAGTCTCCCAGAACCTGGGTATTCCCACTGGGAGAAGGCTTGTCCCTAGCAGCTGCTTTTTGTGTCTTTGCATGGCTCATGCTGTCCTCAGTGCTGCTAAATTCATGTCCCACTAAATTCTGGTGCATCTTTTGAGGGTGGCATCAGGCAGGCACACAGGTGACAACCTGGGTGCTCAGTGGGACACCCGCCCACCTGGCAGGGCTTAACTGATCATCCTTGGAGGGCAGCTGTGGATCACCACCCTGGTGACCTAGAAAGTGGTGGGTGATGTTCCCAGCCATTCCAAGGGCCACTTTCCTGACTCACCAGCCAGGAATTTGTTCCAACATCCCCATTATGATGATGGCTCTGATGGGCAGAGAAGGAAGAGCACCAGCTTAGGAACCCTGGAGAAGTGGCATTGACCAAAACCAAACCAGTTTGGCAGAGTGGTGCCCTCTGTTCTGCGCGTGGAGATCCACCCTGATTGTTTAAATCTGGGGAAGGGGGGGTGGAATAGCTGGAAAGATGGGTTTGCCCTCCCTGTAGCCACATATTAGCATTAAACAGCCCTGCCCCAGCTTGTTTCCCCTGCACTGATCATGTGCCTGGCTCAATGTTGGATACATTCGGGGAGGCTCCTGGCCTGGATCTGTTGGGAAAGGTGTGGAGCTGCTGCTGCCCTGACAGGGCAGAATGACACAAAAAGCACCAGTCAGAAATGTCCAGAAATGTCACCAGGAGGGGCTGTAGGAGTGGAGGATTTGGGAGCAGGGACTGTGGGATTTGGGAGTGGGGGATTTGGGAGTGGGGGATTTGGGAGCAGGGACTGTGGGAGTGGGGGATTTGGGAGTGAGGGGCTGCTGGAGAAGGGGGCTGCACCTTCCAGGGGCTTCATCACTTTGTCCTCTGCAGCCCCACAGTTACATTTGTGAGGGAAAGATCCCTCTAACCCCAAATTCTGCCTCCAACAGGGGCCAGAGTGGGTGCAAAGGGGAGAGTGTAAGAGCAGGACAAGCACACAGGGACTTGCTTTTAAACAGTGTGTGCCCCTCCAGAAGTTACAGATCCAGCTGCCCAAACTGAGCACGGCTACCCCAGGTTTATGAACCCTGATGGGCTTCTCTTCTCCCAGCCTGCTCCCACAGAGGCCGTGCAAACTCCCAGCATGGGCTGAGGGCTTCCACACATCACTGCCCTCCACCGAGGGCTGCCAAGCCCGGGCACAGAGCACAGCACCGAGCCCCGTATGGGCAGAGCCTCGGGCAAGCTGAATGTCAATGATCTCTGGCATTGGGCAGCAGGTTTGGATGCCAGTGCAAATGGGAAATGACCACAGGTGCATTTACCTTTCCCCATTTCACCCGAGGGTAAATAAACCCGGAGCAGGGGGCTGCCTTGGAGTGCCACCAAACCTGGCTGTGGCTCAGGAGGGACAGTTGGCAAAGCCAAGTTACAGGCAGCGAAGAAGAGAAGAGGCTTTTGAATCTTGTGGCGACACAAATTAATGATTAACGCCGCGCTCTGCCAGAGCAAAACAACCCGCGGGGCAGGCAGGATGCCAGAGGCTGGGCATGGAGCGTGGCACTCTGCTTCCAGCACAGGGCTAAGGTGTGCTGGCAGGTGGGAAACAGCCGGGGGCTCGCTTTGGGGGACCCCGGCTGAGAGCGAGGGGGCAGCGGGACAGGGGATGGATGCTCCATTCTGGAACTGCCGCGTTCAGGCACAGCACACCCCGAGCGAGGGGACAGCGGGACAGGGAAATGCTCCATTCTGGGGCTGCCGCGTTCAGGCACAGCACATCCTGAGCGAGGGGACAGCGGGACAGGGGATGGATGCTCCATTCTGGGGCTGCCGCGTTCAGGCACAGCACACCCCAGAGCCGCAGCTGCCGGAGATGCTCCGCAGCCTGAGCTCCGCGGAGCCGCACCAGCCTGCCCGGCCGGCTCGGTGGCCAGATCCCAACCATCCCGGGGCCGGTTTGTTTTCTGTCTCATCCTGCGGTTTCCTCCCAGCCTGCGCTCGGGAAAAAAAACGTCTCAGCGACTCCGGAGCGACCACGTGGCCCGTCCGCCATCCCCGCAGGACTGACATGATGTAATCGCGGGCCCCGAGCTGTGATGTAGAATCACTCCACTCCGGCCCGCCGCGCTTATTGGCTGCGTGGCCCTGGTCCTACGGGCGGGGTTTTCCCTGCTCCGCAACCCAGCGCACCCCCGGGAGCCCCACCCCGCGTGGAATCCATCTCCGCCAAAGCCGGCCCACGGAGCCGCCGCGCTGCCCTCGTCCTTCCCCGCTGCGTGGAGGATGCTGCTGGTCGCTGGGGTGTCCTCCCGACCCCGGAGCAGGGACAGCATCCCCTGTGGGCTCCCGGAGTCCTCGGACCCTCCGGGGTCCCGAGGGGAAGGGGCCTGGCAAAATCCGGCTTTGCACGCAGCTTGTGGGAAAATTGTGTTTGCTTGTGTTATTTGCCCCTTCCGTGTTTATGTGTGATTTTCCCGTTCTGTGTTGGTGTGGTTCTGTCTCCCTCAGGGAAGGCTGTGCCCCAGATCTGGCATGGGTTATTGAAGGTCTGTGACCCCCCATGCTTGCACAAGGCTGCTCTAAATCCACAGGGGCCACGGCACATCCATCTCCCCAGCCCTGGAAACCTTCCCTCTCCTCCCACAGCACACGGACTGCACCAAGGAAAAGGAAACGCCACCACCACGGAGCCTGGCTTCTCCCCAGTGACCCCAATAAAAACGGGGGGAAGCACATGGTTCCTGAGTGTCCCATGGATCTCCCGACCGTGGGGTCACTGTTCCCTCAGAGGAGTTTCCCGTGGGTGAGGGAGGTCCGAGCTGCTGATGCTGCCCCATGTGTGGGTGACGCTGCCCCAGCTGCTGGCACAGAGCTGAGCCAGGATTCCCTGGGCTCATCCCCAGCTCGGGCACAGGTCAATGTCCCCACATTGAGGAGGCTGGAGTGGGGTGAGGGTGCAGAGGGGACAAGCAGGGCTGTGCAGCCTCAGCTGTGCTGCCCAGCTCTGTGAGCCCTGGGGTGCTCCATGCCACAATTCCTGTATTGTAGAGGGGTCCCTGCTGTGCCACCACGTGGGAGCCAGTGAGGCGGAAGGGAAGTTTCTAAGGTGCAGCCAGGTTTAAAGAATTCCCAGGTAGCCTCAGACTGTGCTTGGTGCACAGAAGAGAAGGCAAACTTCCAGAGAGCTGATGTTGCAGAGCATTTTCTTATCCTAAATGGATCCCAGCAGCAGGACAGACCACGGAGCTCTGCAGGGCACAGGGCATGGCATTTTCCTGGCACGAGACTCCCACACTGAGACCTACCACGCTTGGGCAGCAGCCACAGCACTGATCCCAATGGCACCAGCATTTTTCCTGGGATGCCACAACTGACGGCCGCCAGGAGGGTGCATGGGCTCAGCTGAGGCTCACAGGGTGTGTCCCTAAGCAGGGAGGTGAGGGCTTCTCCCACCCTGGGCCGTGCCATGGGCGGGCAGCACAGGTGGGACGTGCTCTGAACCCTGGAGCTGGGACAGGGAAGGCCCAGGGCTGGTTCAGTGGCCCAACCTTGCCCTGGCACGTGGCCTCCACGAGGTGCAGAGACTTCTGCAGCCAAGGCCACCACCTGCCCACACGGGCCCTCCCACCTGCATGCCCTGCCTGGGACTGAGGGGGATGAACGCCCAGCCCAGGGGTTTAGAGACCAGCTCAGGGATTTGGTGCCTGTCCCCAAGGGCCAATGACATCCCCAGGGCTCAGTGACAGCCCCAGGGATCGATGAGTTCTCCTGGGCTCAGTGTCTGTTCCCAGGGCTCGGTGCCCATACCCGGGGATCGGTGACATCCCCAGGGGTTAGTGACACCCCCAGGGCTCGGTGACATCGCCAGAGGACGGTGTCCTGCTCAGGGGCTGCAGCCTGCTCTTCTCCCTGCTCAGCTCGGGGTCCCTGCCCGGTGCCGCGGGGTCCCTGCCCGGTGCCGCCGGGGGTCCCGGTGCGGCGGGGCGGCGCGGGAGGCGGCGCGGGGCGGGACGCGGCGGCGGACCNGCCACCGAGAGCCACGGGAGCCACCGGAGCCGCCGGGATGAGCGCTCTCGCCTTCGACGACGCGGCCCTGGAGGGGCTGGCACCGTCCCTCGGCCTCTCCGGGGCCAGCGACATCGACACGGCCCTGCTCAGCGACATCGACGGTGCGTCCCGGCGGGGACGGGACGGGGCATGGCCGGGGCTCGGGGCATGACCGGGACCGGGCTGGGGGCATCACCGGGGCTCGGTGCACGGCGAGGCTCTGGGCTCGGTGCAGTCCTGGGGCTCGGTACATGACCGGGAGCGGGCTGTGGCACGGCCGGCACCGGGCTGGGGGAAAGCCAGGCTCGGTGCACGGCCGGGGGCTGGGCACGGTGCGGTACCGGCCCTTGGAGCATGGTCGGGACATGGCTGGGGGTAGGACGGGGCTTGGGGCACAGCAGGGACCGGGCTGGGGAGTAACCAGGCTCGGTACAAGGTCAGGACCGGGCTGGAGGCATAACTGGGTCTCGGTGCGTGGCCGGTACCGGGCTGGGGGTATAAGCGGGGCTCGGTGAATGGGCGGGCGCGCTCGGTGCATGGCCGTGGCCGGGCAGTCCGGGCTCGGTGCAGGTTAGGGAATGGTACCGGCATTTGGTCGGGGCAGCGGGATCGGTGCACAACCAGGACTCGGTGCATGGCCGGCGGACCGGGCTCGGTGCCGGGCCCGCCGTGGGGAGGGGGGACACCGAGCTGCTGGAGCGCGGAGTCGGTGCAGAAC